>CM055272.1:94320805-94374178 GCA_029237695.1 Conchocele bisecta | reverse complement strand
GGCATTTGGTGAATGGTGATATACTAATTTCGTCAATGTTCGGGGGAGGGAGAAGGTGGTGGGGGGGGGAGGGGGGGGTAAACTAATTTCGTCAATGTTCGGGGGAGGGGAGGGAGGGGGAGGGGGAGGGTGGGGGGGAACGATTAGACAAACTATGCATGTTTGTGACATATGTAACCATAATAAGTTGTAGGGCAAGTTTTCAACAAAGGGTGTGGGAAGTACTTTTTATATAGTTAGGGAATCCAAAAATATGTTGACATTTGGTGAATGGTGGATATACTAATTTCGTCAATGTTCGGGGGAGAGAAGGTGGGGGGGGGGGGGGGGGGGGGGGGGGGGAGGGGGGGGGGGGGGAGGGGGAGGGGGGGGTCACGATTAGACAAACTATGGATTTTTGTAACATTTATACAGTGTAGGGAATCCAAAAATGTATGTTGGCATTTGCGCATTTTTGTTTATGGAGGTCATTATTTAATAGTTTCAGTAAAAGGCGTTGGAAGTTGGTGACATATTTTTGTAAGTATTTAATGAAAATTCCTGTAGGTACAAGATCACATGACTCGTCTCATAAGTACATGTACCCCGATGTTTGTTTCGGGATACTGGCTTTTCTGAGGAGACTTGAAGCAGAGGTACCGTCACTTCATTTGTAAAGTATAACCTCTCTCAACCGGATACCCTGGGGATACCCTGGGGACACCCTGTGGATGCCCTTGGGATACCCTGGGGACACCCTGGGGACACCCTGGGGATACCATGGGCATGCCCTGGGGAAACCCTGGGGACACCCTGTGAATACCCTGGGGACAACCTGGGGACACCCTGGGGACACCCTGGGGATCCCCTGGGGACAGCCTGGGGACAGCCTGGAGATACCCTGGGGACACCCTGGGGATACCCTGGGGACAGCCTGGGGACACACTGGGGACACCTTTGGGATACACTGGGGACACCCTCGGGATACCATGGGGACAGCCTGGGGACACCCTGGGGACACCCTGGGGACACCCTGGGGACACCCTGTGAACACCCTGGGGATACCCAGGGTGACCGGCTCAGAGAAGTTCCACTGTAAATTAGACATATGAATATGCCAATGCATGCGGGTGTGCTTGCAAACATGAACAGATATTATATAGATGAGAACGTATCCCATGAAATTAAGAATACAGCGAATGCATGCGTGTCCGGTTTAGAGAGGTTTACTGTATTTCATCGTAGCTGTTGCAGGGATGTTAAACCACATTCGCTGTTTTGGTTTCGGGGTACATACATAGGGGATCTTACATGAGTGTTGATTTAATATGACATGCCTCGTTTCTTAACGACGTTAATAAATCTCATATTAAATCAACACACATCTTAGATTATATTATTGCATAAGAACAGCACAATACGCTGAAGCTGTAATGACCACCTAGCGTGTTCTCTGTAGTAGCATCAGTTGCATATTTATTACACTAGTGTATGGTGAATTTTAATACACTATGCTATTAGGCCATAACAAAGTACTGTGTGTCTCAGATATCGCCTCTTCGGAAATATACCTGCTCACATCAGGGCATTTTATCGTCAAGGACAAATAAAAATATATTGTAAATTCGCCAGATGATCGATCAAAAAATGTTAAACCCTGATGAAAATCTGGCGATTTTCAGGTATAGTGATGATATAGTAAGTAGCTTTAGTAAGCATATATGCGAACCACATTTTTAATCGACATACAAAATGCATTCGGCAACCTGAACAAAATATCACAGACGAAGATCTCATACGAAAAAAAACGCCCTTCCGCAATACCCGTGTCCAAACCAAAATACTTCCGCAATACCCGAGTCCAAACCAAAATACTTCAGCAATACCCGTGTCCAAACCAAAATACTTCCGCAATACCCGTGTCCAAACCAAAATACTTGTTTATGGCCTTACACTGTGACATACGGAGCCCCGCAGGGTAAGTAGAATTCTGTTTTATTTATTCGTTCTCACGAAATAACAATACGTTCCCACGAAATAACAATTCGTTCCCTCAATTTAACAATTCGTGGGAACGAATTAACAATTCGTTCCCTCAATTTAACAATTCGTTCCCACGAAATAACAATTCGTTCCCTCGAATTAACAATTAACGAATTGTTAATTCGTTCCAACGAATTGTTAAATTGAGGGAGCTAATTGTTATTTCGAGGGAGAGAATTGTCAATTCGAGGGAACTGTTAATTCGAGGGAAGGAATTGTTATTTTGTGGGAACGAATTGTTACATAGTGGGAACGAATTGTTATTTCGTGGGAACGTATTAATAAATGGAGGGAACGAATTGTTGTTTCGTGGGAACGAATTAATTAATTCGTATTTCATAAAATGAATCCCCATGGTGTCCCCAAGGTGTCCCCAATAAAAGCTCTGTGACTTACGCGAGGTGCTGACGACGGAAATGCCCGAATTGACCTGCTGGGTGTACACGATTCGCGTCGCCAACTGCCGGCGTCGGCAGCAGACCACGATGATGATGAAGATAGTCACCAACACGACAAGGCCAACGACGGTGCCGGCGATGGAACCCGCACCCCTGAAATTGGTTGGTTAATTGGTTTGGTTTGCTTGTGATTTGGTGGGTTCGGTTGTTGATTTGGTAGGTTGGTTTGGTTGGTTGGTTGATTGGTTGGTTGCACAGGTAGCATAAGTTAACCGTATGCAATCGGTCGGTCGCACAGACGGTCGGACGATCAGAAAGTCGGACGTGTCATAAGTTGATACTCTGCAATCGGTGGGTCGGTCGGTGTATCAGTCAGTCGGTTCGACGGGCGGACGTGTAATACGCTAACCCCGTGCAATCCGACCGTTGCTGATGGTTTGTTTTCACTACACTATTAAATTTCAAGATAATATCATGCAACTCGATACCATAAACACGAATATACCGCTAACCCTATGCAACCCGATACCAGAAACGCGAATATTCCGCTAATCCCATGCAACCCGGATACATTAAACACGAATTGTCCGCTAACCCCATGCAACCAGATACCAGAAACGCGAATTTTCCGCTAACCCCATGCAACCCGGATACATTAAACACGAATTGTCCACTAACCCCATGCAACCAGATACCAGAAACGCGAATATTCCGCTAACCCCATGCAACTCGATACCAGAAACGCTAATATTCGTTTAACCCCATGCAACCTGGGTACAATAAACACGCCGATATTCTAATATGCATCTAGATACTATAAGCACGGATATTCCATTAACAACATGCATCTCGATGCTAGAAAAACGAATATACCGCCAACCCCATACACATGTAATAAGCTAACGCTGTGCAATCCGACCGTTGCTGATGGTTTGTTTTAAATACACTATTAAATTTCAAGATAATATCATGGGCGAATATTCCGTTAACCCCATGCAAACCGGATACAATAAACACGCCGATATTCTAACATGCATCTCGATAATATAAGCACGGATATTCCATTAACAACATGCATCTCGATGCTAGAAAAACGAATATACCGCCAACCCCATACACATGCAACCATATGCTGAAAGAAATATGTTCGTTAACCCCATGCAACACGAAACTTGAAACACGAATATGCCACAAACATAATACGTCACGAATCGTATGCTCATCCCATGCGACCCGATACTATAAACACAACTATTTCATTAAGCCCATGTAACCAGATGCTAAAAACACGAATATTCTGCTAACCCCGTGCAACACGATACTGAATAGAACACACATATATTTGATACCAACATATTCGTGTTTCTAGTATTGTATTACATAGGATTAATGGAATATGTGTGCCTGTTACTGGATAAATCGGGTTTTGCGACCAATGTAGATCCAGATCAGCCTGTGCATCCGCACAGTCTGATCAGGATCTGCACTGTTCGCCATTCAATCAATGCAACAGCCTTCATGATTCTAACAAGCAATACAGATCATACTCGGTCTACATGTCTGCGCTACTTGATGAGAAGCTACAGGGTTCACGTGTAACAGCGAGACCTACCAGACGCAGCAATAACGGTCGTCGTAGTCGCCACAGCAACCGTTGTCGCACTCCATGTACTCATTTTCGTATAACGAGTTGTAGTAGGAACACGTTTCCGCGCTCGCCGTCTTCGCTGAAATGTCGCATAGTTGCGAACGGTAACTCTTGCAAGAGTTACCGTTCGCAGCTATAATGGCGCAATGCCAGTGGTCCATGTTAATACAATGTATTAGTGGTCTGATATAGAAGCTAGGTAAAATAGTGTTACTATAAAATGCGGAAAAAGAAATAACTTTTGAGGGTTTTGGTGGCCTTGTTGAAATGACCATACAAATATTGCCCCAAAGATGTCAGAGTGGCATCTGTAGCCGAGTTCATCAACATTGCAAAGTACACTTATCTAGCAAAGTATACTTTGAGGAAGTAATCATTGATTTTCCAGAAATGCATTATTTCATATAGAACTAACGATTGTATATATTTGATGATTAAAACTATGCAGAATTATTATACTGAATTTATTACATTATCACAGCCAAAATGGCTGTGATAATGTAATAAATTCAGTATAATCAAAATTTATAAATTTATCCTAAAATTGAAAATTTCTCCCTCAAAGTATACTTTACAATGTTGGTGAAATAGGCTACTGGCGGATTCATTTTTCAGGACATATTGCATGGTCAGAATCCATGAGAAAACGTTAGTACTACTTCAACGCAAGCTTGGGTTATTTTTATGGGAATATGGGACCGTTTCACTAAACTTCGTACGACTAAAATGTTCAATGTAAAATGTGCAATTCGGATTTCGGATCGTTGGAAATTTCATTTTTGATGGAATTTCGTCAAATACAAAATTTAGATTTATATCTAATTTTTTTAATAGTTCGTCGGCAGCAAAACATTGAAAAGACAGTAGAAGGGCGGAATATGCTAAATAGTGCAAAAATCCCAGTGAAAAAGTAGTCCGGTTTAAAGAAAAAAACGCTGACGTTTTGAGGCCATCTAAATTGAGTGTAGTGAGAAATGTTCTAGTCAATATCTTGCTTAGTATGAAGATATAAAACTTTTTTGAACACGTTGGTATGACTTAGCATTCCGTCAACGTCAGTTCTCAAACAAACCGACGTCACATCCCACAATCCCCGGTTCTCCGAGCACATGTGATATATAGCTCTGTAATTACAGGTCCACCGACAGCCAATGCTTTTCTCATGCACTATGCCAACTAAGTTGCTATCACTATTGCGCATTACATGTACAGTGAACCCTCTATAACCCGGACACCCTGGGAGGTCTCCAGGGTGTCCGGCTTAGAGAGGTTCCACTGTATATAAGCAGATACCGATTGCCTGCTCGCGGCTTGTAGCATACAATAATCACATGATTTGACAGAAATTTAACGTCATGATGTAACGCCAGTAAGACCCCTTAATAATTTTCGACGTACAGGGGAACCCCTCTAAACCGGACACCCTGGGGATGCCATTGCGCTAACTTTAGATGGGTTTCAATGTAATTTATGTCTTTGTCCTGTTTGTTCATGACTGAAATGACAACAATGTTTCATCGAATACTTATAAAAGTGGAACCCCTCTAAACCGGACACCCTGGGGACCTCCCACCCCTAAATATATTAAGGCATACGGACAGCATATCTTTTTTTAAATCTGACACGTATGGAGAATTAGAACATCCAAAGCCCCAAAATACGTTTTTTAGACACGTGGAGCCCGCTTCACTAAACTTCGTACGACTAAAATGTTCGTAAGTGCACATTTAGGATCGTCTGGGAATTTCAATTGATGGATTTACATTTATTGAGCATATGATGCCTATGCTCAATAAATGTAAATCCGAGAATTGTTTACAAGACAACGTTGTTAATGTGGAATTTACAGACTATCATAATTTTGCACTGACGAACATTTTAGTCTTACGAAGTTTAGTGAAACGGGCCCCAGGGCCCCGTTTCACTAAACATCGTAGGACTAATATTTTCGTAAGTGCAAAATTTAACATTTGCACTGATAGCCGATGTTGGTGATGTTTTAGTGGATGTGTTTACATGCAATCAGGTAAAAAAAATCTCATTATTTTGTTCATTCATAGATAAAGGTATATATTGTTACCACTCATTTGAACCGTCTCGTTGAGACGGTTCAAATGAGTGGTAACAACATATACTTTCGAAAGGATATAAATAAAATAGGGATATTTTTCTCTCAAAAGGTTCATACTACTAAAAGTGTATCCCGTCTGTAATTGGTTAATGTGAGAAGCAAATTAATAAAAACATTCGTACGAACTGTTTTATCGTACGAAGTTTAGTGAAACGGGCGCCTGGTTTCTTTTCCCTTGGAAACAATATACAATTGATCTCACTAGTGTGTAGTTTTTTTTCGCGTTAGCAAGCTCGTCAAGTCTCATTATATATGGGTATACTATTTGAAAAGAAACTAGAATAGCTATATTATCGTTTCGTAATACAGTGAGTGTAATGTCTCGCTTTATGGTTTCAATGTCAACAATGCACCTTTACACAGATCCCAGAAATCTGATAGGTTTATGTGGCCAAATGAAATAAAAGATATAAAACTTCCTGCTTTAAAACAGCGCTATATACTATAGTCAGTGTCAAAAATTGGACCTGCTGAAAGTGGTGTTATAGTATTCAGAAATGAGTGTTTATGACACCGTATGTGACAGAGTAAAAACAAAAAGCAAATTATTTATTTCAGAATGACCGCTATTCTAGTATATTATATATTTTTGTTTTATCAAGTACATTTTAGACCAAACGTTGAAAAACTATATTGATTAGATATATGCTAAACATGAATAATTACTAACATTTGCGTCCAATAACAAATATATTGTCTGTCATTTTAAAATTCAAAATGGCCACCATTGTTATAACGTTTGTTGTTTTTAAATTGAATACAAACACTGTCAATGAGAAAATGGATATTCTAATACACGGAAAATAGAAAACATGCATCTGGTTAGTCAATTGTAATTACAGCCTATACATTAAGAAGATTCACAGCATATACAATTTCCCTTTTACCAGTCTGTGTGTTACAACTTGACATATGTATGTAACCTGCGCGCTTTTGTAAACAATGGCCAGCGGCGGGGAATCCAATTGAAATGCAAATTCAATACGTCAGCACCAGCCTATAATTTTACAAATTCCAATGTGCACATACATTGTTATGCATAATAACCTGCATTGCTGATGGGTTATTACCTTAATTAGGCATAAATCCGTGTTGACATTTTCGTCGTAAAAAATCACATGAACCCAATAGTTCGGCAGAAATGTTGGCATATTGTTTTTAAAGAATAAAAGCAATTAACACA
Source organism: Conchocele bisecta (assembly GCA_029237695.1). Taxonomy (NCBI): domain Eukaryota; kingdom Metazoa; phylum Mollusca; class Bivalvia; order Lucinida; family Thyasiridae; genus Conchocele; species Conchocele bisecta. Next base: position 94,366,796 of record CM055272.1, on the reverse strand, counting down.
ACTACAGATAGAAAGCAATACAATTGTTAAAATAAACATTAGAGTTGAGTACATGTATACGTGTCTTAGAAAGATTCCCGTTAATCTCAATTTGTAATGGGAATATTCTTCGGCGGAGTTACATTTTTTCATTATAATTTGGTGTGAGGCGATTATCGATGACAACAACAACCGGTTGACGTATTGAAAAGTTTGTTTTTTCCATTTGGAGCGGTATGTGTGAGATTTAATTTAAACAATTGAACTTTAATGTCGGATAACCTAACGCGTCGCCGTAAAACTGATTTTCAGAACATAAAACATCACAAATACCGCTCCAAATAAAAACGAATTGTTAATTCGAGGGAACGAATTGTTAAATTGAGGGAACGAATTGTCATTTCGTGGGAACGAATTGTTAATTTGAGGGGACGAATTGTTATATCATGGGAACGAATTGTTAATTCGAGGGAACGAATTGTTAAATTGAGGGAACGAATTGCTAAATTGAGGGGACGAATTGTTGTATCGTGAGAACGAATTGTTACTTCGAGGGAACGAATTTTAAATTGAGAGAACGAATTGTTATTTCGTGGGAACTAATTTAACGAATTAATAATAACAAATCCATGTACAAAACTAGAACATGTACCACCGATGTAATAAGTATATATTTAAAAAAAACCTACTTTTGCCGAAACTTACGGAGCCCCGTAAGTTTCGGCCAAAGTAGTTTTTTTTTAATATATGCTTATCAGATCGGTGGTACATGTTCGAGTTTTGTTTCTGTGTTTATAGTACAAACAAGGTAAACATAAGTCCGCTGTGACCCTGACCTTGGCTGTTCGGGCGTGGGTCGTATGCGAAACAAAGCACCATCCCTAGACAGACATTGTGGGCAAGTATCATTGAAATTAGTGAAGGAGTTATTGAACACTTAAACGCATTTGCCTTACGGGTGGACGGACGGACGGACGCACGCACGAACAGGGGTAAAACATAATCCCCCTACCCCCAATAAATTGGTGAGGGCATACAAACGGTTCAATGTGGGAAGCGTATAAAAACTACACAATTTCGCCTTGACGTAAATAATGCCATGGACCGGAATTAGGAAAGTTATTATCCCGGAACAAATACTAATACGAGTAATACATACCTGCCAACACGAAAAGCAAGAGGCCCGATAATATACCCATAGCTGATGCCATATTCACCGGTCTTCGACTTGATAAACTACGAAATTAACACGAAACGACGATTAAATACGGACGAAGCGTTTTTGAAATGTCCAAAATGGCGTGCCGCTATATGTAGTAAATATGCACACATACAGTTGGTCATAAATTAAGCGCAAAATTATACGATAGTATTAAAGCGGCTGTGTACATAGAAAACACGAGACAACAGCCAACAATAGTTGCTACATACCTCCAGGTGAGGTAAGTGTCGTGTAATAATGCGCGAGTGATTGGGTCATTCCGCTAAACAAACGGGTGAGCGCTGTGTATGAGTATTTAAACAAAAACAAAACGAATTTAGTAAAATATATGGCCGGGAGACATATTCGCATATTTTCTCTTGATTTACATCATGTACATCTCATGTAAAATTAATGTGAAACAAATATGTTTATACTAATATATGGCCATACCATGTGATAATTGATTTTGGGATACGTGTTGTGAAGACGACGCTCTCGCGACTCAGAGGGTGTGTCCGAACAAAATTATTTGATTGGTCAAAATAAACACGCCAGTGTGATGTTACTGACTGTGACAGTATTGCCACATTAAATAACACTATCGCCTCCTAGCACCAGCTTAAGCGAAATCCGATGTAAATTGGGGATATTCTTAAATAAAAAAGCATTAAAACAGTGCAGATCCAGCAGATGAGTCTGCTCGTAGCGAGCCGTATCATCAGGATCTGCACTTTTTGCAAGTAATTTTCACATTTTTTAGAACAAAAAACACCTCTTTTTCATAAATGGACTAGTCTGAAAACCATTTTGTGACGGTTGGATTTGTTGCAAAATGAACATATATCAAAATCCATTCCAGTTACTTAGGGGTAAAAGGGTTAAATGTGGACAGAACTGTTGAACTGTTGGTCCTGCTCCTCGACACGGCCGTCAAACGATCGGGAATAACGTCAATGGAAGAAAGTTAGCGGATTATCTAACAGGGGGCCGTTTCACTAAACTTCGTACGACTAAAATGTTCGTAAGTGCGGAAAATTGATAGTCTGTACATTTCACATTAACACTGTTTTCTTGTAAACAATTATTGGATTTACATTTACTGAACATAGGGTGCATATGCAGCCTATGCTCAATAAAGTAAATCCATGAATTGAAATTTCCAGACGATTCTAATTTTGCACTTACGAACATTTTAGTCTTACGAAGTTTAGAGAAACGGCCCCAGTAGATAGAGAATGCATGCATGTGACTTTTGATATCAGGTTTATCGGGCAAGGCTAGGAAACGCGTACGAATTTCGAGGCTTGCCGAGGAATTCCTACCGTTTCCGAGACGAGCCCGACAAACTTGATATTTGTTACATAGAGAATACCAGGCTTGTGTTTTTTATATTAAGTTTATCAGGCAATGCTAGGAAACGCGTAGGAATTCCGAAGAAGAATTCCTACCGTTTCCAAACCGAGCCTGATAAATTTGATATTAGAAGACACTAGCATGGTATTCTATTTATCAGGTAACGTTTTCTGCCCGCCGATTGGAAAACATAATTGTATTGCCTTTGAAAATAATGCGGACTCAATGTTGCGGTTAATGTTGCTTCATTACACTGATGTCATTCGGTAAAGTTATGTGACGCTGTCCAACCAATGGAACGCCAAAGTAGTTGAGATCCGGATGTTCGTATCTCGTCAATGCCGGATACAACTTGTTTCACTAAACTTCGTACGACTAAAATGTTCGTAAGTACAAAATTATGAATCTTTAAATTTCACATTAATTTTTTTGTATTGTAAACAATTATTGGATTTACATTTATTGAGCATATGCTGCATAGGCAACCTATGCTCAATACATGTAAATCCATCAATTCACATTTCCAGACGATCCTAATTTTGCACTTACGAACATTTTAGTCTTATTAAGTTTAGTGAAACGGGCCACAGGTATTCGGTCAATGCATAGTGCGTTACCTGATAAACGGTCCTCGTTAGTATTGCTGTTTATGTACCCAGAGACATTTTTCGGGGTACCGATAGTCGCCACCCTGTCTGCCGTCTGTCTTTCCATATGTCCATTCGTCTGTCCGTCTATCTGTCCGTATGTATATTCATATGTCCACCTGTCCGTCTGTCTGTCCATACGTCTATTCGTCTGTCCATCTGTCCATCTGTCTGTCCATATGTCTGTTCGTCTGTCCATCTGTCTGTCCATATGTATATTCGTCTGTCCATCTGTCCGTCTGTCTGTCCATATGTCTATTCGTCTGTCCATCTGTCCGCCTGTCTGTCCGCGTGGCAGTCTGTCCGAGATTTGCGTTAAAGTTTTCGGGTACCTACTATCTATGTAACCGTTAGTAGGATTGGCTTGACTTGTCAAGGTCAAGGTCAAGGTCAAGGTGACTTGACTTAGACATTTTTGTTAAAGCTTTGACGGGTACATCCACCATCAGTCGTACATATTTCCTGTTTATTTTAAACAAATGGTGGTGCTTAACCTTTGTCAGAGAATGTACGTGTAAAGACCGGCTGTAAGAAAGGACCTGACGACGTGTGCGACCAGCATAGACCCAGATCAGCCTGTACACCCGCACATTCTGATCAGGGTCTATGCTGTTCGTTATCCAGTAAAGTAGTTTTGCCGTCGTCCGCAAACCTATTATGTCACCAATATGTGTTACTGTGCAGAATGGTCAGCATCTACGAGTTGCAAATGTTATAACGCTACCTTTTCCAAAGTATTCGACTTATTTGTGGGCGTGACTGCAGACATGTAGACTATGGGGGTATGCGATCAGTGTAGACCCGGATCAGGATCCGCAGTGCTCGTCATTCCAACAATGAAACACCCGTCATGCTTCTAACACTCAATACAGACAGTCATCAGGCTATAGGAGTGGGATATTTGATGAAGAGCTACAAAAGAGCCAAATATAAAAAACGTACCCGAGGGCCAAACCAGGCAAATCGTTATTCCTATAAGGAGGTACCCCTACCGTTAATTTACAGTTTCACGTTCACCCGACCAACCACCCACGTAACCAATGGTGTTTATGGACGGGACAGTTTCAAGTGTCAATCATTCTGTATGATACTGCTAGGTACTACAGTACAGGGGGCCGTTTCACTAAACTTCGTACGACTACAATTTTCGTAAGTACAAATTTAGGATTTTCTGCAAATTTCAATTGATGGGTTTACATGTGTTTAGCATAGGCTGGATGCTCAATAAATGTAAATCCAATAATTATTTACAAGAAAACATTGTTAATGTGAAATTTACAGACTATCATAAGTTTGCACTTATGAACATTTTAGTCGTACGAAGTTTCGTGAAACGGTCCCCATTATTTATTTCAAAATGTAATAACACAATATAATAAAAGGCATATGAACTTGTGAATTAAATATGCAATAGTGACCGTTACTCTCGTCTCTCATAATTCTGTTTAGAATGGAAATTGTGCATCTATCTATCTATCTATCTATCTCACTATCTATCTATCTATCTCTATCTATCTATCTATCTATCTATCTATCTATCTATCTATCTATCTATCTATATATATCTATCTATCTATCTATCTATCTATCTATCTATCTATCTATCTATCTATCTATCTATCTCTCTATCTATCTATCTATATATGTATCTGTCTGTCTGTCTGTCTGTCTGTCTGTCTGTCTGTCTGTCTGTCTGTCTGTCTGTCTGTCTGTCTGTCTGTCTATATCTATCTATATATCTATCTATCTATCTGTGTTATAGTGAAACTGATTCACTGTAATTTATAAATAATGCGTGATCATCAGGGCTCCGGATAAGCTGCGTATTTGCTTAAATACACAATTAAAATTACCAAAAACCCAATTGAAATCAGAATTAGCGAGTATCAAAAAGCAATACAAATTTTGTGGTACGTTTATCATGCTGCAGAAAACAATAAACAGACCACCATGAAAATACATCTTGGTATTTCATTAGAATTGTCTCCAAGGAGACAATTCTAATGAAATGCCAAGACATGATTTCATTTCGAAGCAAACTATTCAATAATTGATGTCTGTTGATGTGTAAACAGTAGTGTGATTTTATTTTACCCAATTACAATTTTGAAATACCCAATTGCTTCAAAATTGATGTAGTGAAAACACTCAATTACTAATTCCTTATCTGATTTGCAAACACTGTAGATCCAGATGAGCCGGCTCATAACAAACAAAAATCAAAATACTGAAAGTACTGAGCTGCGAGCCTAACTGAAATGGGTGGTAAACAGTGTTTTAGTATATCTATATATCTAATTGTAGTAAATTGTAGTAAATGGTGTTATGGGAAACTGTATAACACTCGACATATGTTGTATGTAGAGAGGGGAAGGAGCCGTATAGAAACAGGAAGAATCCAGTAAGGCTTAGCATTTGTTTTGTATGCATTACATACACATCTTCATAAGTAATAGCATGTAATTAACTAAGGGAATGTAATATTCTTCCACTTGTGTGATACACATATCATCAGCAAATCATTTGTTCAGTCGGGGTTTGCAACAGAGATAAATGGATGCCTATTAAGATGCAAATTACTATAGCCAGTACAGTCCATAGTAAGTGCAGCAACAAAACGTTTTAATAAATGGCACCACTTTGCACTGATACAGTAAGAAGAACAGACGGATCAACATGATTGTTAAGCGTAAGATAATCTGCCACGATGTGACAAAGGTCCCTACAAAAGATGACAAACAGCCTATCCCAACTAAGAGCATCGAATATTCAATTCCGCATGAGCTCTGATTTGTTATCAATTTTCGACATCATTTAAGGAAAATGACTGATTTTCGAAATCAATATCGGCGAAATACGGCGATGCGATAAGGGTGGTAATTATATATCCGGATGCACTATTCAAACACCTGTGGCTATAGTGTTGTTTTATGCAAATTTGTAGACGCCGTAGTTGTGAATGAAAAAATCCAGACAGGTGTGATTCCGGATTACACATCATTAATGCGCGACCAAAATAGCCTTTTTTATTTGTGGAAAATGAACGGTTAAATATGAGGTTCCATTGGTTTTTCTTCAATTAATTATGTACCAAAGATATACATTCTAATAAATGTGAAATTATAAAATATCATTAAACGAGTCGTTAATAATGACCTAGATACAAGATGTATACATACGAGCCACAAGAAAAAATAGCGCCGTGATATCTGACTGTATTTTGAGAACCTACTATATAAGCTACGAGGAGGCTCGCAGCTAAAAACAACAAACGACAGCTGACGACAATGTTCGTATCCAGCGTTCTAATATTCATTGAGGTCAGTATTCGAGAAAACTTCCGATTGCCGGGATGGCCACGTCGTGTTTTGTTTCTAATGTTTGCGATTCGACGTTCTCTACAATGGCCATGTGGATCGATATGTCGGTGTCATATTGCACCTGCTGTCCTGCACGTGACAGCATCCACTGGTCATAGCACACGATTGGCTGCTTCGGTGACCCAGTTTTCTGTCATTGGCTGCTGCACTGGACCTATCAAACTGATTGTTCGGTAACATAGTTGCGGCGCGTGCGTTAAACTGGCCAATAGGGGGTGTGATGTGATATAGCACTGATGGTGGGTGATGTTGATGTGACCCTTCATATAAACTTCCAGGGCTGCTAGCAAAATTATCAGGCAAAGCCCTTTTCATGTTCATACGTGACGTAAGCTGTGCATTGTTTATGTCGTGAGATTGTTAAACGCAGTGATGTTTAACCTCCTCCGATGAATTTGGTTCCTGCTTTATGTGAAGTTTATTACTTTCACCTTCACCTATGACTGAATTGTCCACTTGATCACAATTGGTTGACTTTCTTTTTATTTCGCCTTTCGGTGAAGGAGGCGGGGACGGCGGGAAATTGAACGCATGCGATTGGATAATGTTGGGATATACAATATTATTCGTCCAATCGCAGTCTGGTTGTGGAAAGCGCGTTCCAAACTAATCATACATTTCGTATGCGCCAGTGTGGCTGATGTACTCTGGTTGAAATGTTTGTTGATGGCCAATGGCAGGGACGAATGTTGGGAGAGGAGCAACGATGTCGTAGATTGGTTCCACGATTGGCACATGTCCGTGTGTAGTTGGCACATTTACGGCATAGCCAGTTGACATAGTCTGGCCGACATTGAGCGACTCCGATTGTTGGTCCGTCTGTTGCTTTCGTTTAAATTCCGCGAACTGTAATTGTTTATCTCTTTGTGTCAATTTGTGTGCCACGTGACTTGACGGAAGCACCGGAGAGTGCCGATCACCAAGCTCGTGCCACGTGGACGGGCACCTGTCGGGATTGGCCTGCAACATGTTACATGGTACATCATCGTTGATTGGTTCACTTAAAGGACCACGTGATTGATTTGCATATATGAATGAATGATTGTGTTGTGTATACTCGCGCGCACCAGTTGAAAACAAACCGTTGTCATGGAAACTGTATTTGTTTGTGCATATAAGGTCTGTGAGGGAATACAGTCGGCGAATGGCTGATTCTTGTTGTATAAATACACTGTCGTCATCCCTGAAGCAAAGTAGCAACATGTGATATAGAGCAATGGAGTGACATGTGGCTGTGACTGAATAGATGAGGCTTAATGGGGTGTGACCTGATACTGGCATACTAGTATATTGTTTGTTGGAAGCCTGGTGGACATTTCTCAGACTGAATGGCGATCAGTGCAGACCCTGACCAGACTGCGCGGACTACACTGGTCGCAAAACACATCAGTCCCATTTCACAAGTCACAGCAACAGGCATTGTTATAGGTATCGTGACTAAATGACACAAAGACATTGTTCGTATTCATTATAAATAGTTGATGTAAAAAAACACGACATTTTCGTTTACAAATACTTTACTACCGGGACAATTTCAAACTGTCTTTCATCTACGTTGTCGTTTGGTCCGTCATACTTCCTTAACTCTTACAAAGACGAATATGTCTCTTCTGCTATGTTTTTATTTATAATTTTCTCAGTGGAAAAGCAACGCGAGCCGCGGAATTCCTACGCTTTATCTAGCGTTGGTATGCTCTAGTTGCGAGTACATGTACATAACTATAATTGCATTACATTACATTGCATTACATACGCGGCGTCACGGAGAAGTATTTCCAAATGTGCGTTTGAAGCGTTCTTTGTAATCTTTCTACTTCGTGGAGTCACCAATTATTTTGCTAATACACATTTTATTAAGTGAGTTTATGATAATATGTTTGTCTCATATTGTATAATTGTGTCTCAATAACAATATAGCGAAGTATGAACGTCAACGACCTGCATGCTATTGCTCTATTTTAGTGAGCGAAGTGGAAATGTTATTCCACAGATGTATACCGTTGACGGTGGTGTAGCGATATGGTGCAACATATGCCTATAAAGCGGAAACGTGCAGCTATGTATTCTTATTCTTTATTTATCAAACCGCCATATCTGGAAAAATATTGATGACTACTAATATATAAAGCTAACTTACGGAGCCCCGCAGGGGACATGAATTTTGTTTCATTAATTCGTTCCCACGAAATAACAATTCGTTCCCTCAATTTAACAATTCGTTCCCTCGAATTAACAATTCGCGTTCCCACGATATAACGGTTCTCACGAAATGACAATTCGTTCCATTAATTTAACAATTTCTTTCCTCGAATTAACAATTCGTTCCCACAAATTAACAATTTATTTCCATGGAAACGAATTGTTATTTCGTAGGAATGCATTGTTAAATTGAGAGAACGAATTGTTGTTTCGTGGCAACGAGTTAATAAAACAAGAATTTCTACGTCCCCTGCGGGGCGCCGTACAAATCTGATGGGACAGTGGGTGAAAACGATGGAAAAGCGCTTGGAGTTTTTACTGATAACTTTCCCGCGGCTATGGCACCATACCCATCCGCCATCTTTGGTCTGCAACCGGAAGTACACTGAAAAAAGTGAAAATGAAAATGAATGGGTTTAACGTATCAGCAACAGTTATGGTCACATATATAAAGGACCACAGTTTACAGTCTCATCCGACACACCAGGAGGCCGTTTCACTAAACTTCGTACGACTAAAATGTTCGTAAGTGCAAAATTAGTCCAGACGATCCAAAATTGGCACTAACGAACATTTTATTCGTAAGAAGTTTAGTGAAACGGGCCCCCGTTGGATGGAAATAATATGTACGTATTTTTCACGTCTAGTGTCAAGATTGAACTCACAGCCTCCGGTATAGTCCAACACCATATCCCCTAGGCCACACCCCATTCACAAATTAACCGAAACATGATACACCCATGTACCGGAGTGTCAATTGTTGCACAAAGAATTACACATCGTTGTGAATACATTTAGTTCCCGTGTGATCCTGCCTTGCATTTAAAACCTTTCGTAGTCTGACGAGTGTAAACGGCAATGTATACAACCAGGGCCGTGGTTACTTTGAGTCGTATCGAGGCGTAGTGAGTATGGAACGCCAAATATACATAAACTCAAATATATATTGCTAGCAACAAATAATTGGAGCTAGCAATAAATATTTGGAGAGCTCTCGAAATCATTTGGAGAGCTCTCGAAATCAATTAATGATATCTCGAAATCATTTGGAGAGCTCTCGAAATCATTTGGAGCGAGCATTATATAACATTTGATTTGGAGAGCTCTCTAAATCATTTGGAGAGCTCTCGAAATCAATTAACGATATCTCGAAATCATTTAAAGAGCTCTCGAAATCATTTGTAGCGAGCATTATATAACTTTGATTTGGAGAGCTCTCTAAATCATTTGGAGCTATCTCTAAATCATTTGGAGAGCTCTCGAAATCATTTGGAGCTATCTCTAAATCATTTGGAGAGCTCTCGAAATCATTTGGAGAGCTCTCGAAATCAATTAATGATATCTCGAAATCATTTAGAGAGCTCTCGAAATCATTTGTAGCGAGCATTATATAACTTGATTTGGAGAGCTCTCTAAATCATTTGGAGCTATCTCTAAATGATTTGGAGAGCTCTCGAAATCATTTGGAGAGCTCTCGAAATCAATTAATGATATCTCGAAATCATTTAGAGAGCTCTCGAAATCATTTGTAGCGAGCATTATATAGCTTTGATTTGGAGAGCTCTCGAAATCAAGTATATAATGCTCGCTACAAATGATTTCGAGAGCTCTCTAAATGATTTCGAGATATCATTAATTGATTTCGAGAGCTCTCCAAATGATTTCGAGAGCTCTCCAAATGATTTAGAGATAGCTCCAAATGATTTAGAGAGCTCTCCAAATCAAATGTTATATTGCTCGCTCCAAATGATTTCGAGAGCTCTCCAAATGATTTCGAGATATCATTAATTGATTTCGAGATATCATTAATTGATTTCGAGAGCTCTCCAAATATTTATTACTAGCTCCAAATATTTGTTGCTAGCAATATATATTTGAGTTTATGTAGATTTGGCGTTCCATAAGTGAGGCGGATGTCTCGGTGCGTTTTGTCCTGGAGGCATAGAAAACGGTGTGGAAAACATAAGATATTGCAGATGTATGCAGCTTTTGCGTACTTGACAATGTGCTATACTTACATGATCTGTGTACCGTGACGCACGTGAATAAATCTTCCGGGTGAACCACATCATAACAAGACCTTCCCTGAAGGTCATTGCACCATTACCCGGCAATCTGCTCCGCCCTGGACAACAGATGGTACACACGCGTTTGAGCCGGGACCAATGGACATTGGCCTGGGATATGCATTATATGTGGCTGTGACTGGAGAAATCAAGGTGCATGATCACGTCGTTACAACAACAACAACGCCGCCCACTCCAAAGTAAGTATTATTTTATATTTTTAATATGCAAGCGGATTTTGATGAAACATGGCGCAGCATGAGCTGCATTTGGTGGTCTATGGAGTTTGGCACAGACTTGTGTCGTTTTTGTCGTTTCGGAGACACGGAAATCGATTCTTCGCAAAAACTACAGAAGTTTGGGCGAAAATACAGAGACCACCAAATGCAGCTTAACAAGACGCGTTTGATGCGCCATATTTCATCAAAATCCGTTACGTAATAAGGACACTATTAAATAATACGTACTTTGAATCGGTACTTGTTGTTGTTGTTAGTACCACGTGATCATACACCTTTGAAATGTGGCTCATGGGATTTATGACCAGTGTAGCTCAAGATTAACTAGCACACTCGAGTAGCCGGATAACAACTGCTATTACTTGTTGGAAGCATGGCAGGTGTTTCATTGATGGAAATGGGAACAGTGCAGATCTTGATGTACAGGCTGATCTGGATCTACACTGGTCGCAAAAACCCACATGCCCCATTTATCCAGTCACAGCCACGTGTGAGATAAACCATGTAACGTAGTTTTGTACCTAAGAAGATGTGCGATCTTACATAAAAAATAGTCGCACTAAAAGTGATATTTTCGGTAAATGACCTCGACAGATTCTCATGTAATATGTGACAATAAAAAACCTGAAAACAAATAGAAGACGAAAACATTAGCATGAACATGTTTTGATCCAGGCATTCATCATGTTTATAAGACTCGTCCATGTTTTACGCTTGCTCGATTGTATGACTTGGGAAATCGGTTCACTGCTACTGACACTACTGAGACCAGCGGGGCGCTTCACTAAACTTCGTACGACTAAAATGTTCGTAACTGCAACATTATGATAGTCTGTAAATTTCACATTACCAGTAAATCAAACAATTTAAATTTACAGACTATTCTAAATCTGCACTTACGAACATTTTAGTCGTACGAAGTTTAGTGAAACAGCCCCCAGGTTACTTCCAGAATGAATGCACAGCTGTAATACTCGGGTTACATAAAAACATACCATTACCAACCCACATAGTGTCGTCCAGCACGTTACGCATATACCCCACCCACCTGAAGCCCGTTCCACTACACTTCGAACGACTAATAAGTTCGTAAGTGAACAAATTCACTCCAGAATAACATTTGTTCTGACAGCCGTTGATGTGCTGAATTTAATAAAATGAATCTGGAGGTATAAATAGAGAATAGTAGGTTAGTGCCGTGAATGGATAAAAATATATGGCAATGCTCAGGAAACGGGATGGGCGAGGTTCTGCGGAGCACATCCCGTTTCCGTGCCGCGCCAGATATTTTTCCCACTAACCTACTATTCTATTTATCCCGTCAACACCTACAAATGGCTTTAAAATGCAAAAATATAACCCCAGCCACCGCACATATTCATACGCAGTGATTAGGTAGTATTGACAGGATATCACAAATGTTTCACGGTACCGTGTTTCACGACACATACGCACTGTGCTGACGGGATAAAATGGTAGCATTAGAGGAACACGTTAATGCGAGGAGCAAATTCATAGAAATCTTCGTACGAACATCTTTGTCGTATTTATAAACGCAAAACGTCTCAACGTACAGTACGATATTGTAGTTGGGGTAATGGGATTTTTTAATGGACATTTTATGTCACCTGTTCGAGTCTTCCACCTGTGAATGGGTGGAGGGCTGAATTGCGACCAGCGTTGCTCCTGATCAGTCAGCTCATCCGCGCAGTCTGATCAGGGTCTACACTGTTCGCTACGAACGACTGCGTGAACAATTACAACATTCAGACTCAGACCTTGAGGAAAAACCATCCTGAAAGACCATTCCTGTGTGATAGTTAGTACATTGATACATCCGGGATACAAGTGGCACATTAGAAAGGTAGTGTCGATGTTGCGACGGACGGTACCAGAGTAGATTGATAGAGTTACTGTTCGCAACTACTGTCTGTTCCACGTTTTGCTGCCGACGAACGTTTGGCTATTAAACACATTAAATCTAAACAAATATTTAAAAGTAAGTACTTTTTCATCAATAACAAAAGTCATATAAATTATACTTTTTTATTTGTGGACCGATTTACAAAATCTAACTTGTTTTCTTAGGTCTCACGGGACAGTGGGCAGCTAGCTTTAAAAAGGGGATGGACGATTTTCTATATACTTCACTACCGACCCTGTAAGTTACACCAGTGTGTCTAGAAAAATAGGTTTATGGATATTTCTTGAATTTGGGAGGCTTGACAAGGTGTATTTTTTAGAGTATTTCATAATTCTACGAAACTGAATGTTAGCTCCGGTTGATTTTGACATCTTGGAAAATGTTGCCTGCTATGCTGTCTCGCCGGTACGGTTTCGCATCAGAATTTAAGGTATTTTTCTGTCATTTGTAGGGAAAATTTGAGCTGGTTATGACCCCCGCTTTGAAATCATTTTCAGAAAATGGTGTGGTGTTACAAGTGATAAAACAAGACATAACAAAGTATCTGTGCCTCATATTTTCATGAAAACAATTCCGATAAATTCAGCCGTGTTGAAATTTCTGGCCAAAAATAGGTGGGTGGGGTAACTTTGTAAAATATTAATTGAACACATCTGATGCGGTTACTGAATTGTTATTGTGGCGCGCGATTTGTACTTCATTTGCGAGTATTTTTCAATACTTGTCGCAAGAGCCTCCTTAACTGATTGTGAGATGCGGTTATTTTTATAAGTCACCCGCCGCCCTCAGAAAAGCAGTAAATTTTAGCTATTTTCAACCGTCCCGTGATGCCGTAGATCATTTCCAAGCTATCTAGCCAGGTACCTGAGTCAATTTCCAAAAATGTTCGACTTTTTGTTGGTGACGGTGACATTTTTGTTATTGATGAAAAAGTACTTAGCCTACTTTTCAATATTCTTTCAGATTTGATGTGTTTAATAGCCAAATGTTCGTCGGCAGTAAAACGTGGAACAGACAGTAGTATCGATGGTGCCAAGCCATGAAAAGCGTATGTTTAGAAGAAGAAGAACAACAAGAAGAAAACGAAATGAACAACAACAACAACAACAACAGCAACAACAATAACAACAACACAACTACACACATAATATAACTACTACATAATAATAACTTTTTATCGATATCCTTAAACTTGAGGTCCAGATCATGTTTGCTCCAGAATACTTCGCGTCTGAGCTCTGGTGTGACGTCACTTCCTGCATTCATCATCAATAGCTGACAGTAGAGTAGGACGATTCTGTCCGAGGTTCGCGGTGTTCGCGGCTTCAGCCGGACATCCTCGATCTTTCCCGTGCAATGTAGCTTCGGGTAAATATATAATACACTACCGTGTCTGTTGATATCCAGTTTACCACGCAAGGTACATCCCTTATATATAACAGCGTTACGTCACGCCGACAATTCCCGCCAATTCTACGATACCCCAGGCGACAGTTACCCACGATTGTCCAAGTTTGGTGTTTAAGACTAGTATCAAGGTGTATGATCACGTGGTACTAACAACAACAACAAGTACTGAAACTTCCAGAATCCATCTGATTCAAAAAGTACGTAGTATTTTACATTGTCCTTATTACGTAACGGATTTTGATGAAATATGGCGAAGAATCGATTTCCCTGTCGGTAGACACGGAAATCGATTCTTCGCAAAAATGACACAAGTCTGTGCCGAACTCCATGGACCACCTAATGCAGCTCATGAAGACGCGTTAGCTGCGCCATATTTCATCAAAATCCGTCGCGTATTAAGGAAAATATCAAATAATACTAACTTTGGAGTAGGCGACGTTGTTGTTGTTGTAACCACGTGATCATGCACATGGAGTATATAGCACAATCACATACAATACATTGTCAGATCATTAAAAAGCAGAACAAAATAGATCGACATGTGTTATTCTAATAAAACAGTTATTTCTATATTTTTTAATATATTAACCCTTAGACCGCTATCTTATTTTTTGTCGTCGCCTGTTTATTTTCTATTTTCCATTTTTATCATCAAAAACATGCTTTGACAGCACTTCAGAATCATTTTCATTGGAAATGATTCTGAAGTGCTGTCAAACCATGTTTTTATTGATAAATAAGGCAAGAAATAAAAGCAACAGCAGACGACAATTGTTGTGAGTAGCGGTCAAAGGGTTAAATAAGACAGGCCAGTTTCCGGTGAAACATGACATCCAGCACGTAAAGACGACGGGCGCACTCACCCGTTCCTGTCCGCCCGACGCCCCCACTCTGTCACCCTGGAAACCGTGATGTCCCGTGTTAGAGGAACCTCTCTAATCCGGACACCCTGGGGACCTCCCATGAAGGTCCCCATGGTGTCCGGCTTAGAGAAGTTCCACTGATATACTGTCACCCTGGAAACCGGGGTGTCCCGTGTAGAGAGGTTTGATTGGAAAACTGAAGTGGGATTTCTCCACGACAAACACCCCAGGGACCTCCCACAGCGACCGGCTTAGAGAGGTGCCAATAGTTTCACCCTGGAAACCCAGATGTACTGTATAGAGAGCTTAAAGTTGAAAACTCGAGTGGAACCTCTCTAAGCCGGACACCCTGGGGACGTCCCAGAGCGTCCGGCTTAGAGAAGGTCCCCTGATATACTGTCACCATGGAAACTGGAGATGACGACAATAATACAGTGGAACGTCTCTAAACCGGACACCATGGAAGGTTCCCAGTGGTGCAGACCCGATGACTAAGTCATGCGTGACTGCATGTGGACGATAGCCATCGATGGAAAACATCTTGAACACGATTTAGGAATACGCCTTCGTTTTATTTCACGAAATTATGTCAAATTTGTTTCACATTATTTATTGCGAAAACAACAACAACAATGTTAGGCCTATCTCGGGTGGCAGTGGCTAGTTAGCCTCCAGAGGTCCGTTTCACTAAACTTCGTACGACTAGGAAGTTCGTAAGAGCAAAATTGAATTTTACAATAACAGTTGCACTACATCCAATGCTGGCAAATATTTTGTGGAGGAAGTCACATTTAATGACGTGTACATGTGGGTGGGACGTGGTTGCATGAGTGACTCACGTTACTGTGAGAAATCGATTCTTAAAAATCTTCGTAAGACATTTTTATCGATACGAAATTTAGTGAAACGGGCCCCAGTTTCGTACAATGGCACAGGTGTAATTTATACATATTACAATTTCTGATGACAAAAAGTTACATTGATCGTTTATGGGATTTCTGACCAGTGTAGCTCTTGATAAAATACACTCATGTAGCTTGTCAACGATATATTCTGCTTGTTAGAAGCACTTCCGTTGTTTAATTGATGGAAAGGTGAACAGTGTAGACCCTGATCAGACTGCGCGGACGCGCAGGCTGATCTGGATCTACACTGGTCGCAAAACCTACAAACCCCATTTCTCCAGTCACAGACGCGATGGTTTCTTACCTGGTTCGAGTCCTGGCCGGTGTCGGCGGGTGTTTGCTCTAGATGACTGCGTAGTTCCAGGTGATCATCGCTGTGCATAAGATCAACCTGGAGGCATGAATACGTGAAAAGTAGTTCGGTAAAGGAAATAGTTAAGATGTTTTGAGGCATGTATATACCCAAAATAATCCGGTGAAGAAAATAGTCTAGATATGTTGAGGCATGAAAACCAAAATGTAATCTGGTAAAGAAATTCGTTAAGATATTTTAACGCATTAAAACTCAAAAGTAGTCCGGTGAATAGTCCGGTAAAGAACATAGTCCAGTTGTTTAGGTCAAAGACAGTTTTGCTTGCAAATCTTGATCCATTACCCCATTTTTGGGGTGGGGAGGGGGGTGGGTTAGCATCAGTTTCTAACATATATTTAGCATTAATACACTGAATATGTTGGTCACATGACGTAAACACACCTTCACGAGCCAGATTATGATAAACAATTTTTGCGGACATGACGAGGTTGATTTGTAAATTGTTTCATTAGTGCAGATCCCGTGCAGATAAATTTCATGTTATGTACAAATAGGTTCCACAGCAGACATACAAATGATGACAGTATGAGAGAATGGCATTATTTGGATAATGTGATTAAGTTACATAGCAAAACGATTTAGCCTGAGTGTATGCGAAGCTATGACGATATATCGGCCGTCGGATAACAACATGGATATTTCACCGTTTGCAATAAATAAGAGCCTTTATTGTGTACAGTGTAATCTCTCTAAACCGGACACCATGTGAGGTCCCCAGGGTATCAGATTCAGGAAGATTCCACTGTGAGTCAGCAATATAAGTAGCTTAGGGAGTCGCGTTAATATGACAAGCTAATTCCGAGAAATCGTCGAACCTTTTTATCGTACGAACATCAGAGATCTAATGACCGAATTATATTCATGTTAACCTTTTCAACCCTAAGCAACTGGAATGGACTGTGATATGCTAATTTTCCGACCAATCCTATCTCCACAAAATGATTTTCAGATTAGTCCATTTATGAAAATGGGGTATTTTTGTTCTAAAAATTATAATTACTTGCAAAAAGTGTAGATCCTGATGTGAGCTCGTTACGAGCCGGCTCATCTGGATCTGCACTGTTTGAAAACCCCGCTAATGCGGGCTTTTGGGTTCAAGGGGCTAAAACGACATACCCCGTAGACAATAGGCCAAAACAACAGACCCAGGCGCGTTGAATAAGTACACTTGTTAATTCCAGAAGAATGTATCAGTTTACCTGATTAAAGCCGAGGTACTGCAGTACGTTCTCGGAGACATACAATATCGTCCCGTCGGCCGATAGAACCAGGAGGAACCCGTCCAGTATCTGCTGGAAATAAATACACAAAACCCGTCAAGTAGCTGCTGGAAATAAATACACAAAACCCGTCAAGTAGCTGCTGGAAATAAATACACAAAACCCGTCAAGTAGCTGCTGGAAATAAATACACAAAACCCGTCCAGTAGCTGCTGGAAATAAATACACAAAACCCGTCCAGTATCTGCTGGAAATAAATACACAAAACCCGTCAAGTAGATGCTGGAAATAAATACACAAAACCCGTCAAGTAGCTGCTGGAAATAAATACACAAAACCCGTCAAGTAGCTTCTGGAAATATATACAGAAAACCCGTCCAGTATCTGTTGGAAATAACTTACACAAAACCCGTCAAGTATATGAGGAGAAATACACAAAACCCGTCAAACATATGATGAAAATACACATAACCTGTCAAATATCTGTTGAAAATAAATACACAAAATCCATCAAGTATCTGCTGGAAATAAATGCACAAAACCAATCAATAATATGCTGAAAGGAAAATAAGTATTTTTATTAGGCAATGCTAGGAATTCCGAGGCTCACCAAATTTCCGATCCGAGCCTGCTAAACTTGATATCAAATGGTACTAGAATGGTATTCGATTTATCAGGTAACGTTTTATGCTGTATAATGAGCACATATATGACATGGCTATCGTTGAAAAGAACGCGGACTTCTTTATATTGTAACTATGTCCAGTATGCTCATATGGAATGCCAAATATACATAAACTCAAATAATTAATGCTAGCTCTAATGAATTGGAACTAGGATTAAATATTTAGAGCTAGCTCCAAATCATTTGAAGAGGTCCCTAAATCCTTTGGAGCAAACTCTAAATATTTAATGCTAGGTCTAAGTATTTAGAGCTAGCAATACTTATTTTAATTTATGTAGATTCGGCGTTCCAGGAACGCCAACTCTACATAAACTCAAATAATTAATGCTAACTCTAAATGTGTAATGCTAGCTCTAATTATTAAGAGCTAGTAATAATGATTTGATTTTACGCAGATTCGGCGTTTCATACGCTCGGCACAGGGTGAAGTAACGGACCGAGGTCTATAAATACATTAAATATACCTAAAAGCATAAATAAATGAAGATTTTTTTTTTTTTTTGTTACCCCTTCCATCTAACCATTATATGAAGTGGTCTAACTTTTTAATAGGCCGAACCCGCACGGGCTCGAGACAACGGACTTTCACGAAACGTCAACCAAGTTATATCATTGTCGCCTATTGCAGAAGTTGGGAGAATGCTAGTATTCCGCAACGATATATTCCCCGATGCGCTATGTCAACGCGTTTTCGAGCTATCGATTGTTTTGTTGTAAAAAAATTATCATCATTGCTAGGTCGGGAAAGAACGGACACATTTCCGAGGCCGATATTGCTATATAAAGGAATCGGTGTGAAGTTAGCAGTGAGCAGTAAGTAGCAGTGAGATGTATCTCACTGCTGGCAGTAAGCGGCAGTGAGCAGTGAGGTGTGTTTCACTGCTAGCAGTAAGTAGCAGTGGGCAGTGAGATGTGTCTCAATTCTAGCAGTAAGCGGCAGTGAGCAGTCGTATGCGTCAGACAATAATGTAAACTAAGTACGTGCGTAAACTCTTTAGACCGGACAATGTATATTTGCGTAACCTCTCTAAACCGGACACCACTGTAAGCTATGTATGTATGCGGAACCTCTCTAGACCGGACACCAATGCAAGCTATATATATGGGCGGAAGCTCTCTAAATCGGACACCACTGCAAGCTAGGTATGTGTGCGGAATCTCTCTAGATGTATGTGCGGAACAACTCTAAACCAGACAGCATTGTGTGGAACCTCTCTAGACCGAACACCAATGCAAGGTAGGTATATGTGCGCAACCTCTCCAAACCGGACACAACTGCAAGCTAGGTATGTGTGCGGAACCTCTCTAGACGGGACACTACTGCAAGCTAGGTATGTGTGCTGAACCTCTCTAAACCGGACACCACAGTAAACAACGTGTATGTGCGGAACCTCTCTGAACGGGATATCACTGTAAACTAGGTATCTTTGCGGAACCTCTGTAGACGGGACACCACTGTAAGCTAAGTACATGTGTGGAACCTCTCTAAACCGGACACAACTGTAAACTAGGCATGTGTGCGGAACCTATATAGACCGGACAGAAATGTAAGCTACATGTAGGTATATGTGCGAAACCTCTCTAAATGGGACAACACTGTTAACTAGGTATGTTTTCGGAACCTTTCTAGACCGGACACCAATGCAATCTTTAAAACGGACACCACTATAAACTAGGTATTTGTGCTTAACCTCTCTGAGACCGGACACCACTGTAAACTACGTGTATGTGCGGAACCTCTCTAAACCGGACAGCACTGTAAACTAGGTATGTGTGCGGAACCTCTGTAGACCGGACATCACTGCAAACTAGTTATGTGTGCGGAACCTCTCTAACCCGGACAGCACTGTAAACTACGTGTATGTGCGGAACCTCTCTAAACGGGACAGCGCTGTAAACTATGTATGTATTACGAGGTTGAAGTCTCGTAGTCTGTTTATTTATTGGAATTCATAAGTGTTCTTCATTGTCTTTTTTTGTATATTGCGAATTAGCTCATTCTGTCCAAATAATGAATTTAACCACGTTTAACAGTTCCCTAAATATATTTCCAATTTTCATTCTGATATGAATATTGACCGAAATCGACCAATAATTATAAAGTTGAGAATGTTTTGAGACATGTGAAGACCCAGATCAGCCTGCACATCCGCGCAGTCTCATCATGACCCACACTGCTCGCTACTGTATGGGTCGGACCAAATTCCAGTTCATAACAATATCCCCCGTCTTCTTTTAAATGCGACCCCGCATTTATCTAAATACACATCCAATTGACGGATAGTGTTAAAAGTACATGCATTGAGGTTAAATCCGGCATCAATTGTTCTTGTAACATTATGATTCAGACAATGTTATGTGGTTTGATGGGCCATGTGCCATTTTGTAATTGTTGTGATTGTTTGTTATCTTTGTATTTATTAATAATTCACATAGTTATCCGCATGAATAGTGATTATTACCAATTTATTTGATTTATCTCACCCAAGGTTCAGACGCAGTGACATTATCAGTAACCAGATCGCATTTTGCCTAAGATTGATGACAATGGCAATACATGTTGCTTAGCTGATTGAATACAGAGGTAACGCTCAACAGACATATAATCTTGTGAATTTTGGATACCGTATTTTCCCGATATATGCAGACAGCAATTACAGAATGATGATGTGGCCTATACAAGATCGGTGTGAAGTGAGCAGTGAGCAGTGAGCAGTGAGCAGTAAGCAGCAGTGAGCAGTGAGGTGTGTTTCACTGCTAGCAGTAAGCAGCAGTGGGCAGTGAGATGTGTCTCACTGCTAGCAGCAGTAAGCGGCAGTGTGCAGTTATATGCGTCTGGCAATAATTTAACCCGGACATCAGTTTAAACTATGTATGCGTGCGGAACCTCTCTAAACCGTACACCACTGTAGACTAGGTATGTGGGCGGAACCTCTCTAAACTGGTCAGCACTGCAAGCTAGGTACATGTATGTGTGCGGAACATCTGTAAACCGGACAACACTGTAAACTATGTGTATGTAGGGAACCCCACTAAACCGGACATCACAACTAGGTACGTGTGCGAAACCTCTCTAAACTGGCCAGCACTGCAAGCTAGGTACATGTATGTGTGCAGAACATATGGAGACGGGACACCACTGTAAACGCGGTATGTGTGCGTAACCTCTATAGATCGGACACCACCGCAATCTAGGTATGTGAGCGGAACCTCTGTAGACCGGACAGCACTGTAAACAAGGTATGTGTGCGGAACCTGTCTTGATCGGACACCACTGCAAACGAGGTATGCGTGCGGAACCTCTCTAAACCGGACACCACTACAAGCGAGGTAGATGTGTGGAACCTCTCTAAACCGGACACAACTGCAAGATATGTATATGTGCTGAACCTCTCTAACCGATCATAAGGTATGTATGCGGCACCTCTCTAGACCGGACACCAGTAGCAGTAAGCAGTAGTGGGCAGTGAAGTGAACAATACAATATGGATGCAGCAATATGATGCTTATAAATTATATACAATTATTGTCTTTTTGAGTCGGTGTACATGAGATTTACGGACCTGAGAAAAGTGATGTTCACGGCGGAGGTGAACATCACTTTTGCGAAGGGTCCGTAAAAAATCTCATGTACCGACTCAAAAAGACTATATTTGTTTTATTATATGACACTTTTAAAAATTTTAAAATATATTTCTGGCCAATATTAGTTTCAAAATATCCGTCCGAAAAAAAGATTTGTTCACTTTTGTTTGGTTTTTTTCACAATTTTCAATACATGAATTATTTAAAAAAAAAAAAAAAAGGTTTTGTTTAAATTTTAGAATATTTTTTTCAAAATATCAGGCCGAAACAAAATTTGTTCACTTTTTTTTTGGTTTTCACACAATTTTCAATAATTATTTTATGGTTACCACACAATTTTCAATAATTATTTAAAAAATTTAAAATATTGTTTTCAAAATATCAGGCCGAAACATGTCTCCATGCTGGCTAGTGCTCTCACCTGTGAATAACGGGTATTCAAACGAGTTAGACTTGAGACTGAAGCCTGGAACAGCGCGGCCACCTAGTACATGATGTGGGCCTAGTCCCCCCGTAATCGTTCCAGCATGTCTCCATGCCGGCTATTGCTCTCACTGGAAAACGGCCACCCCAGATGCAAACGAAAGTCACTATTTGCTGCTTTTTATTATGGCGGGTTTGGGGGGGGGTTATTAAACGAGGTTTGACTCAGACTGAACCTGGAAACAGCGCGGCCTAGTACATGATGTGGGCCCCAGTCCCCCCGTAAATCGTTTTCCAAGATGTCTCCATGGCCGCTTTAGCTTCTCCACCTGTGAATAACGGCCAACCCAGATGCAAACGAAATCAAACTATTTTTGTGTTATGGCGTGGGTGGGGGTTATTCAAACGAGTTTAGACTTTGAGACTGAAGCCCTGGGAACAGCGCGGCCACCCTAGTACCATGATGGGTGGGCCCTAGTCCCCCGTAATCGTTCCCAGCATGTCTCCATGCCGGACTTATGCTCTCACCGGTGAATAACGGCCACCACAGATGCAACGAACGTCAACTATTTGCTGCTTATTATGGCGTGGGGGGTGGGGGTATTCAAACGAGTTAGACTTGAGACTGAATGCCTGGAACAGCCCGCGGCCCACTAGACATGTTGTGGGGCCTAGGTTCCCCCCCGTAATCGTTCCAGCATGTCTCCATGGCCGGCTATTTGCTTCACCTTGTGAATAACGGCCACCCCAGATGCAATCGATAACGTCTATTTGCTGCTATTTTATGCGTGGGGGTTGGGGGTTATCAAACGAGTTTGAACTTGAGGACTGAAGGCCTGGAACAGCGCGGCCAACCTAAGGTAATGGGATGTGGGGCCCAAGTCCCCCCGTTAATCGATTCCAGCATATCTCCATGCCGGCTAGTGCTCTCAACCTGTGAATTAAACAACCCCCCAGATGCAACGAACGTCACTATTTGCTGCAATTTTATGGCGTGGGTGGGGGTAGGGGTTAGACTTTGAAGAAAATTTGAAGTTAGACTTGACTGAAGCCTAACAGCGTGCGGCCACTAGTAAGGCCACATGATTTGTGGGTTTCTAGTACCCCCCCCCCCCCCCCCCCCAAAACCCCCCCCGTTATTCGCCCCCCCCCTTCCCCCCCCCCCAGGCCCCCCACCCCCCCCCACATGTTCCCCCCCCCCCCCCCACCCCCCCCTCGATTCCCCCCAGCCCCCCCCGGCTCCATTGGCTCTTCACCGGTTGACCCCCCCCCCCTACGGCCACCCCAGATGCAACGAAACGTCACTATTTGCTGCTTTTTATGGCGGTGGGTGGGGGTTATTCAAACAGTTAGACTTGAGACTGAAGCCTGGAACAGCGCCCCCGGGGGCCCCACCTAGTACATAGTGGGCCCCAGTCCCCCCCGTTATCGTTTTCCAGCATATCTCCCCCCATGCCCGGCTAGTGCTCACAACCTTTGAATGATTAAACGGCCACCACCCCCAACCCCCCCCCCCCCGATCCCAACACGAGGCGTTCACTATTGCCCCCCCTAACCCCCCCCCCCCCCCCACCCGGGCCACCCCCCCCTATTACTTGGCCGTGGGCCCCCCCCCCCCCTTAGGGGGGGGGTCCCCCCCCCCCGTAATCCCCGCCCCCCCCCCCCCCCCCCCCCCCCCCCCCCCCCACAGGACCCCACCCCGGCTTAGCCCCCCCCCCCCCCTTCCCCCCCCCCCCCCCCCCCCCCCCCCCACTTGAACCCCCCCCCCCCCCCCCCCCCCCCGCCACCCCCCCCCCAGGAGCCCATCCGACACGCGGCCCCCCCCCACCACCTATTCCCCCCCCCCCACACCTTGATGCCCCCCCCCCCCCCCCCCCCCCCCCCCCCCCCCCCCTGGGCCCCCCCCCCACCTAGTACCCCCCCCCCCCCCCCAATGCCCCGTCCAGCCATGCGTTCCAGCCATGTTCTCCATGCGGCCAGTGCTCTCACCTGTGAATAACGGCCACCCCAGATGCAACGAACGTCACTATTTGCGCTATTATGGCGTGGGGTGGGGGCGTGGGTTGGGGGATGAATCAAACCGAGTTTAGGGACTTGAGAGACGCTGGAAAGCCTGGATGGAAACCACCCCAGCGCGGCCACCTTAGTAACATTTGATGTGGGCCTAACCCTCCGGAATAATCCCTCCGTATATTCGTTCCAGCATGTCTCCATGCCGGCTAGTGCTCTCACTGTGAATAACGGGCCACCCCAGAGCAACGAACGTCACTATTTGCTGCTATTATGGCGTGGGTGGGGGTATATTCAACGAGTTAGACTTGACTGAAGCCTGGAACAGCGCGGCCACCTAGTACATGATGTGGGCCTAGTCCCCCCGTAATCGTTCCAGCATGTCTCCATGCCGGCTAGTGCTCTCACCTGTGAATAACGGCCACAGAATGCAACGAACGTCACTATTTGCATGCTTATGGCGTGGGTGGGGGTATTCAAACGAGTTAGACTTGAGACTGAAGCCTGAACAGCGCGGGGCCACCTAGTACATGATGCGGGCCTAGTCCCCCCTAATCGTTCCAGCAGTCTCCATTGCCGCTAGTGCTCTCACCTGTGAATAACGGCCACCCCAGATGCAACGAACGTCACTATTTGCTGCTATATGGCGTGGGTGGGGTATTCAAACACGAGTTAGACTTTGAGATGAAGCCCTGGAACAGCGCGCCACCCAGTAACATTGAGTTGGCCTAGTCCACCCCGTAATCGTTCCACATTCCTGCCACTAGTGCTCTCACCTGTGAATAACGGCACCACAGATGCAACGAATTTGTCACTATGCTGCATTATGGCGTGGGTGGGGGTATTCAAACGAGTTAGACTTGAGACTGAAGCCTGGAACAGCGCGGCCACCTAGTACATGATGTGGGCCTAGTCCCTCCGTAATCGTTCCAGCATGTCTCCATGCCGGCTAGTGCTCTCACCTGTGAATAACGGCCACCCCAGATGCAACGAACGTCACTATTTGCTGCTATTATGGCGTGGGTGGGGGTATTCAAACGAGTTAGACTTGAGACTGAAGCCTGGAACAGCGCGGCCATAGTACATGATTGTGGGACCTGTATCCCCCCGTAATCGTTCCAAGCATGTCTCCATGCCGGCTAGTGCTCTCACCTGTGAATAACGGCCACCCCAGATGCAACGAACGTCACTATTTGCTGCTATTATGGCGTGGGTGGGGGTATTCAAACGAGTTAGACTTGAGACTGAAGCCTGGAACCGCGCGGCCACCTAGTACATGATGCGCCTAGTCCGCATGTCCAGCATGAATTCCCCATCGAAACGGCTAGTGCTCATCACCTGTGAACTGGGGAACGGCCACCCCAGATAGCACGAACGTTCTCTATGGCTGCTATTATGGCGTGTGTCATATTTCGATTAGACTTGAGACTTGAAGCTGAAGCCTGGAAACAGCGCGGCCACCTGGTACATGATGTGGGCCTAGTCCCACCGTAATCGTTCCAGCATGTCTCCATGCCGGCTAGTGCTCTCACCTGTGAATAACGGCCACCCCAGATGCAACGAACGTCACTATTTGCTGCTATTATGGCGTGGGTGGGGTTATTCAAACGAGTTAGACTTGAGACCGCGGCCACCTAGTACATGATGTGGGCCTAGTTCCCCCGTAATCGTTCCAGCATGTCTCCATGCTCTCACCTGTGAATAACGGCCACCCCAGATGCAACGAACGTCACTATTTGCTGCTATTATGGCGTGGGTGGGGGTATTCAAACGAGTTAGACTTGAGACTGAAGCCTGGAACAGCGCGGCCACCTAGTACATGATGTGGGCCTAGTCCCTCCGTAATCGTTCCAGCATGTCTCCATGCCGGCTAGTGCTCTCACCTGTGAATAACGGCCACCCCAGATGCAACGAACGTCACTATTTGCTGCTATTATGGCGTGGGTGGGGTTATTCAAACGAGTTAGACTTGAGACCGCGGCCACCTAGTACATGATGTGGGCCTAGTTCCCCCGTAATCGTTCCAGCATGTCTCCATGCCGGCTAGTGCTCTCACCTGTGAATAACGGCCACCCCAGATGCAACGAACGTCACTATTTGCTGCTATTATGGCGTGGGTGGGGGTATTCAAACGAGTTAGACTTGAGACTGAAGCCTGGAAAAGCGCGGCCACCTAGTACATGATGTGGGCCTAGTCCCTCCGTAATCGTTCCAGCATGTCTCCATGCCGGCTAGTGCTCTCACCTGTGAATAAAAAACGGCACCCAGATGCAACGAACGTCACATTTGCTGAATATTATGGCGGGTGGGTGGGGGTATTCAAACGAGTTAGACTTGAGACTGAAGCCTGGAACCGCGCGGCCACCTAGTACATGATGTGGGCCTAGTCCCCCTAATCGTTCCAGCATGTCTCCATGCCGGCTAGTGCTCTCACCTGTGAATAACGGCCACCCCAGATGCAACGAACGTCACTATTTGCTGCTATTATGGCGAGGGTGGGGGTATTCAAACGAGTTAGACTTGAGACTGAAGCCTGGAACAGCGCAGTCACCTAGTACATGATGTGGGCCTAGTCCCCCCGTAATCGTTCCAGCATGTCTCCATGCCGGCTAGTGCTCTCACCTGTGAATAACGGCCACCCCAGATGCAACGAACGTCACTATTTGCTGCTATTATGGCGTGGGTGGAGGGATTCAAACGAGTTAGGCTTGAAACTGAGGCCTAGAACAGCGCGGCCACCTAGTACACGATGTGGGTCTAGTCCCCCCGTAATCGTTCCAGCATGTCTCCATGCCGGCTAGTGCTCTCAACTGTGCTTAGCGGCCTGCCCGGACACAGCGAACCTCACTGTTACTGTTATTTCAGCTTGCTGGTATCGAAACGAGTTAGGCTGGAAACAGAAGCCTGGAACAGCGCGGCCACCTGGTGTACGATGTAAGCCGAGTGCCCCGCACAGTTGAGAGCACTAGCCGGCATGGAGACATGCTGGAACGATTATGGGGGGACTAGATCCACATCGTACACCCACGCCATAATAGCAAATAGTGTTTGTTTGAATACCCGTTTGACGACAAGACCATAGGATTACCTCGTGACGAAATCCAGATAAAAAATGTTGCAAGGCTTTATGAATCATATTCAATTTTCAATATAATGTTTCTGCTTATGAGCATAATAAATTATTTTGTTTTGTATTACAAGTATTTATGCTTCTTAATTTCAAAGCTTATCCATGTGAACAATGTAGCCGTGTGGGTAGCAACAAAGTATATTACCAGTGCGTTCGTGGGTTCGAATCCTGTGAACATATTTATTTATTTTGTTTAGTTCTTTTTTTTAATCACATTTCTTGTGCCACTTACACGTAATACTGAGTAAGTCTCTCCTTTTATCAGCATTCAATGCAGAAAATGGTAAAATCGTCTAAACTTGTGTACGCTGTAACAGGCGGATGTGGCCGCTGCACTGCAAATACCGGTCGAGAACCATTGCATGTACATTCGCTTTAGATAATACGAATGAAACATTTTCTTATAATACATGATTCTGTGGGCGTTCGAAGCGTGACTAAATTTATATTTGAACCGTTCTGCAATCTTCTCAAGTACTTAGCTTAAACAGTCAATACCTGTATCCGGCATTATACGGTTATATTTATAAGCTTGGTCATATTGCTGCATCCATATTGTATTGTTCACTGCCCACTACTGCTTACTGCTACTGGTGTCCGGTCTAGAGAGGTGCCGCATACATACCTAGCTTTCAGTGATGATCGGTTTAGAGAGGTTCAGCACATATACCTAGCTTGCAGTGGTGACCGGTTTAGAGAGGTTCCACACATATACCTCGCTTGTAGTAGTGTCCGGTTTAGACAGGTTCCGCACATACACCTGTCATGTAGTGGTGTCCGGTCTAGAGAGGTTCAG
The DNA here is from genome assembly GCA_029237695.1 of Conchocele bisecta. Taxonomy (NCBI): domain Eukaryota; kingdom Metazoa; phylum Mollusca; class Bivalvia; order Lucinida; family Thyasiridae; genus Conchocele; species Conchocele bisecta. The sequence continues at coordinate 94,338,405 of CM055272.1, read as the reverse complement.
CACACATGCCGACTTTACAGTGCTTTCCGGTCTAGAGAGGTTCCGCACACATACCTAGTTTGCAGTGGTGTCCGGTCAAGAGAGGTTTTCACACACACATACCTAGTTTGCATTGGTGTCCGGTTAAGAGAGGTCCAGCACACTTACCTAGCTTGCAGTGTTGTCAGGTTTAGACAGGTTCCGCACGCATACCTCGTTTGCAGTGGTGTCCGGTCAAGAGAGGTTCCGCACACATACCTTGTTTACAGTGATGTCCGGTATACAGAGGTTGCGCTCACATACCTAGATTGTGGTGGTGTCCGGTCTATAGAGGTTACGCACACATACCGCGTTTACAGTGGTATCCCGTCTAGAGATGTTCCGCACACATACCTAGTTTACAGTGGTGTCCGGTTTAGAGATGTTCCGCACACATACATGTACCTAGCTTGCAGTGCCGACCAGTTTAGAGAGGTTCCGCAGACCTACCTAGTTTACAGTGGTGTACGGTTTAGAGAGGTTCCGCACTCATACCTAGCTTACAATGGTGTCCGGTTTATAGAGATTCCGCACACATACCTAGCGTGCTGTGGTGTCCGCTCTAGAGAGTTTTTGCACACATACCTAGTTTAAAGTGATGTCCGGTTTAGTGGGGTTCCCTACATACACATAGTTTACAGTGGTGTCCGGTTTAGAGAGGTTACGCAAATATACATTGTCCGGTCTAAAGAGTTTACGCACGTACTTAGTTTACATTATTGCCAGACGCATATAACTGCTCACTACCACTTACTGCTAGCAGTGAGACACATCTCACTGCCCACTGCTGCTTACAGCTAGCAGTGAAACACACCTCACTGCTCACTGCCGCTTACTGCCAGCAGTGAGATATATCTCACTGCTACTTACTGCTCACTGCTAACTTCACACCGATTATAAAGGAGTAAACATCGGGTTCAAAATACACTTTTACGTCGTCCCGGCCCGTAAAGAAACATTTTGCATAGAGAAAACATTGTTTCCAATCGAAAATTTGATCAAACCTACATTTATACCCGTCCTGTGCGTCACGATAGACAATTTAATCGCACAGACATTTCTATCATTTCTCGGGAAGCCATTTTGTATAAACATCGTGGGACAGGTTTATTCGCCGGAACTCGTGCACTTACTACGTGGTAAAAAAACGGAACTATATAGCCGAGACGGTCTTAAAACTGTTGGGGAAGAGTTTACAAGAACATCTGCGGGTTTTGAATCAGCCGGCAGAGGCGGCATTGAAAGCTGACAGGGTTTGTTTAATTCTTAGTAAATTGATTCCCAATGTCACGAATCGTAGCCGACTATTTTCTTTATCATCTATTATTTGTAACACGGGTCACACAATACTAGTCTAGAGCAATAATCGAATATTCTGATAGTGACTCACGGTGGTATCGGGCTATTTTCATATGCAAAAGACATGACATGTTTTTATTATTTATAAATGTACTAATTAAATGCGTTTGAAAAAATAATATTTTCGACAGATTATAAAGTATGACATCAAAAAATAAAATACAGAGAATAAATATTAATTTCCGTTAACATTTTAATGAAACATGGCTATCGTCCCTAACATCAGTGTGGAAATTTACATCTGATATAAAATTATAATAATGCCAATCATTACGTGGAGTAATGGCAAATTAATGTTTATAAAGGACTGTTTGTGCCTACTGAGTGGGCATGTACCTTTAACATATCATTACAATGAAACCTCTCTGAAACATTATCACCCGAGACAAATGACCAATAATCTCATCAAAAATATGATCACAGATGTTTTCTTGGTGTCCCGTTTAGAGAGGTTCCAATGTAAATTATGTAAGATTTGTCTTTATATGGAGCATCGACTGTCGTGATGTGTTCACTGTTTGTATTGAATGATGACAATGTTTGCGGGCATCTGTAAACATTAGATAGCTGCGAGATATAACTTGAACAAGGATGATAGGTTGCGGTTTATACAGAAATTAGCCTGGACCCGTCAAACAAGACTTTCAGTGCAACAAATACAATATTACAACTAAAACTATGCTGCTGTATTTGTGTTATGCTGCTTCATAGCTTTAGTTGTAATATTGTATTTGTGTCACTATGCCTCTGATTGGGGTATACATTTATTAACTGACACTGTCGGATTGGGGTATACACTGATTACAATTAAGAATACACCAAAGTTAGCTATAGTAGTAAGAAAGACATGGCATCGTTATACGAAACAAATGTCCTAGCAAGATGCACCAGTCGCAAATTGAACATAACACATAAGTAACCTTGACATTGGGCGTTGGCAGGTAAGGATGTGTATGCGTAACATCGGTTACAAGCATTATCAAAACATGTAAAGAGATAAAATAAGCTATTATATTGATAAAGCAATTAAAACTAACGAATTTTCTTTGCACTCGTTATGAACATACCTTATCTGCATGTACTCTGAAACTTTTGTCAACTTTTGACGCCATTTACGGAAATTATTGTAAATTTTGTAAACATAGTTCATGAAATTACGCAGATGTCCGAAGGTACAAAATCACATGGCGTGTCTCAATTTTGGTTTTCGTTGGAAATACCGCGGACAGATTTATGTCGCGTCATTACACTGACATCATTAGATAACGTGATGTGACACCGTTTCCTGTATATGCAAATAGTCAAATTCTGACGTATTTTACGGAAAATATTTCTCCTTTTTTTTTCTAAATCAATACCAATAATGACTTTGTTCTGATTCATGTCATTATTCCGCCATTTGAAAACAATTGCTCCCCTCATACCCTATAAGTGGTAAAGGTAGCGTTATTATAGGAATGAATGGCCTTCTTGTGGAATTTATCGGGGTATAAACTTGGAAAAGTCGCGGGAATACTGGACGAAGGCCGGAAGGCCTCGTCCAGTATTCCCGCGACTTTTCCAAGTTTATATCCCCGATAAATTCCACAAGAACGCCATTCATTCCTTATAATTCCAGCATTTGAAATAAATTCATCAAGAAAATGTGTTTATTTTCCGTTTTCTTAATAATTATTTTAACTGCGCCTCACGGTTACGGAAAGTAGTTCGGCATGGGAGCTTACTGGGATATACATTTTGGACAGAGACTTGCTACGGGCCAATCAAATGTTAGGGAATTGTGTAAATATGGTTGTGCTGGAATTATATAATCTTTGCAGAGGTGAACGTGAAGTATATTGGTGAGATTCAAGTTAATTAGTGTTATGCCTTGTTTGGTACTGGGACAACATTTATCAATGTTAAAACCATTGAAATCGATCTAAATTAGTTCAAAGTGAACAATTTTGTAAACATCCATTGACATTAAAGTGCAGGTAATGCCCGGCTGAAGTGTGGTGTGCGGAATGCGGAATCAGGTAGATGTATGACCAGCAGGCGTGTGTGTATTCTAGAACGGTTGTTTTGAAACTGAAAAAGAAACTATAATACGGGAAAATGATCGGGAAAACACGTCGAAATCTATTGAATTTCACCAATGTTCCAATTATGTTTGCTAATTAGAGTACAAGATACGCATTGTAGACACATTAACCCACGCAAAGAAACAAACGCAATACATTATGTTAAACACAGATATTTAATTTTTAGGTAATTCGGAAATGCTAGATATATTGTTTTAATTCTTGTTTCTAAGAAATAAATAACATATATAATCTTTATTTTCTCCATATAGGAGAGCATAACATGTACATGTATAGTAACAATGTCAAGCGAAGTAGGAACGTATGTACAGATTGAAAAAAAGAAAAAAGAAATGAAAATGCAATGTATGCCACACTTCGCGACCATTAACGACGGTTATTGATCGAGAAATGTAGCAACCATTTGCATTATCATTATAATTCAATGTATATAGCTGGACCAAATACAAATAGGTGGCTAGCGAATAGTGTATGATCATATCCATGTATGATATAGCAGTGCGACTCAAAATACTACATAACGGATACGTATTATCGGTGCCCTGCATATTCAGTTCACTCATTAGCTCTCATATTCCTCATTCCATTCAAAGTTGGATTGAAGCACATGGGACGCCATACATGCGAAATGAATATATAGGGCAACCTCATAGCATCTGTACCGTACCATTTTGCTTATGCATCTACGTATCTCTACTGATCGATACTCTGACTTTGTGCAGGTATCTTAGACATATATATAGCAGAGTCTTTTCTTCACTATCTGTGACCTGCATGTGATTTGTGACACTACCGAACAGTACATACATTTGCTGCTGTATTGTAAGTGCGATGAATTTGTTGTAGACGCTCTTACCGCATTTCAATGTTATTTCCTTCCAGAATGTATGCCTCTCATGTTCATAATAATTACATTCATAAATGTAATGCAGTACTATGCGTTCGCAGCTGAATCCACATCTATGGCAATGCTGGTATCGCGTGTCAGAGAAATATCTACATAAGAGATACACGGCTGAGCGGCATTGATGATGTACTGTATGATCAGTTAAGGTGAATTTCCACAGATTAAATGGTGACACAGAGTCGTGAATATTCATAAAACCACATAGTATGGTTGACGATAACAACCGTTCACGCCAGCCACGTAGTTCATGTATGTCAACGTGTCGTGTTACTAGTTGTTTCCACGCTAATTTTGAAGGAAATATGCCAGTTACCATGAATTTGTCCAGTGTGTCCATTAGTCTGTATTTCCCGAGAATAAATATTATATCGGGAATATATCCACGTGCCGCGCTTGGGTCACTGTAATAGCTGGTGAGTCGGTTGAGAAACACTACTTTAACTGTTTTGGTACCTGGTAGCTTACACAACTGACCAAGAAATCTCAGTTTGTTTCGATCGATTGTTGATTCTATCGAGTGTGTGCCTATAAGACTATTTGCAATGTCTGTTTGTGTACTTCTGGGTAATCCCTGTATGAATTTAATACAGAATCGATGTGATCGTTCTAAATTTAACAACTCGTTTATGTTTAAATCATTCCAGAGTTCGCAGCCATAAAGTGCTCTTGGGATAACAATACGTTCATATATTATCTTTGACGTTAGTGGGTTCAAGCCGTGTTGATGTACACCAGTGTTTATTATGCTAAAGAATGTGGATCTCATTTTTCTCGTGGCATTCATTGCGTTTGTGTAATTTCCAATTTCCTTTTGGCACACAATGCCTAGGTGAGTATATTCAGTACGTTATTATTTGTGAAATTTGATAAAATATTGATTTTATTGCGTATAGATGGTATGTAGATGTATGGGTACACCGTGGTTGCGGACAGTAACTCGTCAAATTTCTCGTACTGTCCATAACATATGCTGCAGACGGTACGGGAGTTTTGAAGAGTTACTTCCCGCAACTACGGTGATTCGAGTCTTCAACGCGGCACAAATATCCCTCCACAACCAGCCGTACACGGCCCACAGGGGAAAGTAGCGTTACACATAAAAAAAACACAAATAGCGCAAAAGCAACATACGTCCCACAATACTCAACCTCACAAGAGAATCACCACAGAAACAAACACGGTCCTAGAGCAAACGTCTATTAAGCACATCAAAATACACCACCAGGAAGGAAACAGCGATGACTGCTTTGGAACGGTCAGTAAACAGAATCGTCCTTTGTGATGGTTGGACCTGGGTTTCCAGGTGGTTAGATGGTGAGCCACATTTACCTGATATATACTGGAGCTGTGGAGCCAATTTTCCAATCGTTCCACTTCTATTTTCGAAATGTTGCGTTTCTTGTCATTTCCGGTTGGCGTGGCAAGCTCTTTCGTGACATCGATCTTTTGGTCACAACTTCCGGTTTTATCGTCGCCATTTTCTTTCGCCCTGGTTTTTTCGCGTAGCAATGGAGCAGCATGTACTATAATAATATAATGAAAGATTACGTTATTTCTAAATGGAATACCAGTCGTAGTACATTCCTGAATTACCAATATATAAAGGTTGTGGTTATCTACAGGTAAAAAGACAAATTGCATGTTCATTTGCATAAAGAGAATACTGGGCAGGTATTTTGATATTAAGCTTAACAGGCAAGGCTAGGAAACGCGTAGCAATTTCGAGGCTCATCATTTGCTTTAAATAGTAAATGTAGATAAATATATTGGTACATTGGGGTCAGCGTCTAAGTGCACACACGAACGAACACGACAGGTTGGAACCAACCTGTCGTGTTCGTTCGTGTGTGCACTTACACGCTGACCCCACTGTAAATGTAAGGGTGGGTGACAACCGCTTTTCCTTTATTATTTTAGCCTACATGATAACTAACAATGTAAAGAGGTGTGTTGGCAATTTCATATTATTGTTTTTACGAACTGTTTCAGTGATAAGTGACAACTTTTGAAAATGCTAAGAATGTAATACACCTTAATGGTCCCCCATCCCTTCACTGTGTCGTTGGTCTTGTTCAAACATGTCGACAATGAAGCATCGATATCTCGTCGCTGTCAATAGATTCGTCCAATCTGCCGGTGTTTGTATAAATATACCAATTAGCGGGGTATTAACCGCTGCTCGGCTCAGCAGGTGTGTCTGTCTGCAGACGCTGGCGGTAATCCGCAGACGGGACATGTTCGGGGTCCCACCACCGACAAGCATGGCCAACGTCATTGTTCATACCCTCCCATCCACCCACTCACAGTTATGAAATTAAAAAAAATCGGGCTTCCCAAATGTACACAGTGTCAATAAATCAAACTATTGTTTTGTATTGAACTATCGTAGTGTCAAATGCGTTACTATTAAGAACACCTTACCCTTACTGTTACCAGTGAGATCTACACGTGTTGAACCCTTTCACACATAACTACTGACATTGACTGTTCTATGACAATCTATGAACTATTCCAATAATCACAGACGGTATATTCCAGGTGCATGATCACGTGGTTACAACAACAACAACAACAACAACTCCAAAGTAAGTATTATTTGATATTTTTCTTAATATGCAACGGATTTTGATGAAATATGGCGCAGCAAACGCGTCTTCGTGAGCTGCAATTGGTGGTCTATGAAGTTTGGCACAGACTTATGTCGGAGACATGGAAATCGACACTTCGCAAAAACGACAGAAGTTTGGGCGAAAATAAAGAGACCAGCAAATGCAGCTTAACAAGACGTGTTTGAAGCGCAATATTACATGAAAATCAGTTATGTAATAAGGACACTACAAAAGAATACGTACTCTGAATCGGTACTCGTTGTTGTTGTTAGTACCACGTGATCATACACCTTGATATTATCCTAACTCTGAAAACATTCTGACACTGTAGATCGTGATGAGATGGCTCGCTATGAGTCAGCTCATATGGATTTACAGTGGTTGCAAATGTTTGATTATTTTTATATGAGGTTATTTGGCAAAGCCATGCATTTTGGAGCAATGACGTTTTTATTGGAGGGTAGATACTGAAAGGTGTATGTATCATGATATAAGTTGCTATGAATTGTACAATGGGGTTAGTGGGTTTTGCGACCAGTACATATCCAGATCGGCATGTGCATCCACACAGTCTGATCAGGATATGATTATTGTACAATTAGATGATGTGTCTCTCACTACAAATGAAGTATGTCGGGTTTACTTTAATCCAGATGCATGATCACGTGGTTACACTCCCGCCTGCGATTCTCTTACCGAGAATTGTAATACAGCGGTCCTTGAATTGCAATTCGTCCCCTCTGAAATTACAGTCTAATTGCGGTCCAATCGCGGTCCCGTTTTTGCGGTCATTCTTTCGCGATACCGTTTGTGCGGTCATTCTTTCGCGGTCCAGTTTGTACGGTCATTCTTTAGCGATACCGTTTGTGCGGTCATTCTTTCGCTATTTGCGGTAAAAACTTAGCGTTACGCGTATATATGCACCTAATTCTACTATTTATGTATATTTTATTGGATTTTAAATGGCTAAATACAGATAGGAAAATATATCTTTTCGTTAGAAAAAATCAACTATTTCTATTTTATTGCCGCATTGGTCAAGCAGAGCGGTCCGGTGGTTTGACCGCAGAGCGCAGCGTAAAGCGGTCATTCTTTCGCAGTTTAAAAAAAAAGGGAGCGTAAACTGCAATTAAAAGCGGAGCGCTGCGCTAACAGCGCTATAAGTATTGCAATTTCGCAACCAACTCTTTGGACCGCAGTCACATGATTGCAGTCCGATTGCGGTCCAATTGCAATTAATGGAAACGCGAATTGCAATCCTGCGCTCCAGGTTCGCCTGGTAAGAGAACCGCAGGCCACTCTGTACAACAACGACAATAACAACACTAACTGAAAGTTTTGAAATCTCGCCCACTCCAAAGTAAGTATTATTTGATATTTTCCTTAATATGCAACGGATTTTGATGAAATATGGTGCAGCAAACGCGTCTTCATCAGCTGCATTTTGGTGGTACCGGGAATTAGGAAATACTTATGTCGTTTTTGCGAAGAATTGACGCGTTTGATGCGCCATATTTCATCACGATCCTACATAATAAGGAAAAAATAAACGAATATGTACTTTGAACCGGAGGGCTTCTGGAAGTTTCAGTACTTGTTGTTGTTGTAACCACGTGATCATACACCTTGTCAATTCCAAGTGATATACATATACATATACCCATGTATGTACATACCTGTGAAACCAGTAGTTTGTCGATGAAGTTATACATTTTTGCCACTCTTATAGGGTGTGATTATAAGCGACGTGTTCAGTATTTTCTTTCTTCAAGTTTTCCCTTGGCACATACACGAATGATGCCAAACTATGTGTTTTGAACGGCCGACTCAACACCGAAAATGACAATTTCACGTTTGTTTCGCCAAGGGGCAAATCGGTAGTTGATTATATCTGTGTCCCGCACGATGTTATCCAACAGTGCACATCATTCAGAGTTATCACCGCCAGATCCATTATTGAACAGTTACATCTGCACCATCTGCGTGGAGAGAGGAGTAAAATCCCAGATCACTCAATTCTGTTAACCGAATTCCATACGCTACATCCAGTGACTGTAGAGCGTGATGCACCAGTAGTAAGGGGTGCCACTAGGCAACAAACACGGTTCAAGTTTAAGGCTATTCCAGCAGACTTTATGTGCTCTGATCTCACGCGGTTGGCGTTAATTAATGTGATTGACACTATTGAGCATAGCAGGGAAACTCAGCAGCAGGTAGACGATGTATACACCCAACTTTGTAACGTCATTACTGAGGAAATGAACAATAAAATCCCAACAGTAAATGTCAATAAGTCGACAAAGAAACGATTTAAGTGTCACAAGTCGTATTGGAATGACGAGCTATCCGAGTTGTGGTGGAACGATATGCAGTGCAAAGAACGTACATTTCTTAAGTGTAACGGTTCACATTCAGCTAAAACGCGATTACGGTCAGATTTTCTTGCGGCTCAGAGATATTTCGACAAAAAACTACGGCAGCACGAACGAGTCTATAAACGATCACTCTGTGACGATATTGAAATGGATAGCACAGAAAACCCGCGAGAATTCTGGGACAAAATAAAACATTTAGGGCCGCGAAAAAGTTCACAAATTCCTATGGAAGTGTACAATGAGTCCGGTACAGTCGAATGTGACGAGAACTTCATTCTCACAAAATGGAGAACTGACTTTGAGAATCTATATAACGGGGGCACAGATAGCGATTTCGACAGTGACTTTCAATCGGATGTGTTATCACATAAACTCTTACTCGAAGATAGGATGCTCGACCCATTGTATGAAGATAACCAATCACTGAATAGTGACATTACAGTTAACGAGATACACCGAATTTTAATGCGCGCAAAGTCCGGGAAATCCGCATTGACAATATTCCATATGACGTCCTGAAGTTTGCATCTATAACACCTGTTCTACAGTCGCTATTCCAATTCATCTTTGACACCAGTATTATTCCATCGATCTGGAGAAAATCTCTTATCTGCCCTATACTGAAAGATCCCACATCAGATAAACGGTTACCTATGAATTATAGAGGCATCAGTTTACAAGCATGTATTTCCAAATTGTACAGCTCGTTTATAAATAACAGATTAACTTCCTACCTGGAAGAAAACAATAAACTATCCGATGAACAAAATGGCTTTAGGGCCAAGCGCTCGTGTGAAGATCACGTGTTTACGTTAAATAGTATCTTGAGAAACAACACCAATGTATTCGCTACCTTTATAGATCTACGAAATGCGTTCGACTTTGTGGACAGAGACATGTTACTATATAAGTTACTTCATAATGGTATAGATGGCAAGCTGTATAACTCGGTTAAAAGTATCTACGCGGAAACATCCGCCAGTGTTCGAGTTAACAACAAATTAACTGAGTGGTTTATATGTAAATCCGGTGTCAAACAGGGAGATAACTGCTCCCCGACATTATTTTCCGTATTTGTTGACGACTTAGCACAAGAAATTCGCCAATTGGGGCTCGGAATAAACGCTGGTGATACGGACGTCTCGATCCTATTATACGCCGATGACATTGTTGTTCTCGCCAAAAATGAATTAGACATGCAACGTATTCTGGACACCATACATCAGTGGTGCAAACAGTGGAGGGTGTTGATCAACACGGACAAATCAAAGGTGGTTCATTTCCGTTCTGGTAGGCGGCCTCGCAGTGAATACCAATTTAAAATAGGCAATAATTACCTGGACACAGTGACACAATATAAATACCTCGGAGTAATATTTCATGAGAAAAGCAACTTTAGCGCTAATGTGGACAATCTTGCTAAAGGCGGCGGCAGAGCACTGGGGGATGTGATATCGAAAATACACACTCTCAAGGAATGCGGATTTAAAACTTACAACAAGCTGTTCTCAACATGTGTGAACACAGTTCTCGATTATAACTCGTCAGTATGGGGATTCAGAGACTACGCTGCTATAGACGCTATCCAGAACCGGGCTATACGATACTTTCTCGGTGTACACCGTTTCGCACCGAAATTGGCCATTAATGGAGATATGGGTTGGCTGCCATCACGAGAAAGACGCTGGTGCAACATAGTGAGATACTGGAACAGACTAATCGACATGGACGATGATCGTATCTGTAAAAGAGTGTTTCTATGGGATTATGATAAGTGTAGAAACAACTGGTCATCTGAAATGAAAACTATTCTATCTGCAGTAGGAATGGACTTGCAGTTTGACAACAAATCCAAATGTGACCTAAAACAAGTTCGCATAAAACTGTTTGAATTACATTCAAATGCGTGGCCATCACAAATTATGAATGTTCCAAAACTCAGCACATACGTCACCTTTAAACGCGAGTATAGCACGGAGCCTTACGTAAAGTTAAATCTGAACCGCCATGAACGCTCAGTGCTATCTCAGTTTAGATGTGGCATATTGCCGTTGAGAATTGAAACTGGTCGATACGTTGGTGAGTCACCCGAAGCAAGACTGTGCAAAATATGTAATAGTGGGCAAATCGAAAATGAGGTACATTTTCTAACACAGTGTAATTGTTACTCCACGTATCGGAACGATCTCCACTCCATAGTGAATGACAACGCTCACTTCCACTCTTGCAGCAATGACGAACAATTAGTTGTATTATTAACGCAATATCCACGCAGAACTGCGAAATACCTTCTCAAATCATTATACAAACGAAAATCCGTTTTATACATGTGAGCGAAGCAGTGATCAACTGACACAATTGTCCATGCGGGGCATTTAAGGAACACAATAAATGGGATCATGGTCTTTACAATCACGATAAAACCGTTATATGCGCCTGGATCCGGCCACTCAATCAGCTATGTATTCTATCCATATGACGTGGATAGAAACATCGGTGATTGCCTGGTGAACCACGTAAAAACAGACCAGAATGAGCTGATGCGCAGTCTGATCTGTAGTTACAGTGGTGAGAAATACCGCATGGTCGGTTGTGTCAGCGGAACACAACATGTAATATACTAAGTTCTTGCTCTATTTATAGATGTATATAAATTATGTTTAGTGTTTAAAGTGACATATAGGCCCATCGGGCCGGGTGTACTTTACGTCAGAATTACTATTGTTAACTGTTTATTGGTTACACATGTCACTATATAATAATAAATAATTTACTTACTTACTTACTTACTTACACGAGGGGATACATGAACGTGTATGATATTGTATCTCAATGACAGGCACTGCAGGGGCCCTTTTCACTAAATTTCTTACGACTAACATGTTGGTAAGTGCAAATTGAGGATCGTCTAGAAATTGCAATTGATGTATTTACATTTATTGAGCATAGGCTACATATGCAGCCTATGCTCAATAAATGTAAATCCATTAATTGTTTACAAGAAAACATTGTTAATGTGAAATTTACGGACTATCATAATGTTCCACTTACGAACATTTTAGTCGTACGAAGTTTAGTGAAACGGCTCCCTGATGCTGATGAGACGGCGCGTTGGGAGCCGGCTCATCTGATAACAGTGTATCGTGTATGTTTATGATCATGATCCACTTGATTCTTTTTAATTATCCCAAATTATTTTTCAGAAACTCGTATATACCAGGGGGTTCAGAAATATATATAGAGTTGTTTGATTTCATGTTTCCTCGCCCAGGGTTACGGTGAAAAATACACAGTGATTTAGATAGCAAAGTTAACGTTCCTAGATGCGGGAATTAGACATTCAATACTTTCTGCTGAAGTATTATTAGACGTCCACAACCCAGTCTGACATATCTAATCTATAGGGAGAAGCAGTTGTTCCCTACTACCCACACATAAGATTTTGGCATTATTTTCAAGATGCGGGCATTTGACGGTCGATTTATTCGTGAAACCGGTCCCTTATGTGGTCAGCCATACGCTATGATTATCATGTCCACCAGCTCAGAGCAGGAACGTGCTTCGTTTATTTGCCAAATAAAGTCGTTTCGTCGAGTTCGTGTTCAATTTTATTAAATATCTCACAAACCCGGCTGATTATATCAATGGTATTTCACGATCCAGACTACTTTTACAAATATCGCCCATTAAATCCTTGTCCCTGTCATTTGAAATGAAACGTGTGCTTGAAACAGGTGCAACTATACGAAACACAGTTGTTGAAATTGAATACCTTACATTTAATTCCTACACAGGAATGTATTACTACAAACACTGTACCATCTTCGATGAAAACCTAGTAGCCATTCACATGAAGAAGACCAAAAGCAGGTTTGACAAACCGGTTTACCTGGGTATGTCTATCCTAGACTTGAGCAAAACCTTCATGTACAACTTCCACTACAACTACATCAAGAAGAAGTATGGGGATAAAGCTAAGCTCTTGTTCACTGACACTGACAGTGTAGTGTACGAGATTGAAACTGAGGACTAGTATAAGGACATCATCGGAGATGTAAAAAGCACATTCGACACAAGTGGAATACCAAAAAATCATCCCTCAGGTATACAAACTGGTATGAACAAGAAGGTCATCGGTATGGTGAAGGATGAATGTGGTGGAAAGAGTATGCAGTAGTTTGTTGGACTAAGAGCTAAGCTGTACAGCTATAAGATATATGAGGATAAGGAAGAAAAACGATGCAAAGGTGTAAAGCAGAGTGTGGTCAAAAAGGATATTAGCTTCGATGACTACAAGACCTGTCTGTGGAGTAGAAAGGATCAGTTAAGGAAGATGAACGTAATCAGAAGCCATGGACACGAACTATACACGGAGGAGGTAAACAAGGTATCACTGTCTTCAAACGATGACAAGCGTGACATTATGGAGGATGGGGTGCACACTTTGGCATATGGACATTGGCGATTGGCTTAAATAAATTGGCTTTTAAGAATGAAATGGCTATTACTAGAGACTGTTATAGTCTTTTTATTGTTGACACCAATGATAAGCATGTTAAGAAAAAAGACGAAGTTGTGTTTGCTCTTGACCACGGGACTGAATATAAGATTAAGATTGTAAATCATCACAAGACCCGTCGAGCAAATGCTTTAGTTTAAGTTGACGGAAACATCATTGGATATTTTCGCATAAACAAAGACAGCTCAATCACGATAGACCGACCGGTGAATAAAGCTAGAAGTCTCACCTTTTATAAACTGGAAAGTTAAGAAGCCAAGAAAGGGTTGTTGTCCGATGAGAACAGAGATCTTGGTACTTTTACTGTCGCTATCGAGAAGGAAAAAATGGTTTTGAAAAAGAATCTTGGTTTTGACGAATGCGATGGCCCTTCAGGAGGAACTGCTCTCGGAAAGGCATCATCCCAGAGATTTTCAGGTTGAAGAAATTGATACCGAAACAGAGGTTGCGATAATCAAAGGAGTTATGATCATTGCGGATGACAATGTTGTACCGTTATAGAACATTGGCGATTGGTTTAAATAAATTGGTTTTAATAATAGGAAATGTCTGTTGATATATTTGGTCGTAAGCATAGTGAAAATAATCAAACATTCTCTGAAGTAACAGTTAGTTACATAAACAACACTTTTTTAAGAAAGGATGGAACGAGTGAACTAACTGGTTCACTAAATATGAATATAAACATAATATCTAATGTCCTTGATCCTATTGGTGAGCATGATGCGGCAATCAAGCATTATGTAGATGAGATGGGCGAAATATTAAATATATTTCTAACTAAATTGAACAAGAACTTAACTGCTCTTGGAAAAGATGCGACAACCAAGCGTTATGTAGATGAGCTGAGCGAAACAAATAATTCAATTACTAAAATTAAACTTACTGAATTAGAGAATAAAGCAAAGAAACTCAAAAAGGCCACTCAGAAGTCAGTTATTTCTATTTACGCTGAGGAGCGCGGTGCACTTACACCTGGAGAATTTGAGTGGTCATTTGGTAGCAACGCAACCAATCAGTATACAGGATATACCATGGCAGCGTCCGGGACGATCCTCCGAATGGCACTCTCCTCGGTGAATGCAAAGGGTAATGCTACGGGTGAAGTCAGTGTTAACCTTGTTTTAAATGGAATTGATCAGGAGTCTGGTATAACGAAGCATGCTGAATATAGATCCACGTTCACAGTATTTAACAATATTGAAGTTCAAGCCGGGACCGTGATAAACTTCGTAACCAAGACTGGAGACGCCGGATGCTCCTCCAGCGTCGTGACGCTGTTGATTCAACTAGATTTGTAAAATGAAAATAATCAAACACAAAAAAATAAAAAAATTGACTCTTTTTTTTTTGGAAAAATAAAAAAATCAATTTTTTGATTGTTTAGACCCCCTATCTAAATGTGCTCGACCCAGTATTGTCCTGGTATCTAGACCCCTCATATCTAGATCCCTCGTCCTCGTATCTAGACCTAATCGTATCTAGATTCCTCAAAATGCGCTAGAATCGTCGTTTCCCTACTACTAGTATGTTAAGTAGCCCACTATTAGCAAAACGCCAATATTTTTACCCGCGAATAATTGTATTAAAGTGGGTATTTATTTGCGCGCTAAATGCTTCTCGGTAACAGATAATCTATAGCACTTTAATAATTAAACAAGATAGTAAAATAATATTCAAAATTAATGCTTTTGATTCGGGTGGATGCGGTTGGATATAACGCTCAATTACTACTATCGTCATCAGTCGTATCGTGGTATCGCACATCCGCAGTCGTGGTGTCGTCATCGTGGTATGGTCGTGGTATCGCAATAGTAGTATTGTACTATCGTCATCGAACTATCCCCATCGTGCTATCGAATTCATGATATAGTCATCGTGCTATCGCACTATAGAAAAAAGTATAAAAGTATAAAAGAATACGTACTTTGAATCGAAGGGCTGCTGGAAGTTTCAATGCTTGTTGTTGTAATTGTAACCACGCGAGCATGAACCTTGAATATGTAACTCCTCCAAGGTATACATGCCCATATTCTTTATAGGAACTAAATAATTGTATAATTGTGTCACTATTCCACCAGTTCTAAATATTACGAGTGCCCGCTTAGATATAATCATTTAGTATTATTTATTTACTGATAGTGACGCGCGGTGGTATCAGGCTATTTTCATATGCAAATGAGGCATGATTTTTTGAAGTATGATCATTGCACATCAAAAAATAAATACAGATAGTAAATAGTAATGTCCGTTAACATTTTAAGGAAACAGTTAACGCCCCAGATATCAGTGCGGACATTTAAGTCTGCTATAAAATGTACAATAATGCCAATAAATGCGTGGGGTAATGGTGAATGAATGTTTATGTTGCCAGAAAATGTCTCAGATGATGTCTCTGGTATAAAGAACAGTTTATGCCTACCGAGTGGGCATGTACCTTTAAACTTAAGCTTCGCATGCTCCCAACCAACCACCCAGACCACGTGATATACGTCACCCCGATTACCGGCATATTTTCAGAGGCTATCTGTCGCGGTGTTGTCACGCTGCTAAATAGCTATTCCATGTAATTGGATTGGTAAAAGGCTATTCGTCATCTCAAGGAGGGTCGACTTTCAAACTAAATACCTCACCTGAATCTCAAGTGTTTTCAGTCCACACTGTCAACAGCCCGCTCATTGAGCAATTGATATGCCATGTGACTAAATCACAGGGGCTGATCCAATATTTGGAGAAGGGGGAGGGTGTTGTCTAGTTGCGAAGGTAACTCTTGCAATCTACTACCGTACCGTCCGTTCACAACTAGGTGGTTGTCCTATTTTCGAGCTCTTCGAATGTACTTTCCTGTGTTTTACGGCATTTAAATTCAGACTCCAACTGGTGCTTAATTGTGATCTATGTAAACTCCGTAGCTGAACGGGGTGGGGGTGGGGGTGGGGTGAGGAGTTGCAACAAATGCCAGCCGCCATTTTGTATCTGGACGATTTCTGTAAATGGCCGCTATAAAATCAATATACGATTAATACGAACTCGTCCGCCATTTTAGTAAATCCCGTCTCGTTAATATCGAGCGATCGGACGGACGGACGAACGTCCACACGGACGGACGGACGGACGGACGGACGGACCGACGTACCAACGGACAATTACCGACGAATACGTACGTGTGTATTTAGAGGTATACATCGGTCTATCAACGATCATAACACCCCTTTTCGCAGGAATCGGTAACGGTAAGGGAAGTCATATTACCATCCAGGATCAAGAACGATAACTCTCGCATACCCTAGATATTCGAGTTATCGAGTAATCGATCCCCATACGTTTACATTGCATTTGGATCCCAGATCCCTGATCCGTGATCCATCGTAGATTGAAACCCGCACTCCTAACTACTATGAATCACGCTTAGGTTTCGCTTTAGCCGATGCTAGGAGGTGGTTGTGCCATGTACTGCGACAATACACAAAGTTCTGGAGGCCGTTTCACTAAACCGTTCGTAAGTTCAAAATTATGATAGTCTGTAAATTACACTTTAACACTGTTTTCTTGTAAACAATTATTGGATTCACAGTTATTGAGCATATCGATCAATTGAAATTTCCAGACGATCCTAAATTTGCACTTACGAACATTTTAGTTGAACGAAGTTTAGTGAAACGCCCCCTGTATAGTAATGAACAAGTATACAGAGAAGACCAGTCTAGTGACTTTTGATATCAAGTTTAT
>CM055272.1:94280805-94313305 GCA_029237695.1 Conchocele bisecta | reverse complement strand
GGGACAGCCTGGGGACAGCCTGGGGATACCCTGGGGACACCCTGGGGACAGCCTGGGGATACCCTGGGGACAGCCTGTGGACAGCCTGGGAATACCCTGGGGACACCCTGGGGATACCCTGGGGACACCCTGGGGACAGCCTGGGGATACCCTGGGGACACCCTGGGGACAGCCTGGGGATACCCTGGGGACACCCTGAGGATACCCAGGGGCAGCATGGGGACACCCTGGGGATACACTGGGGACACCCTTGGGATACACTGGGGACACCCTGAGGATACCCTGGGGCAGCATGGGGACACCCTGGGGATACACTGGGGAAACCCTGGGGATACACTGGGGACACCACCCTGGGGATACCATGGGGACAGCCTAGGGACACCCTGAGGACACCCAGGGTGTCCGGCTCAGAGAGGTTCCACTGTAAATTAGACATATGAATATGCCAATGCATGCGGGTGTGCTTGCGAACATGAACAGACATTAGATAGATGAGAACGTATCCATGCGTGTCCGGTTTAGAGAGGTTTTACTGTATTTAACCGTACCTGTTATAAGAATGTTAAACCAAATTCGCTGTTTTGGTTTCGGGGTACATACATAGGGGATCTTACATGAGTGTTGATTTAATATGACATGCCTCGTTTCTTATGACATCAGTCAATAACAATTCGTTCCCACGAAATAACAATTCGTTCCCTCGAATTAACAATTAACGAATTAATTAATTCGTTGTTAATTCGTCCCCACGAATTGTTAAATTGATGGAACAAATTGTTATGTCGTGGGAGCGAATTGTCAATTCGAGTGAACAAATTGTTATTTCGTGGGAACGAATTGTTACATTGTGGGAACGAATTGTTATTTCGTGGGAACGTATTAATAAATGGAAGGAACGAATTGTTGTTTCGTGGGAACGAATTAATAAAAAATAATTATAAGGGGGGGGGGGGGGGCACGATTAGACACAATATGCATTTTTGTAACATTTATATAGTGTAGGGAATCCAAAAATGTATGTTGGCATTTGCGCATTTTTGTTTATGGAGGTCATTATTTAATAGTTTCAGTAAAAGGAGTTGGAAGTTGGTGAAATGTTTTTGTAAGTATTTAATTTAATCCCATATCTCTGTAGGTATAAGATCACATGACTCGTCTCATAAGTACATATACCCCGATGTTTGTTTCGGGGTACTGTCTTTCTGAGGAGACGTGAAGCCAAGGTACCGTCACTTCATTTGTAAAGTATAACCTCTCTAAATCGGATACCCTGGGGACACCCTGGGAACACCCTGGGGATGCCCTTGGGATACCCTGGGGACACCCTGGGGATACCCTGGGTACACACTGGGGACAGCCTGGGGATACCCTGGGGACAGCCTGGGGATACCCTGGGGACACCCTGGGGACACCCTGGGGACACCCTTGGGATACACTGGGGACACCCTGGGGATACCATGGGGCAGCCTGGGGACACCCTGGGGATACACTGGGGACACCACCCTGGGGA
Source organism: Conchocele bisecta (assembly GCA_029237695.1). Taxonomy (NCBI): domain Eukaryota; kingdom Metazoa; phylum Mollusca; class Bivalvia; order Lucinida; family Thyasiridae; genus Conchocele; species Conchocele bisecta. The sequence goes on along the minus strand of CM055272.1, from coordinate 94,311,795 downwards.
TACCATGGGGACAGCCTGGGGACACCCTGGGGACACCCTGGGGATACACTTGGGACACCCTGTGGACACCCTGGGGATACCCAGGGTGTCCGGCTCAGAGAGGTTCCACTGTAAATTAGACATATGAATATGCCAATGCATGCGGGTGTGCTTGCGAACATGAACAGACATTAGATAGATGAGAACGTATACCATGAAATTAAGAATACAGCGAATGCATGCGTGTCCGGTTTAGAGAGGTTTTACTGTATTTGATCGTACCTGTTATAGGGATGTTAAACCAAATTCGCTGTTTTGGTTTCGGGGTACATACATAGGGGATATTACATGAGTGTTGATTTAATATGACATGCCTCGTTTCTTATGACATCAGTCAACGAGTTTAATAAAAATTATATTAAATCAACACACATCTTAGATTATATTATTGCATAAGAACAGCACAATACGCTGAAGCTGTAATGACCACATAGCGTGTTCTCTGTAGTAGCATCATATGCATATTTATTACACTAGTGTATGGTGAATTTTAATACACTGTGCTATTAGGCCATAACAAAGTACTGTGTGTCTCAGATATCGCCTCTTCGGAAATATACCTGCACACATCAGGGCACTTTATCGACATGGACAAATACAAATATATTGTAAATTCGCCACATGATCGATCAAAAAGTGTTAAACCCTGATGAAAAGCTGGCGATTTTTCAGGTATAATGATGATATAGTAAGTAGCTTTAGTAAGCATATATGCGAACCACATTTTTAATCGACATGAAAAATGATCAAAAATGACACCCTGTGATTGTGATTTGGTGGGTTGGTTTGGTTGGGTTGTTGATTTGGTGGATTCGTTTAAACATAGTTTATTGCATATAAGTACAATGGGCTTGGGCTACAAGTTCTCGCAACATTAATTACAGCCCTTACCCAAGTATTTCAACAATACATCAATTTAACAGCAATGGCGATAAGTATACAGGTACATGTACATACCAATACTCATGCGGTATATCATAGGCGTAGGAGCAGGCAGGGGGGGGGGGGGGGGGGGGGGGGGGGGGGGGGGGGGGGGGGGGGGGGGGGGCAGTGGGGGGGGCGGGGGGGGGGGGGGTCGAGCCCCAGAGTATGTTTTGGCCCCTCCAATAATTGCACGAAATTGTGTGTATGTATCGTCATTTATACTGTTCATATATATATACGAGACAATGTCAAGCTAGAGTTTGTGAATAATTTCACCCTAAGTTGGTGCGATAGTTCTTTTTATTATGCAGAGACTGACACAAGAGAGCAAGCGTTTACTGGAAGTATGTTGGTGCCGCGAAAAAATAAGTGCGGGTTTTACACTGCCATGTAGATCTCTACAACAACAACAACTAAATAGTTTCTGCGAAACCATAGTTTGATTTTCGATCAATTTTAGGCCTATGCTTTTTACAAATCTCAGGCGCGGATACAGGGTCTAGGACCCCTCCCCCCACCCATTCTGGAAAATAAACAACAGAAGACAAAACATTAAGATGGCGGTGTAAGGGCTAAGTTGAATAGCGTGTGCAATATTTTATTATATATATGTCAAGATAATATCATGCAAATCAATACAATAAACACGAATATTTCGATAACCCCATGCAACCCGATATCAGAAACGCGAATATTCCGCTAACCCCATGCAACCCGGATACAATAAACACGAATTGTCCGCTAATATCATGCAAATCAATACAATAAACACGAATATTTCGATAACCCCATGCAACCAGATACCAGAAACGCGATTATTCCGCTAACCCCATGCAAATCGACACCAGAAACGCGAATATTCAGCTAAACCCATGCAACCCGAATAAAATAAACACGAATAACATGCATCTCGACAATATAAACACGGATATTACATTAACAACATGCATCTCGATGCTAGAAAAATGCTAGAAAAATGAATATTCCGCCAACCACATACATATGCAACCATATCCTAGAAAGAAATATGTTCGTTTACCCCATGTAACACGAAACTTGAAACACGAATATGCCACAAACATAATACGACACGAATCATATGTTCATCCCATGCGACCCGATACTATAAACACAACTATTTCATTAAGCCCATGTAACCAGATGCTAAAAACACGAATAGTTTGCTAACCCCGTGCAACACGATACTGAATAGAACACTTCTGTATTTGATACAAAAATATTCGTGTATTGGATTACATTGTATTAGTGGAATATGTGTGCCTGTTACTGGATAAATCGGGTTTTGCGACCAATGTAGATCCAGATCAGCCTGTGCATCCGCACAATCTGATCAGGATATGCACTGTTCGCCATTCAATCAATAAAACAGCCTTCATGATTCTGTTACTGGATAAATCGGGTTTTGCAACCAATGTAGATCTAGATCAGCCTGTGCATCCGCACAGTCTGATCAGGATCTGCACTGTTCGCCATTCAATCAATGAAACAGCCTTCATGATTCTAACAAACAATACAGATCATACTCGGTCTACATGTCTGTGCTACTTGATGAGAAGCTACGCTGATCGCAAAAACCCATAAACCCCACTCCAGCCACAGCCACATTTGTGTTTCCATTGTCGGATGGCACAGGGTTCACGTGTAACAGCGATAACTACCAGAAGCAGCAATAACGGTTGGAGTTGTCGCCACAGCAACCGTTGTCGCAGTACAGGTTCTCGTCCTCACCGAGGCATAACTCCGCGCTCGCTGTCTTGGCTGAAATGTCGCATAGAACTTCGCATAGAACTTTGAAAACGGTAACTGTTGCAATCTACTCCAGTATCGGCTACGGACGGTACGGGTGTAGATTGCTAGAGTTACCGTTCGCAACTATAATTGCGCAGTGCCAGCGGTGTTAAAGGTACATGCCCACCCCGTAGGCACAAACTGTTCTTTATAGGAATTAAATAAGTGTATAATTGTGTCACTATTCCACCAGTTATACAGATATAATCATTTAGTAATATTTATTTTACTGATAGTGACGCGCGGTGGTATCAGGTTATTTTCATATGCAAATGGCCTGATACTTTTTAATTATTTATACTTATGATCATTACACTTCAACAAATAAATACAGAAAATAAATAATAATAGCAGTTTACATTTGAAGGAAAGACAGTTATCGCTCCTGATATCAGTATGGAAATTTACGTAAAATATAAAATGAATAATAATGCCAATCAATACATGAGGTAATGGTGAATGAATGTTTATTTTGCCAGAAAATGTCTCAGACGATGTCCCTGATATAAAGAACAGTGTGTGCCTACTGAGTGGGCATGTACCTTTAACTTTTCCATGTGTCCATTTTAATACAATTTATTAGGTCGTCAGCCAGAAATGGAAACCATCCCCACCCCCTGTGGAAGCTTTACAGACATATGATTTCTGAAAACTTAATTAAATGCCGTATGTCTGTAATCTGTAGCTCGCTGGATGAATGTTTGGCACCATTTTGAAGTATAACACACTTTTCACAATTGTGAGAAATTGCATTTTTCTTTGAAAGTAGATTTCAGTAAGTAGTTTATTATCATTTGAAACAACTGATATGGCAGTTTTGTACGTGAAAAGCTCTGTGAAAAGCTATTCGGAATGTGAACACACAATCAACCAGTATGATTTGGGTCCATGGTACCGTTTCACTAAACTTCGTACGACTAAAATGTTCGTAAGTGAAAATTTAGGATCTTTGGAAATTTCAATTCATGTATTATATTTATTGAGCATAGGCTGCATATGCAGCCTATGCTGAATAAATGTAAATACAATAATTGTTTAGAAGAAAATAATGTTAATGTGAAATTTACAGACTATCATAATTTTGCACTTACGAACATTTTATTCGAACGAAGTTTAGTGAAACGGGCCCCTGGCTACTGTCTGTTCCACGTTTTTCTGGCTATTAAATTCATTAAATCTAAACAATATTTAATTGTCAGTTAATGTGTTTAATAATTCGTCGGCAGCAAAACGTGGAACAGACAGTAGAAGGGTGGAATATGCTAACTAGTGCAAAAATCCCAGTGGAAAAGTAGTCCGGTTTAAATAAAAAAACGCTGATGTTTTTGAGGCCATCTAAATTGACTGTCGTGAGAAAAAAAGTTCAAGTCAATATCTTGCTTTGTATGAAGATATAAAACTTTTTTTAGCACGTTGGTATGACTTAGCATTCAGTCAACGTCAGTTCTCAAACAAACCGACGTCACATCCCACAATCCCCGATTCTCCGAGCACATGTGATATATAGCTCTGTAATTACATGTAGGTCCACCGACAGCCAATGATTTTCTCATGCACTATGCCAATCTCTGACTAAGTTGCTATCATTATTGCGCATTACATGTACAGTGAAACCTCTCTAACCCGGACACCCTGGGAGGTCCCCAGGGTGTCCGGCTTAGAGAGGTTCCACTGTATATAAGCAGATACCGATTGCCTGCTCGCGGCTTGTAGCATACAATAATCACATGATTTGACAGAAATTTGACGTCATATTGTAACGCCAGTAAGACCCGGAACCCCTCTAAACCGGACACCCTGGGGACGCCATTGCGCTTACTTTAGATGGGTTTCAATGTAATGTATGTCTTTGTCCTGTCTGTTCATGACTGAAAATGACAAAAGTTTGTCATCGAATGCTTATAAAAGTGGAACCCCTCTAAACCGGACACCATGGGGACCTCCCAGCCCTGGGGACCTCCCAGCCCTGGGGACCTCCCAGGGTGTCGGTTTAGAGGGGTTCCACTGTACATACTTTTGTTTAATTAAAATATATTAAGGCATACGGACAGCATATCTTTTTTTTTTAATCAGACACGTATGGAGAATTAGAAAATCCAAAGCCCCAAAATACATTGTTTAGACACGTGGGGCCCGTTTCACAAAACTTCGTACGACTAAAATGTTCGTAAGTGCACATTTAGGATCGTCTGGGAATTTCAATTGATGGATTTACATTTATTGAGTATATGGTGCATATGCTGAATAAATGTAAATCCAAGAATTGTTTACAAGACAACGTTGTTAATGTGGAATTTACAGACTATTATAATTTTGCACTTACGAACATTTTAGTCTTACGAAGTTTAGTGAAACGGGCCCCAGGGCCCCGTTTCACTAAACTTCGTAGGACTAATATTTTCGTAAGTGCAAAATTGAACATTTTCACTGATAGCCAATGATGGTAATGTGTTAGTGGATGTGTTTATATGTAATCAGGTAATCGTGTGTACGATTCAGCGGAAAATGGTGGCATTCGTTAGCCACGTTAACACATTTCATCCTAAGGATACTATGCTTTTTGTTGAAAACATCTCATTATTTGAGATGGGTTGGTAGCGTTACGGTCCCTATGGGGGCACTCGGGTAACATGGTCCGTATAGGGGCACTAAAATGGTCCAAATAGGGGCACGTATAAACATGTATTTTAAAGGCTTACATCAATATATAACACTGATAAGTATATACAGGAACCATTGTATGTGCTACAACAGGTGAGAAGAGTATCTTACGACATTTGTCACCATTGTAGTCCCATATCAGCCTGCCTCAAAGTACTTGTGCGACATGTCATGTAAAGGCTCTCATCGAGTGGTATAACACTAAGTAGTATATAAGGGAACCATTGTATGTGTACCAACACTTATGAAGGAAGGACCGGACGGCATTTGTCACCAGCGTAGTCCCAGATCAGCCTGCGTAACAGCCCAGTCCAAGACAACTGTATCATATTGATACTGTGTTATATGTGACGCATACTGGTACCCGTTTGTATGATATTTAGAGGTATCACTGTGCTAAATATAGTACACATCGGCCAGGGGGTATGCTTTAGTAGTCCGGTATAAAAAAATAGTGCAGACGTTTTGAGACCACAGACCCAGTTTGCTTGTAAATCCTGATCCATTACAGCCCAATTTTACTTGAGAAACATGTTGGGGTGTTTTTAACACCAGTTTCCAGCATATTTCTAGCATTTAAAAGAAATTACTGAGCCTGCTTGTCACGTGATGTGAACACTACGTCACATGACACTTTGATGATAAACAATATGGCTGACTGGACAAGGTTGAATTTTTCTTTCTTAGGAGTAAGTGAACATATTGTTTAATTAGTGAAAATCCGGTGCAGACAGGTTGCAGGTTATGAAAAGGTAGGTTCCACAGCATCCATACGAATAGTGAAAGTGTTAGAGAATGGCCATATTTGGAGGAATCGGTTAAGTTATATAGTAAAACTAATTGGTGGTTGCTAGCCTAGATACTTTATAAGATGCGACTGGTGGTACCGTTACTGTGCCATATAGGGACACTCGGGTAACATGGTCCGTATAGGGGCACTAAAATGGTCCAAATAGGGGCACTTCCATATATATTCTATACCATACTTGCTGTAACTGGTGGTAACGTTACTGTGCCATATAGGGGCACTCGGGTAACATGGTCCGTATAGTGGCACTGAAATGGTCCAACTAGGGGCACTTCTGTACATCTTCTATATCATACAAGATGTGACTGCGTAACATGGTCCGTATAGGGGCACTAAAATGGTCCAAACAGGGGCACTTCTGTACATCTTCAATCATGCAATACTTTGCTAATAGAGGTTCTACGGAGCCCCGCAGGGGACGTAGACTTATTTTTTTATTAATTCGTTTCCACGAAATAACATTTCCTTCCCTCAATATAACAATTCGTTCCCACGAATTAACAATTCGTTCCCTTAATTTAACAATTCGTTCCCACGAAATAACAATTCGTTCCCTCTATTTAACAATTTTTTCCCACGGAATAACAATTCATTCTCACGGGAACGAATTGCTATATGGTGGGAACGAATTGTTAATTCGAGGGAACGAATTGTTAAATTGGGGAACGGATTTTCATTTCGTGGGAACGAATTGTTAATTTGAGCGGACGAATTGTTATATCGTGGGAACGAATTGTTAAATTGAGGGAACGAATTGTCATTTTGTGGGAACGAATTGTTAATTTGAGGGGACGAATTGTTATATCGTGGGAACAAATTGCTAATTCGAGGGAACGAATTGCTAAATTGGGGTAACTAATTGTCATTTCGAGGGAACGAATTGTTAATTTGAAGGGACGAATTGTTATATCGTGGGAACGAATTGTTAATTCGAGGGAACGAATTGTTAAATTGAGGAAACGAATTGTCATTTTGTAGGAATCAATTGTTAATTTGAGGGGACGAATTGTTATATCGTGGGAACGAATTGTTAATTCGAGGGAACGAATTGTTAAATTCAGGGAACGAATTGTCATTTCGTGGGAACGAATTGTTAATTTGAGGGGACGAATTATTATATCATGGGAATGAATTATTAATTCGAAGGAACGAATTGTTAAATTGAGGGGACGAATTGTTGCATCGAGGGAACGAATTGTTAATTCGAGGGAACGAATGTTAAATTGAGGGAACGAATTGTTATTTCGTGGGAACGAATTTAACGAATTAATAATAAAAAATCCATGTACAAAACTCGAACATGTACCACCGATGTGATAAGCATATATTTAAAAAAAAATACTTTGTCCGAAACTTACGGAGCCCCGTAAGTTTCGGCCAAAGTAGTTTTTTTGTAATATATGCTTATCACATCGGTGGTACATGTTCGAGTTTTGTTTCTGTGTTTATAGTACAAACAAGGTAAACATAAGTCCGCTGTGACCCTGACCTTGGCTGTTCGGGCGTGGGTCGTATGCGAAACAAAGCACCATCCCTAGACAGACATTGTGGGCAAGTATCATTGAAATTAGTGAAGGGGTTATTGAACACTTAAACGGACGGACGGACGGACGGACAGGGGTAATACATAACCCAATGGAAGAAAGTTCGCGGATTATCTACCAGGGGGCCGTTTCACTACACTTCGTACGACTACAATGTTCGTAAGTGCGGAATTATGATAGTCTGTAAATTTCACATTAACACTGTTTCCTTGTAAACAATTATTGGATTTACATTTATTGAGCATAGGGTGCATATACAGCCTATGCTCAATAAAGTAAATTCATCAATTGAAATTTCCAGACGATTCTAATTTTGCACTTACAAACATTTTAGTCTTACGAAGTTTAGTGAAACGGCCCCAGTATATAGAGAATGCATGCATGTTTTAGGCTAGTGACTTTTGATATCACGTTTATCGGGCAAGGCTAGGAAACGCGTACCAATTTCGAGGCTTGCCGAGGAATTCCTACCGTTTCCGAGCCGAGCCTGACAAAGTTGATATTTGTTACATAGAGAATATCAGGCTTGTGTTTTTTATATTAAGTTTATCAGGCAATGCTAGGAAACGCGTAGGAATTCCGAGGAAGAATTCCTACCGTTTCCAAACCGAGCCTGATAATTTGATATCAGAAGACACTAACATGGTATTCTATTTATCAGGTAACGTTTTATGCCCGCCGATTGGAAAACATAATTGTATTGCCTTTGAAAAGAATGCGGACTTGTTTATGTTGCTTCATTACACTGATGCCATTCGGTAAAGTAACCCTAACCCTAACCCTGTCCGACGAATGGAATGCCAGTCAAAGTAGTTGAGACCCGGATGTTCGTATCTCGTTACTGCCGGATACAACTTGTTTCACTAATCTTCGTACGACTAAAATGTTCGTAAGTGCACAATGATGAGTCTTTAAATTTCACATTAATTTTTTTCTCTTGTAAACAATTATTGGATTTACATTTATTGAGAATATGCTGCATATGCAACCTATGCTCAATAAATGTAAATCCATCAATTGACATTTCCAGACGATCCTAATTTTGCACTTACGAACAGTTTAGTCGTATTAAGTTTAGTGAAACGGGCCCCAGGTATTCGGTCAATGCATAGTGCGTTACCTGATAAACGGTCCTCGTTAGTATTGCTGTTTATGTACCCAGAAACATTTTTCGGGGTACATATACTCGCCACCCTGTATGCCGTCTGTCTGTCCATCCATGTAGGTCCGTCCGTCCGTCTGTCCGTGTATATTCATATGTCATCTGTCCATACTGTCCTGTCCAGTCTATTCGTTGTCACTGTCGCACACACGGGTGGTACTTATGTGGCTAGATAACAATGGGTAACTGTAAATGCTATTCATTCCGTTCTCTTACGTGGCTATATTTTTCTCTTACGTGGCTACTTTAAACAAAATAAAATCCACATAGTATCCATTTGTAAGAACGTCCGTATGTCTGTCCATATGTCTGTTCGTCTGTCCATCTGTCTGTCCATATGTCTATTCGTCTGTCCATATGTCCATCTGTCTGTCCATATGTCTATTCGTCTGTCCATCTGTCCGGCTGTCTGTCCGCGTGGCAGTCTGTCCGAGATTTGCGTTAAAGTTTTCGGGTACCTACTTCATGTATCTATGTAACCGTTAGTAGGATTGGCTTGAAATGTCATATGCTTATTTGTCATCATCCATATTTATATCTATAGCCCACCTATGCGGCGCCTGAGCTCAAGGTCGAGGTGATTTGACTTAGAAATGTGTGTTAAAGCTTGACGGGTGTCACGATCTGATGTACTGGTATCGAGTACCTGTGGATATAGGAATGGTAATTTATCCAAGTGCCTGTGGGTATTAACAGTATTGGGAATGGTCACTCTGGTCAAGGCTTTGGGTGTAATTATCTCACAATGGCTAGGCTTAGTTGTAGATAGGTAGGGTGAGTAAATTTCCGTAGGTGAGAAATTTGTGTGAATACTCTGGACAGTCAGCTGGGAAAGTTTGGTGAAGTTGGATGTGTGTTGTGCAAATATTCAGGATGTATGTCGTCTTATACAGCCCAGTTGGCGTAAGTACCGTGTAGTGTTGTTAGGTAGTAGATGTAAGCGATAAGGGATACAATAGTGGAATCTAGAGCAGTTTTTATTTTCTAAATTGGAACTATATTGGCTGCATAAATGTGTGCACAACTTGTGTCTGCAAACTGACTGGATTGTATTTGCAAAGGCTGTACGAACTATTAATATGCAAGTATGTTAATGTATAGCACGGTGCAAATGTAGCTGTACTTTGTATTGCAGTGTCCAGACGTAGCGACGGGTGTAGGCGCAGCATTCTTGCATAGAGTAGACCAGTGACGGAAGGCTATGTGTAGACGAGACCAGGTTGGATAACGCTACAGTGTTTGCAACATATATGGTGTAACCAGTAATGCTTTGCTACAGTGTGTGTAGCAAAGTTTGTGTAATCGTAGCCAAGAGGTAACATGCTACAGTGTGTACAACATATATGGTTTAATCCGTGTGTAACTTGCTACAGTATGTGTAGCTACGTTGTGTAACCCATTGATCATTTGCTACAGTGTATGTGGCTACGTTCTGTAACCCATTGATCATTTGCTACAGTGTGTGCAGCGGTATTGCATACGTACGAATGTTGCATTATATATACATGCAACGTAATTGGTGTAACTGTCATTACGGTACGTTACGATGCTACAGTTCGTGTAGCAACTATGAAACTTGACATTTGTGTGCAACAGTGCGTGGAGCCAGCATTAACCACCGTGTTTATGTACAGTCCTATACTATAGACATAAATTAACTATCACATATTAGGAGAATCATATAGAGTGTACAACAATAGAACACATGATGAAATAGTAAATGACAAACTTGTAACTGTGACAAACTTGTAACTGTGACAAATTTGGTAATTTATCTAATTTATTGTAATTGTGATATGATATGTGCATGCATGTGTTTCATGTTCATTATTACCGAATGGTATGACATATTATATGAAAGATTAATTGACATTACGTGTATATAGGTAACTAGAGGAGTATCGTCGGCAGTATCTGAAGTTAACATCATGGATGGAGAGGTAGTATAGGAGGAGGGGTATAGAAATAGGTGGTATCGTAGGAGGTGTACTAAAGGAAGAGGCAGCATAGGAGGAATAGCATAGATTGAGTAGTAGGGTAATACGGGGAGTAGTACGGTAGAAGGTTTAGTATTGTAGGAGTCATATAGAAAGCGGGTAAGTGATAAGTAGTGAACGATACTCTATCACACCCTTATACGTTTGTACAGTGCAAATACCGTGTATATCTTGTAAATAAATACTCCATTGATATTTCTGAGTCACGAGTCTAATTGAGGTGTGACATTTTGGGTACATCCACCATCAGTCGTATATGATTTTGTGTGGGTTTTTTTTAACTATAAATGGTGGTGCTGAACCTTTCCCAGGGAATATACGTGTAAAGACCGGCTGTAGTTACTTACTTACTTACTGGCGTTCACCATCTACACCATCACACCAGCCACAGCAATGAAGGACGCTGTCTTTCTGAGCTCCTCCATCTTTCCATACAACTTCTCTTCTAGGGTGGTGATCTCTGGTCATATGCTTTTTCTTCTCTGCTCTAACAGGGGGCATCTTTGCAGTACATGCTCTATTGTCTACTCTGCCATACCGCAAGTGCATCTTGCAGATGGGGACAACTTCAGTTTTACATACATGTGTGCATTTAGCCTGTTGTGTCCCGTGCGTAGCCTTATTATTATGACCCATCTGTCTAGTAGGTGGTAGTCATCTTTGGTTGGCTTTGGCTTCGTCAGTGTCGTTATCACTGTTGCTTTCTCCTCATGAGTAACACTATTATGTGGCTGGTCACCTTTGGCTCCTAGCTTGGCCAACTTGTCCGCCTTCTCATTTCCAGGAACCCCACAGTGTGCTGGAATCCACTGCAACGACACTTTTTTTTATTCTGGCATAAAGTGTGTAACTGTCTGGAAAGAGATGGTATTTTGGCATTGATCAAGGCATGTAGGACTGGCAGAGCATCTATTAGTATGACCACCTGATGGCAGTCCTCAGCCGACTCTTCAATAATTGTTGTCGCCTTCATGATGGCCTCCACTTCTGCTTTGTAGTTGGTACAGTGCTTTCCTGTAGGTATGCTAACCGTTTCTGTCTTCCCAGTGGTATACAAGACGAAAATACCAACTCCCCCATCTTGAATTGCAGCTGTCGCTGAACCGTCTGTGGACACATGGGTCCATGTCTCCAATGGGTAGTTATCGAATATCATGGCTTGTGTGAGGGACTTTTTGATGATCTCTTCCTGTTCTCCCGGCAAAAGTCCTGGGATAGTTGTGTTAATACTGATGTTGGACAGGTCATATCTCCATACTTCTGGTAGTTCGGACTTTTCAAGAGGAGCTGTCGGTGGTCCAAGTTGGGCAGCATTTGTTCTTGTCAACTTCTTCGACTCGTGTACATAGCTGCTTCTTTTCAGACGATTCTTTGTCAGGCTCTCAAGTTTTATTTTCATGGGATGATCTGGCAGAAACTGATACTTGCTGGCTAGTATTAGAGCCTTGGTATCTCTCCTTTTGCTGAGTGGTGGAATGGCAGTGATTTCCTCCATGGCCTTAATTGGAGTTGACCGCATTGCTCCGGTGATAATTCGTAGGGCCTGGTTCTGGACCTCGTCTAGTATGTGCTGATTGGTTTTGGCAGTTGTCATCCATGTTGAGGAAGCATACTCGAGATGGGGCCTGATTGTACCCAGGTATACTGTCTTTAGTATGGTCTCATGCGATCCCCAGTTGGTACCAGCTAATTTCCGAAGCATAGCTAGTTTCCTGCGGGCCTTTGTTTTAGCATTTGCTATGTGGGGCTTCCATGTAAGCCGTCTGTCGAAGGTCATTCCAAGGTATGTTGCCTCTTCCATATGTGTCAATGTCGTGCCACTGATCTTTATAGGACAGGCCTTCTGTTTAGGTGACAGAGTGAATAGGGTAGTAGATGACTTCTCTGTATTCACCTGCACGCACCAGTCATCTGCCCATGCGGATAGCTTGTCGGCCGCTTGTTGAATCCTGTAAGTTGCAGTTGATGCAAACTCCTCGGAACACCAGAGCGCGAGGTCGTCTGCATATAGGTCAGCCTTAACTCCCTTTGGCAAGTCCGATACCAGGTCGTTGATGAAAAGGAGAAATAGGGTGGGCGACAGTACTCCTCCTTGGGGGACACCATGTCTCTGTAGGAATTTGCGGCTAGTAGTCCCATCAACACTTACTCTAGCCCTCCTGTTGAAGAGGTATGACTTTACCCACTTGTACATAGTGCCTCCCACTCCATTCCGCTGTAGCTTTATGAGCATACCTTCTGTCCAGACCTTGTCGAATGCTCTTTGGAGATCAACCCAAGTTACTAGGGTTACTTTCTTTTCTTGAAAAGCGTCTTCAATCTGGGCAAGGTATGTCGTCTGGTCTTCAGTCGATCGGAATTTCCTGAATCCAGCCTGTTGGTGGGCCAGAGGTTGGTTTGTTTCCAGATACCACTTCATGCGCTGGTTCACAATACTCTCCATAGTTTTTTCTACCACGCTGGTGAGACTGATGGGGCGATAGCTGGATGCTTTCTTGCGATCCTTTCCAGGTTTAGGGATAGGAATCATGGTTGCCTCTCTCCAAATTTGCCGGAGTCTGCCTTCTCTCCAGCTGTGGTTGTAGATTACAAGGAGGGTGTGCATTGCAAAAGAGCCGAGGTGGGTCAACATCTCGTTTGTGATGCCGTCCGGTCCCGGCGACTTCTTGGCCTTGAGCTGTTTCAGCGCTACTTGTAGCTCACTTAGTGTGAGGCCCTTCTCCATTACATCTTCTTCTGATCTACTGCTGCGCCTTTCTCTATCCTCTCTTCTTGCCTCTCTCTGCTGTTCTCTGCTGATAGGAATGTTACTGGCATCTTCGTAATTGTCAGCGAACATGTTTGCTGCTTGTTTGCCTGTTAGCAGAGTATCATTTTATACCAGTGTTGTTGGGCTCCTGCTGCTGCCCCCTTCGTCATTCAGCTGTTTGGTGAGTGTCCATAGATTTGTACTTTCCTTTTCCAGGTTGAGAGATGCCGTTTTCTCTTTCCAGCTTTTTCTTCTGGCTTGGATCTTGGCTTTTAGGAACTTGGCCTTGGTTTGTTGGAGGGCAATGTTGTTTTCTTGAGAGGGATTTGTTTCTGCCTCCCGCCTGGCCTCCGATAAATTGTTCTGAAGAACTTCCAGATCGTTGCTCCAGTATGGCTTGTGGTCCCTCCCAGATCCCAGCGGAATGCACTTGTGTGCGGCTTTCAGAATGGCAGCATTGAAGTCTTTGTTGACTCGGTCGATGTCTCTGCCTTCCACTCTTATCTCACTGCAGAGGTCATCTGCGAGCTTCTTGTATGAACTTGTATGAACTCCAATCAGCCTTCTTGTAGTTCCATCGAGTTCCATCGAGGAAAACTTGGTTCCTGTGCGACATTGTACTGCATGGTGAGGTAAGCAGTTGATCACCTACCTCTCTAGGGAGAGAGTACTGTGTATATCGTCAGTGCAGAAACCAAGGTCAGGAGTGGAAGTGGAATGCCATCGTCTGGAGTAAAAAGTATGTTGATCATCAGGATTGTTTATCAGTTGGAGGTTATGCTCATCCTGCCAGGTCTCAACCTCTTCTCCACGTCTGTCTATATGGTCATATCCCCAGCTCTGTGAGTGGCTGTTGAAGTCACCTACAACTAGACAGTTTGCATCTTCAACAGGGATGGTGTCCAGGGATAGAGGTCTGTCATTTGGGGAGTATAGGTTGACAACTTGCATCACCGTGTTGCTCAATTTGAGGCACAACACCTGGTATTCGGAGTCTTCCATGTGCACACTGATTTGGGTGGCTGCAAAGTTGTTCTTAACCAGTGTAAGGATTCCTCATTTTCTCCTTCCCAACCTGTCACAACGGAAGCACTGGTAGCCTCTAACCTTGAAGAATTTGGTCTCCGTAAGGTGAGTCTCTTGGATGCAGCAGACGTGTATGTCCTTTTCAAAAAGGATATTCTCCAATTTAGTTTTCTTATTGAAGAGTCCCTCTGAACTTTGACCAATGCATAACTTTGAAAAGTTGCTTTGGCTTCTTCCGTGTCTCTGTATGGCCAGTAGATTTCCTCCCTCGTCTCCTGGCTCTAAGTCGAGGTGAGTGACCTCCAGTAATGTTGGGTGGACTCCGTTGAGGCTCAGAGCCCGACGCTGCTTCTCCCTGGAGGGACTTCGAAGAGCCAGCGTCATCACGATGCGGTCTAGGTTGTTGTGTAGACATTGTGTATATGCATGGCACCATGGTTTGTTAGAGAGCGCCACACTGGCCTGGTACCTCCGACTTCAGCTCTCTAGGTTTTCTGTAGGGGTTACCTCTCTCGTAGCCTTTGACTCTCCCGAGACTTAAACCACAAGGCAGTGGTTGTTATTTGACCCATAACTGGGGTATGTTCATGGGCATCAGGGCATGTCCATACGCCGATGGGCCATGCATGCCTCATGTCTGGGGGCAGACCTCCTCCGAGTCCCCTGCAATTCAGCTTGAGGCTGCGAGGTGCTCAGTTACCGTGTGTCGCCAACGAGGAGGCACTGCTAATGGCTTGTCTACAGAGAGGCTATGTACTGGCACAGAAGACTTATTCACTCGGCTTCCTATTCGCCAAATGCTAGCCAGCGGCAGAGGCTGAAAGCGGAAGGTGACAAGCACACAACACACAACACTCCACACTAGACGCATCAGCAGACCCAATTAACACACAAGACCGGCTGTGAGAAAGGACCTTACGACGTGTGCGACCAGCATTGACCCAGATCAGCCTGTACACCCGCACAGTCTGATCAGGGTCTATGCTGTTCGTTATCCAGTCAAGCAAAGTAGTTTTGCCGTCGTCCGCAAACCTATTATGGCACCAATATATGTTACTGTGCAGAATGGTCAGCATCTACGACAGTTTCAAATGTTATTACGCTACCTTTTCCAACGTAACCGATTTATTTGTGGGCGTGACTGCAGACATGTAGCCTATGGGGTTTTTCGATCAGTGTAGACCCCGATCAGGATCCGCAGTTCTCGTCATTCCACCAATGGAACACCCGTCATGCTTCTAACAATCAATAAGTCATCAGGCTACATGAGTGTGCTATTTGATCAAGAGCTACACAGCCATGGCCATACATTCAATAAGCCCCGTTTCTCCAGCCACATCCACATTTTAGATGGATATCTAGATGTATGTGTTTTAAACTATGTCACAACAAGAAATTGACACCCGACGCTGTCGTACATGTACGTACCATGAGATGATGATGTACGTCAAAATCTGCTTCCTGAGACGTTGAACGTCCTCCTGGTTATCTAGATTACTCATAAACCATGAAACGATGTCTTTGGTGGATGTATATGTAATGACTACAACTACATAGGTGAAAGTGCAGCCCCTGATCAGATTGCGCGTAGTAAGTTATCTCCCGTTGAATTTATTTTTAGAAATCCGGTCCAAATTGTGTAGATTATGGTCTTACTGCTTGTAAAAAAGGTGAATCTAACATGATATGTTGTGAAAAGGAGCAATGATAGCGAGTTCGACTAATGTTGATCCAGATCATCCTACATATCTGCGCAATCTGATCTGGGACTTCATTATTTGCCAGATTCATATTTTCACACTTATTAATGTTTTTGCAATCAGTGTATACTCAGATCAGACTACACATATGTGCAGTCTGATCTGTGTCTACTCTGTTCACAAAGCTCAAGGTTTGTGCTATTCCTTAAAAAATAAACGCTGAAATAGAACATAGGACCGGATCGCTATAAATAAATTTGCAAAGGACATAACGAGCTACGATCCCTCTTTGCCATCACTCCGACGTCTTCCGTGCCACCGGCGTAACGTCGATAAAATGCACCGGTTTACTGACGAGATGTCACTCAGCTCTACTTAAGGCTGTCGTACAAACCCATTTTTTGTCTAGTAACCGGCGCATGTTTGCGCCGGTTACTAGACGAAAATGTGTTTATGCAGTATATTCTATCAATATACTGCGCCTATTTCGATGTTCAACAGTTTAAGCATGGCGAATGGAATGTGTTCGAGCCAATTCCCACCCTTAAATATAAGCCGATTGAATGAGTGAATCTAACCAAGTGGCCAAGTCGACCATCTTTGTATGTTCCAGCCATCAGCCAGTTTCACCTGTTCTGCCGTTTGAAAAAGAACTCAAAATGTAAAGTAGAACATATGATATAATGTAGCTAATCACATGTCTAAAAGCCAGGAGAACGAACTCAGATCAATTATATTACACCAAACTGTAAAATATGTCAGCTTTCTGGACAGGTTTCTGCCTGTGTTTTTAACAACATGAACCACCATTATAAACACCATCATACACAGAAAATCGTACAGTGTATCACCTTTACCTGGCAAACCACACAACACATACCATATATACCCACTACTGTACTCTGGTATTAGCTATTAAATCCAGTGACATGTAAGCAGTTACCTGAGTATATTATCACTGGTCTCTACTCACCTACTATGCGAGTAAATAAGGCTTTACCTATTGGTGACGTGTACAGTAACAGGCTGTGCATCAGATTGAAAAGTGTACACATCAAAATGTTTTTGAGATTGATGGGAGAAATGCTCAGATACCTCGTCTTGTGTATAGTTTGCTGGCATAATATTTATAGCTTGCCATTGCCATATCTGTCTATGATGTATTGCACCAAATTGTATTTGCTTTACTGTCATGGTATTTGCTGTATGTGTCAAACGCACGAAGTGGTGAAACTGTACGATGGCTTGTACATACAAAGATCGTGGAGATGGCAACTGAATGCTCCATATTGTATATAGTAACAATACAATATTCACATATGTTATATTCATATATATATATCACATCACTCTTATGAAGCAATTATCATTGAAGTCAAGTGTATCTATTGATGACCTATTATCTCAAGTCGTGAGATGCTATGTCGTGGGAATGAGATGGTATCTCGGGGGAACGAGATGTTATGTCGTGGGAACGTTTCGTTGTCTAATTGAAGACATAGGTAGAATAAGGACCTGCATGAGTGGGGTGGCCCCCGCATTCCATTGTCACTTGAAGTCGTCAGATTTGCTTTTGAACAGTGAAAAGACAGTAAAATTGCATATATCCATAAACAACCCGCTACAAATGTACCCGATAAACAGCGTGAAGTCTCCTAGCAACACATTACACCATGTTTGTAACCAATGGTTTTGTTTGTTTGTTCGTTTATTGTGGTTTAACGGCCAACCAACAGCTAATGTCATTTAAGACCGGGTCAATGGGTTTATTACTAAATCCAATATATTACAAGTACATGTACAAATGGGGGGGGGGGGGTCAAAAAATCAGAACTGAATATTTATAATAAAACAAATATATATTCAGCCCTGAAATCAGAATAATCCTGATCTGATGCCAGGTCCTCGCCACATCAGAATCACTTGGCCCCCTCCCAAAAGCAGTAGGATCAGTAATAATCTTATTACTTTTATAATGGTCAATAACCCAATTCAACTCCCAGGTGACAAAATAGCTAAGGATAAAAAACGTACCCGAGAGCCAAACCAGGCAAATCGTGGTACACCTACCGTTAATTTAAACTTTCACGTTCGCCCGACCAACCACCCACGTAACCAATGGTGTTTATGGACGGGACAGTTTCATGTTTCAATCATTCTGTATGGTACTGCTGGGTACTACAGTACAGAGGGCCGTTTCACTAAACTTCGTAAGACTAAAATGTTCGTAAGTACAAATTTAGGATCTTCTGCAAATTTCAATTGATGGGTTTACATGTATTGAGCATAGGCTGCATGCTAAATAAATGTAAATCCAATAATAGTTTACAAGAAAACATTGTTAATGTGAAATTTACAGACTATCATAAGTTTGCACTTATGAACATTTTAGTCGTACGAAGTTTAGTGAAACGGTCCCTTGGTATTTATTTCAAAATTTAATAACACAATATACTAAAAGGCATATGAACTTGTGAATTAAATATGCAATAGTGACCGTTACGGAAAGCACGCCACTAAAACCTCGGTGTGGATGTTCGTATTGTATGTTGATTTTACGTATATTTTAGAGCTACTCTCGTCTCTCATAATTCTGTTTTGAATGGAAATTTTGAATTATGTAAATGAAAAGTCATGCAGAGCATTATGTTATTAGCCGATAAAATCAGGGTTCAATATATGTCCACATATTAGTAGTTTCGGAATCTCAGGGAAAAGTGAGAGAAGTGTTGATTTCCTCCCCAACCAAATTCTCCCAGTTATATTTAGCTATCATTAATATCTGATCATAGCAATTCTTATGGTAGTCAAATGTAAATGAACTAGCCACAAGTTTATAAAACATGCTAATGTGTTAATCATTTATCTATATGCTGATATATTTGAGCAAAATAAGTAGATTCCGTTATATATATTGGGCCAAGTGATGTTCAGTTGGTGTGGTAAGGGAACCTGCCACCATATCAGCAAATGGTAGTTTCAGTGTTGAATGGATATTGTATATCCCCCACTGTAGCGCCGTTAAACGTAAAAACGCTAAAGATAAGCCAACATTACATACAATAATGTTGAGGTTTTTTCCCCAAAACATCTGGCATCTAAGGGCCGTAATGGCTCCACTTTTCTCACGGTACAGTATTTATAATCAAATGTACTTTGAAAAACAAATTACCTGTATCTAATGGTTGTATCTTCTTGCAAATGAAGCTGATGTGCGCTTATCAAGATCACGTGATCGGCAACTGTTCGATTGATTGGTCAGCTGGGTGAGCCAACATTGGTCCGGTCCAATCAAATCACGAATACAAAATATCACGTTTTGTAACGAATAGTTTGGGATGAATTGTCGAGATTCCGGCACCGCGTGTTTAATTTTTGTTTCTTGGATGTTTTGTATACATTTGGGATCTGGCTTTCCGAAAAATCCGGGTGCTATTTTTTTTTGGACACGTTCAATGTCATTTCAAGGTCATTGACCTTTTTGGCATAATTGGAGCCCGTGTACCCTGAATTATACACCAATATGTCGTGTATACCCTAAACTGATATAAATTACACAGAAGAACCGACTAATAGACACACCAAACATTTTCGGAAGATTCGATTTTCAACTCACATATCTGGCGGTCATATTTTCAAGATGGATATTCTGAAGCTCTGTAAGTGTAGTATATTCTGCGACTGTCGACTGTGTTGAGAACAGACGTCCAGACTTTGTCTGCCCTACTTTTGTGGGTGTCAAAATTGTCTATGTTCATGAAAGTAAATTATTATGGATTTGCCATCTACTTGGCGGCCATTTTGAGTTTTCTGACAATGGAGTATGTTAACTGCAACATTATTCCAGTTGAAAGAATTAACCTTTGAATATAGGTGAATCGCTTAGCATTATTGAAAATATGATAATTATATACCGAATATTAGTGTAGTTTACGTAAATTCTTAAAATATATCCATCAGAAATGTTTTTGAACAAGTTACACCAATTTCCAAGTTAATATTGGCAGTTTTCGACTTCCGTCAAGCATAAAGTTCAATGACCTTGATATGACCTTGAACTTGGTTTAAAAAAATGGCATAAATTAACACGAGGTGCCGGAATCTTATATAACCTATTGCCACTCCAATCAGATGTATAATTACGGGAGCAGCTGTAATTTTACAGGTGCAGCTGTATTTTTTACAGGTGCAGCTATACTTTGTACAGGTGCAGCTATAAAAAATACAGGTGGAGCTGTATTTTTACAGGTGCAGCTATACATTTACAGCTGCAGCTGTACATTTTACAGGTGCAGCTACAAAAATACAGGTGCAGCTACAACAATACAGGTGCAGCTGTAATTTTTACAGGTGCACCTATACATTTACAGCTGCAGCTGTACATTTTACAGGTGCAGCTATACATTTACAGGTGCAGCTATAAAACTACAGGTGCAGCTGTATTATTTACAGGTGCAACTATACATTTTCAGCTGCAGCTATACAAAATACAGGTGCAGCTGTATATTTTACAGGTACAGCTGTATTCTTTACAGGTACAGCTGTATTTTTTTACAGGTGCAGCTGTATATTTACAGGTGCAGCTGTATTTTTTACAGCCGCACCTGCATATTTACAGGTGCACCTGTATATTTGTTATTGCTGCACCTGTAAATTCAGTTTTGACCCCGTTCGTACAACATACAACTGTTCTTTGTAGTTAGACAGACATAGATCATACCCAGTGAAAATGTGTAGCATACCCTCACAATTTTATGGATTAATGTCTACCAATAATATTTATTTCAAAGATACATAACATACATCAAATTATATGCATCTGTGTTTTACCATTTTCCCCTCTCCATTACTCCACAAGAGGTGCTTGAAAATTTACCAAACAAGAAATTACGAAAACACATTGAGTGAAAACAGGCTGCAAGGATTGTGGAATGATTCTATGGAGGATTTTGAACTTCTTCATTCTTTCAATGGAACGCTCAACATGAATTCTATGTTTAGCAATGTCTTTTGTCGCAGCTTTCTCTTGTGGAGTAAATCTGTGTCTCTTACCAAGAAATGGTTGCCTAATCATTTTCACTTGACGCTCATTCAGGAGATCATCAATTAAAAACCCTCGGTCCGCCATAATGACATCACCTGGCTCAAGGAAATCTAAAATATCCGACTGTTTTACAATTTCCTTGTCACTAATGCTTCCTTCAAATGCATCACTTACATAAACAATAGCACCATTTGGAGCAATAGCTACAAGACATTTATAAGATGTATATCTCTTTGAGGAGTACTGATTTCCTTGAGCCTCGAAGTTACCAGGCGATTGAACATGAACTTCAGTGCAATCTATTATACACCTTGTATTTCCTTCTTGAAGCAAACATGGCTTTGCGAAGTGCATATAATTGTTTGTACAGTAATTGCATCCATGTGATGATGATGGTGGAAACCAGACGTGTATTGGTTTTGAAACGGTAAGTTAAATCCTGGTGCATTAAGCCGAGATGTAGACGTATTAAGGTCATGAATAATTGGTTCATTGGTGACATAGTTCTTTTGCACCCTCGTCTTTTACTCGGAGTCTTATTGGCATCAGACACATTAGGATTCCAATAGTTCATCTTTTCTGTACATTTCCCTAAAAAATCCCACAGAAACATGAATTGAATGTAAGTTAATCCAATATAAAATGTAAAGGCTTTATCATCATCCTTGACACTGTCAACATTGAATGTGTCATGAAATGCAGTAGATGTGTCCGAGGTTTGTTTTTTACCCACAGGCTTGCTTAATGCAAATGGTATAATACTTTCATTTAATTTGGCACCGTTTTCCAATATTTGATTTGGTATACTTAATTTAATTACTTCAGTTGTTGGTGGATTGTCTGTTTGACATTCATGATCACGTACAGAAGGTTTACATGTGGTTCCAACACTTATAAAGAGCTGTCGCTGGTCTGGAATGAGCTCATTATCAGGTGCATCAGCAAGATCTGGACTGTTGTCAGCATAGACCCAGATCAGACTGCACACTTATGATTGACTGACCTTAGGGCTAGGGGCATGGCATAATATGAACTGTATCGTATGAACAGTAAAACAGTATGGCCCATTTTACAATGATTTAAGTTGTAAAACTGAAAAACGGATACACACACTCCCTACACACAGACGGACATACGGACCTTTGTGACATGTGTTAGCCAAACCAGCATGTGCATCAATATATTCTGATCGCTCAGATCAGGGTCAACATTCATGATTATTACTCAAAAAAATGCACAGGCCGACTCTTGAGTGGCCAGTTCAGACCAATATTATAATCCGGTTATTTGCACTGTCCGGACACACCTCCGTCATTACAAGTTGTATAGGTCCTACTGTGCATGCACATGTATGTCAATAATTAATAGGCCTAATTAATGTATATGTGTTCCACATTTGATGGGGTCGGGATATTCAGCTGTCGGGCCTCGTCCACCCACAAAGTGCATCGAACATATGTAGGTGTCTCTGGTAACATTGTCAATGGTAAAATATTACGACCATAGTTCTGTACCCAGCGTTGACATTTTTCTCGATTTTGTGCAGGTTTTGGAAACCCGTTCCCAAATCCATCCAATAAAGTATTCGTCTTCACCGGGTTTCAGTGTTCGTGAATCGCCATAGCAGCAATGTTTTGTTGTCACCATTATGTTGCGAAATATTCCAGCTTAAAACCTGTACTGTATGCTCTATTTATCTACATATTACAGTCTGCAATACACTAAGGTGTTGTCCGAATTCTGCGGCAGCGCGCGAGTGGGCGGAGCTACCGGAGCTACCGGTTTACAGTGCCATCTAATAATAGACGCAAGCTCCGTACAAATTGCCCAGGTATCGCATTTTCAAAGTACTCCCCCTGATAAAAGTACTCCCCTCGATACACAGACGGGAGTACTTTCAAAATGGCTAGTCGGCCAATTTTCAAAGTACTCCCCTCGATACACAGACAGGAGTACTTTGAAAATGGCTAGTCGGCCCATTTTCAAAGTACTCCCCTCGATACACAGACGGGAGTACTTTGAAAATTGCCAGTCGGTCCATTTTCAAAGTACTCCCCTCAAGTTTCGATCAATCTACGCAGTTTGTATACGCGCTCAGTATATAGGATATGTGTCTACATTGTTGGGCATTCATTGCAACTTTCATCATATGTCCTGATATATTCTGAGGGGGGAGTGGTTTGGAAATGGGTATACACGGCCATTTTCAAAGAACTCCCCTAAACAAAAAGAACGAGCATGACGATGTGAAGCATATAATCAACCTACGCGTTTATGGTATAAGATACGCGTCTACAGTGTTGGTCGATGTTGTGCATACTTCCGCCGTGCATGTACTCATGTATGAGATACTGAGGGGGATTAAAATGCGTATACACTGCCATTTTCAAAGTACTCCCCTAAACAAAATGAACGAGCATGACGATGTGACGCATATAATCAGCCTACGCGCTTATGGTATAAGATAACCGTCTACAGTGTTGGTCGATGTTGTGCATACTTTCATTGTACATGTACTCATGTATGAGATACTGAGGGGGGGGGGGGGGGGGGGTGGGGGGGGGGGGGGGTTGTTTGAAATGGGTAAACACTGCCATTTGCAAAGTACTCCCCTAAACAAAATGAACGAGCTTGACGATGTGACGCATATAATCAGCATACGCGTTTATGGTATAAGATAAGCGTCTACAGTGTTGTTCGATGTTGTGCATACTTCCATCGTACATGTACTCATGTATGAGATACTGTGGGGGGGGGGGGGAGGTGGTTTGAAAATGGGTAAACACTGCCATTTTCAAAGTACTCCCTGAACAAAATGAACGAACATGACGATGTGACGCATAGAATCTGCCTACGCGTTTATGGTATAATATTAGCGTCTACAGTATTGGTCAATGTTCTGCATACTTTTTTCATGTACTCATGTATGAGATACTGAGGGGGAGTGGTTTGAAAATGGGTAAACACTGTCCTTTTGAAAGTACTCCCCTAAACAAAATGAACGAGCATGACGATGTGACGCATAGAATCAGCCTACGCGTTTATGGTATAAGATAAGCGTCTACAGTATTGGTCGATGTTGTGCATATTTCCATTGTACATGTACTCATGTATGAGATACTGAGGGGGGGGGGTGAAAATGGGTAAGCACTGCCATTTTCAAAGTACTCCCCTAAACAAAATGAACGAGCATGACGATGTGACGCATATAATCAGCATACGCGTTTATGGTATCAGATAAGCGTCTACAGTATTGGTCGATGTTGTGCATACTTCCGCCGTGCATGTACTCATGCATGAAATGTTGAGGGGGAGTGGTTTGAAAATGGGTATACACTGCCATTTTCAAAATACTCCCCTAAAGAAAAAGAACGAGCATGACGATGTGACGCAAAGAATCAGCCTACGCGTTTATGGTATAAGATAAGCGTCTAAAGTGTTGGTCGATGTTGTGCATACTTCCGCCGTGCATGTACTGTAGGAGATACTGAGGGGGAGTGGTTTGAAAATGGGTATACACTACCATTTTCAAAGTACTCCCCTAAACAAAATGAACGAGCATGACGATGTGACGCGTAGAATGAGCCTACGCGTTTTGTTGGTATAAGATAAGCGTCTACAGTGTTGGTCGATGTTGTGCATACATCCATCATACATGTACTCATGTATGAGATACTGAGGTGGAGTGGTTTGAAAATGGGTATACAATGCCATTTTCAAAGTACTCCCCTAAAAAAAATGAACGAGCATGACGATGTGACGCATATAATCAGCCTACGCGTTTACGGTATAAGATAAGCGTCGACAGTGTTGGTCGATGTTGTGCATACTTCCATCGTACATGTACTCATGTATGAGATACTGAGGGGGGGGGGGGGTTGAAAATGGGTAAACACTGCCATTTTCAAAGTACTCCCCTAAACAAAATGAACGAGCATGACGATGTGACGCATAGAATCAGCCTACGCGTTTATGGTATA
This sequence comes from Conchocele bisecta, assembly GCA_029237695.1. Classification (NCBI taxonomy): domain Eukaryota; kingdom Metazoa; phylum Mollusca; class Bivalvia; order Lucinida; family Thyasiridae; genus Conchocele; species Conchocele bisecta. The sequence goes on along the minus strand of CM055272.1, from coordinate 94,286,352 downwards.
AGATTAGCGTCTACAGTATTGGTCGATGTTGTGCATACTTCCGCCGTGCATGTACTCATGTATGAGATACTGAGGGGGAGTGGTTTGAAAATTGGTAAACACTGTCATTTTGAAAGTACTCCCCTAAACAAAATGAACGAGCATGACGATGTGACGCATAGAATCAGCCTACGCGTTTATGGTATAAGATAAGCGTCTACAGTATTGGTCGATGTTGTGCATACTTCCATTGTACATGTACTCATGTATGAGATACTGAGGGTGGGGGGTTGAAAATGGGTAAGCACTGCCATTTTCAAAGTACTCCCCTAAACAAAATTAACGAGCATGACGATGTGACGCATATAATCAACATACGCGCTTATGGTATAAGGTAAGCGTCTACAGGATTGGTCGATATTGTGCATACATCCGCCGTGCATGTACTCATGCATGAGATGTTGAGGGTGAGTGGTTTGAAAATGGGTATACACTGCCATTTTCAAAGTACTCACCTAAAGAAAAAGAACGAGCATGACGATGTGACGCATAGAATCAGCCTACACGTTTATGGTATAAGATAAGCGTCTACAGTTTTGGTCGATGTTGTGCTTACTTCCGCCGTCTATGTACTCATGTATGAGATACTGAGGGGGACTGATTTGAAAATGGGTAAACACTGTCATTTTCAAAGTACTCCCCTAAACAAAATGAACGAGCATGACGATGTGACGCATATAATCAGCCTACGCGTTTGTGGTATAAGATAAGCGTCTACAGTATTGGTCGATGTTGTGCATACGTCCGCCGTGCATGTACTCATGTATGAGATACTGAGGGGGAGTGGTTTGAAAATTGGTAAACACTGCCATTTTCAAAGTACTCCCCTAAAGGAAAAGAACGAGCATGACGATGTGACGCAAAGAATCAGCATACGCGTTTATGGTATAAGATAAGCGTCTAAAGTGTTGGTCGATGTTGTGCATACTTCCGCCGTGCATGTACTGTAGGAGATACTGAGGGGGAGTGGTTTGAAAATGGGTATACACTACCATTTTCAAAGTACTCCCCTAAACAAAATGAACGAGCATGACGATGTGACGCGTAGAATGAGCCTACGCGTTTGTGGTATAAGATAAGCGTCTACAGTGTTGGTCGATGTTGTGCATACATCCATCATACATGTACTCATGTATGAGATACTGAGGTGGAGTGGTTTGAAAATGGGTATACACTGCCATTTTCAAAGTACTCCCCTAAAAAAATGAACGAGCATGACGATGTGACGCATATAATCAGCCTACGCGTTTACGGTATAAGATAAGCGTCGACAGTGTTGGTCGTTGTTGTGCATACTTCCATCGTACATGTACTCATGTATGAGATACTGAGGGGGGTGTTGGGGGGGGGGGGGTTGAAAATGGGTAAACACTGCCATTTTCAAAGTACTCCACTAAACAAAATGAACGAGCATGACGATGTGACGCATATAATCAGCATACGCGTTTATGGTATAAGATAAGCGTCTACAGAGTTGGTCGATGCTGTGCATATTTCCGCCGTGCATGTATTCATGTACGAGATACTGAGGGGGAGTGGTTTGAAAATGGGTATACACTGCCATTTTCAAAGAACTCCACTAAACAAAATGAACGAGCTTGACGATGTGACGCATAGAATCAGCATACGCGTGTATGTATAAGATAAGCGTCTACAGTATTGGTCGATGTTGTGCATACGTCCGCCGTGCATGTACTCATGTATGAGATACTGAGGGGGAGTGGTTTGAAAATGGGTAAACACTGCCATTTTCAAAGTACTCCTCTAAACAATAAGAACGAGCATGACGATGTGACGCATATAATCAGCCTACGCGTTTATGGTATAAGATAAGCGTCGACAGTGTTGGTCGATGTTGTGCATACTTCAGCCCTGCATGTAATCATGTATGAGATACTGAGGGGGAGTGGTTTGAAAATTGGTAAACACTGCCATTTTCAAAGTACTCCCCTAAAGGAAAAGAACGAGCATGACGATGTGACGCATAGAATCAGCCTACGCGTTTATGGTATAAGATAAGCGTCTACAGTATTGGTCGATGTTGTGCATACTTCCGCCGTGCATGTAATCATGTATGAGATACTGAGGGGGACTGATTTGAAAATGGGTAAACACTCTCATTTTCAAAGTACTGCCCTAAAAAAATGAACGAGCATGACGATGTGACGCATATAATCAGCCTACGCGTTTACGGTATAAGATAAGCGTCGACAGTGTTGGTCGATGTTGTACATACTTCCATCGTACATGTACTCATGTATGAGATACTGAGGGGGGGGGAGGGGGGAGGGTTGAAAATGGGTAAACACAGTCATTTTCAAAGTACTCTCCTAAACAAAATGAACGAGCATGACGATGTGACGCATATAATCTGCCTACGCGTTTATGGTATAAGATAAACGTTTACAGTATTGGTCGATGTTGTGCATACTTCCGCCGTGCATGTACTCATGTATGAGCTACTGAGGGGGGTGGTTTGAAAATGGGTAAGCACTGCCATTTTCAAAGTACTCCACTAAACAAAATGAACGAGCATGACGATGTGACGCATAGAATCAGCATACGCGTTTATGGTATAATATAAGCGTCCACAGTATTGGTCGATGTTGTGCATACGTCCGCCGTGCATGTACTCGTGTATGAGATACTGAGGGGGAGTGGTTTGAAAATGGGTAAACACTGCCATTTTCAAAGTACTCCTCTAAACAATAAGAACGAGCATGACGATGTGACGTATATAATCAGCCTACGCGTTTATCGTATAAGATAAGCGTCGACAGTGTTGGTCGATGTTGTGCATACTTCAGCCGTGCATGTAATCATGTATGAGATACTGAGGGGGAGTGGTTTGAAAATTGGTAAACACTGCCATTTTCAAAGTACTCCCCTAAAGGAAAAGAACGAGCATGACGATGTGACGCATAGAATCAGCCTACGCGTTTATGGTATAAGATAAGCGTCTACAGTATTGGTCGATGTTGTGCATACTTCTGCCGTGCATGTAATCATGTATGAGATACTGAGGGGGAGTGGTTTGAAAATTGGTAAACACTGCCATTTTCAAAGTACTCCCCTAAAGGAAAAGAACGAGCATGACGATGTGACGCATAGAATCAGCCTACGCGTTTATGGTATAAGATAAGCGCCTACAGTGTTGGTCATGGTCGATGTTGTGCATACTTCCGCCGTGCATGTACTGTAGGAGATACTAAGTGGGAGTGGTTTGAAAATGGGCATACACTACCATTTTCAAAGTACTCCCCTAAACAAAATGAACGAGCATGACGATGTGACGCATAGAATCAGCCTACGCGTTTATGGTATAAGATAAGCGCCTACAGTGTTGGTCATGGTTGTGCATACTTCCATTGTACATGTACTCATGTATGAGATACTGAGAGGGAGTGGTTTGAAAATGGGTATACACTGCCATTTTCAAAGTACTCCTGAACAAAATGAACGAGCATGACGATGTGACGCATATAATCAGCCTACGAATTTATGGTATAAGATAAGCGTATACAGTATTGGTCGATGTTGTGCATACTTCCGCCATGCATGCACTCATGTATGAGATACTGAGGGGGAGTGGTTTTAAAATTGGTAAACACTGCCATTTTCAAAGTACTCCCCTAAACGAAATGAACGAGCATGACGATGTGACGCATATAATCAGCATACGCGTTTATGGTATAAGATAAGCGTCTACAGTGTTGGTCGATGCTGTGCATATTTGAACAGTGGTTTGAAAATGGGTAAACACTGCCATTTTCACAAAGTACTCCTCTAAACAATAAGAACGAGCATGACGATGTGACGCATATAATCAGCCTACGCGTTTATGGTATAAGATAAGCGTCGACAGTGTTGGTCGATGTTGTGCATACTTCCGCCGTGCATGTAATCATGTATGAGATGTTGAGGGGGAGTGGTTTGAAAATGGGTATACATTGCCATTTTCAAAGTACTCCCCTAAACAAAATGAACGAGCATAGCGATGTGACACATATAATCAGCCTACGCGCTTATGGTATAAGATAAGCGTATACAGCGTTGGTCATGGTTGTGCATACTTCCATCGTACATGCACTCATGTATAAGATACTGAGGGTGAGTGGTTTGAAAATGCCATTTTCAAAGTACTCCCCTACGCGTTTATGGTATAAGATACAGCATTGGTCATTATGTTCATAGTACCATCGTACAAGTACTCGGTATCCGGACAAAACAACCTAGTTGTAATTTTTCAGGAGGGGGTGGGGGGGGAGGGTGCAAATGTCCACCTGTGCATTTTTGCACGAACAAGAATAGATTGCATTACAACAGCCCCTGTGGTGAATAAATACCGAGCCCAGTTGTAGAGACAACACGTCGCCGTATGTTGTTGATTTTGACATGGGGGAAAACAACCACATATACTCTGTATCGTCTGTGAACGTTCAATATCATTTACCGAAACTATTATTGACTGACATTCAGAATCGACGAAATATGGCAATAACGTAAGATGATTCTCAGAGACGGTACCTTACGGTCTAGTTATACGCGACTATCATATGTCATATCATTCTAAAGATGTTGTGTGTGCTCATTTCAGAATGCAGAGGCTCTTCTCAGACAGAGCGATACTTCGACAGTAGACCAAGATTACGTGACCCCCTTCCGCCAGTATGTACGTGACCGGCTGCTAGAAGCAGGAATTGAGTACAATGAAAGGGTATGCTCATACTCCTACTGCGATGTGAAGAAGACGAAGTCGGCGTTTACCCAGTGCGAGTACTTTTCCACATGGATGCACATTGCCTGTTGTAATCCAGTTGATCCAGTGTTTCGGTGTTGTTTTTGTACATGTGGGCCATGATCAATGTGCCACAGGCTGAGAAATGGGACGTAGTTTATTAACGAGTTTAATAAATATAAAACAATCCCAAATGTTCTACTTATTACATATGCATATTGATAAGGGCCTCATTTGCATATTTACTGCATGATATCAAATGTAATATTTTTGGAAATATGAATATTAATGCGGACTCATTTACATGTACTTTTGTGAATTTAGTTTTCTCATTTCATCAAATGTCCTATCATATTCTACCGTTTGGAATACATATATAATTACCTCAGTTAAATAGTTATTACACTACTGTATTAAGATGAATAATACACCATTGTTATACACGACCAGTGCCCATGCTATGTAATAAAAACATATTTCATACTGGTATGGTTCGCATTTGATATTACAATTGAACGACTTGAGCATTGATGATGAGCGATTGTAGTAGTATTGCCCTGATCAGACAATGCACATGCTAGTTTGATAATTTTGATGCTGGTCGCATATGTTTGTCATTATGAATGATACAAATTTTGAATATGCGTTTTAAAAAATCTATACAAAACCTGTCTGTAGCAAGCATACATATAATAGTGTACCGCCACGAGATAATGGGGAGTTTTTTTCCCAATGTATTTCATGGTCTGCTAACACTGTCGTTTAACCGC
>CM055272.1:94121629-94280305 GCA_029237695.1 Conchocele bisecta | reverse complement strand
CCATTCACCAAATGCCAACATACATGTTTGGATTCCATACATATATAAATGGTACAAAAATGATCACTAACATGCATAGTTTGTCTAATCGTTCCCCCCCCCTACCCTCCCCCTCCCTCCCCTCCCCGAAATGTCGATAATTAGTTTATCCACCATTTCACCATTTGACTATGATGTCCATTTTCTCGGCCGGCAGCTCAAATACAGAAGCATTGGACTTTTCTATTTTCAGAGACGACCCAGTGCCGGGTATGCGCAACACCCCGTATCCAGGACAACCGCAGTAACCAACAACCCGCTCCTATAAATTTTGAGGACGTTCAATATAAACTCATGACTTTCGCGTATTTAATCTTTACAACACTGAATCAAGTATTGTGTTGTTGTGTCTTTCGCACTCAGATTTCTTCTGAAATCATGTTTTATCACAACTCGAGGAATATCATGCGCTGTACAAATACAAATATCTTATTAAAAGCAAATTTATAAAAAATATAGACACCGAATTTGGTTCCCCGCCGTTGAATGGTTACATGAGTTTAATTTTTCCCCAGACTTGATTGTGTTTTTGTGTTAGAAGTGAGAGTTCGTAAAAAATATATAGCGGAATTCACATAATAGATTAGAAGATTAGATAGAATTTATTGACTTAAACTCATACAAGTTTCTCGTTCATATAAAAACATATACATGTATATACATAATAGTAGATGCATTTCTATATAACGTCAAAGGCTTTCTAACCGTTTTACTCCCTGGCAAATGGTTGTGTCACAGAATCGTGATTTTAGATATTTTCCATTTACTCGAAACGAGCTGACAGAGAACAATTTGTAACTGGAAAATATCTAAAATCACGGAGAGTTTTGGATTTAGACTGAATAAAAAGGTTTTCACAGTCATTGTGCTGCACTCCGCACCGGCGTAACATGTTTCACGTCGAAGTTAGGCGCCGAATTCCTGACGAATACCCATTCTGCTACATGCCGCAAGATATTTTGCGACGGTTACTAGACGAAACATCCGTTTATGTATTAAGCTTAAATTTAGAGTTGAGTAGAATCTGTCAGGGAAAACCGGTGCATTTGTGACATGAAACAGTTTACGTCGGCACCGAGTGCAGCAACCAGTGACAAGTGTAATATTAACCCTTTCAACCCTAGGAACTGGAATGGACTGTGATATGCTAATGTTCCGGACCAATCCTTGGTCAAAATGATTTTCTGATTCGTCCCATTTATGGAAAAAAGGGGGTGTTTTTGTTCTAAGAAATATGAACATTACTTGCAAAAAGTGCAGTCCTGATGTGGACGGCTCTTACGAGCCGGCTCATCTGGATCTGCACTTTTTGCATAAACGACTATGCGATTTCGGGTTCAAAGGGTTAGGGTCTTACACAGGTTTCAGTTTTTATGCTGTTATATTTTCGCCGAAGTGTGATTTGTAAATATCGACATACAGTGGGGGTCAGCGTGTAAGTGGTATAGGGTTGGTTCCAGCCTGTTCGTGTTCGATTCGTGTGTGCACTTACACGCTGACCCCACTGTTAACTTATGGAATATAGGTAACGAACTTTGGTGAAGATGCAAGAATTCTGTAAGGTTACACGGTCATGTTACGAGGCGGCCATGCTGGACAGGGTTAAATTATGTGTACAAAATTGAGTTTGTCTAACACTAATAACACAAAATTCATTCTGTGTCACTCAAAAATTCAATTCTGTGTCACAAAAATTCATATTTCTGTCAATTTCTGTGTCACAAATTCAATCTGTGTCACTAATAAATTTCAATTTTGTGAAGACAGGAATTCATTTTTGTCCACAAAAAATTAGTTGCGTATGTCATCTCTACGTTGATGGTGAATCGGTCTTAGTCCATTTTTCTAGATGGGAGTACACTTTGCAGGTTTAAATATTTCAATGCGAAAAATATAACCCAATTTATCAATATTATACTTCTTTTGGACAGTTATTTTGGTTAGATTATGATGACAAAGAGTGGCCACACCATATATGAATATATACTTTGTAGGGGAAATAAAAGAAAAATATTCAGTATTTTCCTCCAATTATGTAAAACAGGGTCAAACATAAAGTAGCGGATATAGTAGACCTGAGAGCTTGCCCATATATAGAGAATTACCAGTCTAGTGTTTTTTGATATCAAGTTTATCAGGGCAAGGCTAGGAAAACGCGTAGGAATTCCGAGGTGCCGAGAATTCATACCGTTTCCGAGCCGTGGCCTGATAATCTTGATATTAAAATTCACTAGCATGGGTTATTCTTATTTATCAGGTACGTTTTCTGCTCGTAAATGACATAGATGACGTCGTATTCTAACAGTAGATCTATCCTTGTGAAAAAACAAAAATGGTATTGGATCTGTGTCTACTTGTTGCGAAGTTACGTGTTCGCAACTATGTGTCAACATGCATTATTTACAGTATTACTCCATCTTAGTACATGTATCCATGGTATCTACACTAATACTACAAAGGTTTCCTCAAATTGGACCAATTACACCATTCTGTTTATAAACACGAGGTCAGCAGTCAGAACACAGGCCACAGCGCGTGTTTATTGATTTAACTGGTGCAATTGTACCTTGCGATAACACTAAATGCGTCAGTACTCGCGGAAGCTCTACAGATCATGAATTATGTGTACAATTATAACGCCAATTTAGTTGTATATAGGGAGTCAAAATGATACACCTAACGGTGGTATCATTTCTCCACCCTATATATACTCACACCCCCTAAAAATCAAAAAATTGGGTTAACGAGGAAATTGTCTTCCACCATCGCACTATACAAATCCAAAAATGTGTGTCTAAAAAACATTTGTTGTTTTCACGTCCAATTGAACCATATAAAACTATAGTCATAAAAGAGGATATATTTTGTCTCGTTGTCAATAAACACATCATGTTGTTTTCTCGTCCAATTGAACTGATAAAACAATAGTCTTAAAAAGGATTTATTTTTATCTCGTTGTCATAAATTACCTGAGGTTTTTACGACAGTATAATTTATGAATTTATTATAATATAGTTTCCGATTTAAATGCGTGCTCGCGCAATAGTCTATATTCCAAACCATATTTTTCTCCTCCAGATATAGCTATGGATTCCGTAGATCAGCAACTATTCTACCTGCTCTAGTCTACCACGTTCACTGTAGCCACAGGGCAGGTAGTTGCTGTGATGTCTACAAAGAGTTTGGGCACTACGAATTACAAGGGCTCTGGGGCTTTGAAAATGTGGGGGGGCACAAGGAAATTTTCTACGTCTCGCGCTAGATGCCTTCGTAGTTAGTCTTTACGCGTTAAACGTTTTACAACAAGTCTACACTCCCATTATAATATGATATGTTTATGTTTATATTCAATTAGAAGTGAAAAATAATTCATAATGTTTCAAGACCATGAACAGATAAATTTCATAGGTTATACAAAAGTTATTATTACAGAAATATGTTACGTCCAGAATTAGAGCAGAATGAAAGTTTGAGAAGAGAAGCGAAATCTCTAGGGGATTACTTATAGAAACGGTTGAGAGTTAGGGGTGACAAAGCTGATAATGCCTACAAAGAAGAGGCGTTTATGAAGCGGTGTACCGCGCCACAAAACGAGGTGCCTTTTAAAGATTATATCCAAAGCGGATGAAGTTGGTAACAGAATTCAAAAAGAAAGTATGCGGGGTTAAGGGCTAGTGTATCAAACATTCAAGCACAAATAATTTGTCCCAAATTAGACGCCAAAATAATAATAATAAAAAATCTATCGTTAGGCGATAGTGGAAAAAGGTGAAGAAATATTGGGGGCTCACGATTGAAACATTGGAAAAGTAGAAATGGAAAGACGGGTAAGTTACATTATCCTTTTCGTAAAAACATAAAATAACATTAACGAGTCTGAACGCATGTGATTAACTCGCTCCGTATCTACAACCATTTTTTATTGAGATATTTTCATTATTCTTACAAGCTAGAAATATGGAGGAATTAAAAAGGAAAACCTAAAACTATATATCTTCACAAAAATCTCGGTGTAGCGAACCACTATCATCAATGGAAAACATTAAAAAATGGCTGTCAGATAAGGAGCAAACACGAATAATGTCCGATAAAATAGACAAGACCAAATTACATAGTGGGAGTTTGTAAGATGGGTAGAGGTTTTTGTATAGCTAATACAGGCAGTAGGGGAAAGATTTGGGTCTTTCCAATCCAAAGAAGCAGCAGGAGGGGAACTTCCAGAATGGTTGAGGATAGAAAAGGTATGTATTCTTTAGATAAGTATAATGACGATCTTTGTCTGTTCAGGTGTCTAGCTATGCACCTTGATAAAAAGATCAGTCCTGACAGATGTACAGAAAAGCAGAAAGAACTTAGGTAATGCAATATTTCGGGTGTAATGTGGTTTCACCAATTTCTTTTTCAGATCTGAAAAAAGGTTGAAGAGTTTTTTAAAATCGGTATAGAAGTATATCACCCACCGAATGTAATGTATGGTGGTTGAAAAAGGTACAGCGCACTATAATGAAAATAGGTAATAAACCAATGACAATAGGACTGCTTATATAATCACGGCATTTTGATAAAACAACCTTTAAAAACCTTCTAAAATTTACGCCTGCAATACTTGCAAACAAAAATTCACGGACAGCGAGTAATATGAACGAGGACACGGACCATACATGTATGAGAGGTGAGTCAAAAAGTAATAGCGGGTTGGTAATTTTTTAGAGCGCCGCGTTCGTGTTCGAGGAAAGCGTTTACCCAAAAAGGTTCTAACTGTTATGGGGCGATCGATTGGATGTTTTTTTTTGTTTTTTTTTTATTATTTTTTTTTTTTTTTTTTTTTTTTTTTTCCCCTTTTTTTTTTTTTTTATTTTTTTTTTTTTTTATTTTTTTTTTTTTATTCTTGTGAAAAGCGGGAGGGAATTCACATTCACCCGAACAGTGCGGTACGGAGGTTGAAAGATGGATTTTGGAGCTCGGTAGATGGGATACTGTCCAGAAAACAAATACCGTATATCATTCACGGCTGTTACTGGCACGGGTGTGAGATCATGCAAAGCATAAAAAGAAGAACGGCGCATCCACAATGAGAAGAGATAAAGGTTATTAGAAAAAAGCAAAGAATTAACCTAGTAGTTAATGTGGGAATGCGAATTCCAAAGAAGGTAAAGTTATAAGATCGGTTGTGACACTACACTTCTATCCATATAGATAGTATACGATTTTGAGGCATATCTCAGCCAGAAGTTGAAAACTACCGGTAATAGTTTAGAGTACGAAGCTTGAGCACGTTCCGGGCAAGCGTTTGTATAGGAGATAATTTCTCAGGAACAGTAACTCATATTTGTGATAAAGATCCGCAAAACTTATAGAAAAATTCGTAGAAGATTTGTAAGGTCAGGGGAAAAGCTATAAGAGAAGAAGTGTGGTCAAGATATAGGTTTAATACAGAAAACCATTTACGTAAAAACCAAATCGCCAAGAATCGAACAGTGGATAGTGCAAGTACGTTATTGGTTTTAACAGCAGTAAGTTTCGATATAAACTTAATAAAGAAATACCTAGTAGGCGAACTGACATCAACAACAAGAAAAGTAATGGTCGGAAACGTGCAAACGCAACATATTCTAATTTACTCCAGAATTTAGATTTCTTGAGTAATACTTTATCTGGACCTGGTGTAAGTTACGATTGTGGATAAAAGCCTACGAATGCAAAGGACAGAATCTTTCGTTCCTTATGATGGTTCGATTCTCCAGACAAATCTGGATTACCCAGGACTACCGGATATAGAGAATTGGTATTCCCAAACTTATCTGGGAAAATGTTAATAGATGAAACAGAATTAAGTTATTGTCGTAGAATTTTCGAAGAAAATAATATTGAAAACTGTCAGAGATTGGGGGGGGGGGGGGGGGGGCGTTGAAATATTATAAACGATTTAGATGTAGCACCTTTCCTAGAAGAGGTGGAAAAATGTGTGAATTTTTTAAACCAGAGTGTGGATATTTCAAAGAGGCGGTAACACTACTGGAGTAGCGATACAATATTTATTGAGAGGAACCATTAAAGAACAAAAAATCTTCAAAGACGTTATACGGAGATGCTCTATAGGCCCCAAAAGAAGAAACATCACGATAAATGATGAAGGACGCTATTGTTGGCGGTCCATCAATAGTATTTTACACGATATGCAGATGCTGGTGTTTCAAATATTAGATCTAATTCCTCAAATGAAATAACAAATCTTGCAAGGCTGTTTTGGGGTACGATTGCAAAACGCGTTTTTTATATTATTACGTTAAATAAAGAGATGCCGTGTGGGAGAAGAAACTAGTACACCTTATAGGATACCCACATAACCTAAATTTATTAAAAAGTTTTGTAAAAGAGTTTTATTGGAGAAGGTTTGGGTTTGCGGAGGTGGTTATAAGAAGTTCCACACAAACTTAAAAACATAAGTTGTTGAAATGTCCCCAATATTTATAAACAGAGAAGTAGAGGTTGATGAAGTTCCCGCAACATGTTAAAATATTGAAAGATTACTGGAAGAAACTGAGGAAATGGAAGAAAATTGGTGGTCTATGACCGCCACTAAAGTATTGCTGTACGCGCCCAGTTGAAATGGTATTTAAACACGGCCTTGAAATAACTGAGTTATCGTGTTATAGATTATATTATGGAAACATTTGAATAGGTCGCAAAAGAAGGTACAGGCCGCCAAGAACGAACAGCGATGTAGAACCAATAAGAAAACCAGTAGCCGACATAATGAAATTATAGGAAACTCGTGTTGTGGAAAAAATGGATAGAGGCAACGGAGAGACATTTAAATACGACATATACAACAAAACGAATCCTGTGTGACAAAGCATTAAGATCTGCATTCTTTGACGATTGGAGTGATAGGAGATGCGTACGAAATATCTTCAAGAAAAACCCAGGTGTGCGTAAAGAGACCTTCCATTGTGGCGATAGCGTTTATCAAATAGCTAAATTGAGAATGTTGGAATTTATACTACGAATATCTAGATAAAGTAGTAAAATGAGCAAGGACTTGAATTAATTCAGATGGATACAGATAGTATGTATATTGGAGTTGTGGAAAACGATAGAGGAAATTGATTAGACCTAACTTACTTGACGAGTTTGAAAAAAGAAAAAATAAATTGGTTGGATTGGGATAAATGGTGCGAAAGAGAGCCCGGGACTTTTCAAAATGGAATTATGCGGGATAGGAGCGTAGCGTTAATATAGTAAGGTGTTATTTCGTAGAATAAAATAATTTCACTAAAGATAATTTGGAACAAATTAAATTAATAAAAAACTTGCGAAAAGGAATGTCCAAGAGAAACTAAACAATTTAAATTGGGATTGATATAACGGTACTAAGTGAAAACTACAGAAGATGGAAAAACACATTATTGATGTAGCACCAAAATAGAGGATTTAAAAATGAAAGGACGGCGTTATGAAAACGTATGTCAACAAAAATTAGACTCTCGGCATACTACGATTAAAAGCGTGTGTTAACCAGACGGGAATACATACAGCCTCTATTGATTTAAGTAATCGGGGTAGCTGGGTGTCAGAAGGCACTATAAGAGTTCTTCGCGATCAACCCGCGAGATGGACCATTCAGTCATATAATAGAGCACGGGCTCATCGGGTTTGGTAATAGATCCGTTCTAGATGATTATACATTGAGAGACCAACTGGATCAGTCGCGCGGCGGCTGCCACTTCGAGCTCTCCGGTTGATAGAGGTACCGGACGTCAATATCTGATGGAAGTGCAATCCCGATTGCTGCTCCTCTAAACCACAACGGGGCGCCCGCGCGAGACGGCAGAGGGCTCGCTCGTCACATTTGTAAACTTGATAGCATTACTGGCTTCTTACCTATCAATCTGGTCACCTCTCCGTTCAGTGCGGAGGACCACGGCGGGCAGTCTTGGCCACCAATCGGTCGATCGCGAATGAGGGTTTAACAAGTTCTTTAGCGTATTGGTGTCCGAACAGTCTCTCAGCAAGGGTCGATTGAAGCGTTCCACAGTTCCCCGGGTCCCGGTGGATGTGGACGCCGGCCTCGTCTTGATAGAAACTTTATGCTGACTTTGATGAGAGACCCGCGCCCATGAACTCGCGCGGGATCGACCGGAGAAGATTCGGCATTTGAGAGGACTCATCTTATATATTCGGGATAGAGCCTCGGACACTTCCTTAGACTCTTTAGTGACCGAACGGTGAGCCCCTTTATAACGACTCGCTACGTCAACGATTGTCGTGCGTACTTGTAGTCTTGCGACCGACGCGATCTGAGGTAGAAACAGGAGGTCCGCTTCGGTGAACTTGGTTCGGCAACGGCACGTCGAATTATCGGCAGAGGAATATTGTGAGGCGCTGGTAAATAGATCTGCCTGATGCCCTGCTTCTTGAGCCATTCTTGACAGGCGTTTTCTGAAAACCTTGGTCGCCCGCCGCGAGGGTTCTTGATGGCCGCGGTCCTTTCCAGTATTCCGCGTGGGCTATAGTATGTATTCGACTGCTTGCGCGTTAGTTTGGTATCAAAGTTTGCGCGTGTTCATCGTATGCAAAGTATTCTTAATATATCGGACATCTCCAACATGCCTCGCCAGTTGTCCGGTACTGCGTCGTTAATAATAAACCTTGTTGGAAGTTCGCTGCAGCCCAATCTCGTTTGGGTTGGAACAGGAGAGGGGAATTAATTCAACATTGTTGGAGGAGGAATCTAAAATCGCTTGCGAAAGGGTGGCCGCTTTTTCGTCCTCGCGCTCGTCTCGAGAGAATCTCGGGCCAGGACGAATCATACTCTTTGCACAGGTAAAACGATGTTTTTGGCAGGTGTAGCTCATCGATCATGCGTCATAAAGTTGTCAAACTAACTCGTTCTATTATATATATATTATAAAAAAAAAATGTTTTTTAATTAATTAATTTCAAAAAATTTCCTCGCATTGGATTTAGTAGCCGACGAGTCCCACCACACCCATTCCACGACGATGAACGCGATCTCGCGGTCCTTTTGGGCTCTGCGGTACATAGAAATCTGAAAGTTGGGGTCGGGATCCATTGGATCGAGATTTTGTGCGGATATGCAGCGCGTACTCGCGGTTGGCTTCTTCAACGTCTGAAAGTTTGCGCGGCGTGATTTTCGCGGCGAAGTCTTCATTGATCCAGTCCAGATGGGCGGTTCGTTTTTTCGACCATGCTTCCTTTGCGATATTGAGTAGTTCAACAGATAAATCCTGGACGCTTACGCCTCATCCACGTTCGAGCTTTTCATTTTAGAGAATCTAAAGTTGCTACGCTGAACGCCAATGCGTTTACAAGCGCACCACTACTATTACTGCGATGAGCCATTTATTACCCATATATTAACTGTAGAATTCCAGCTTTAACTAGATAATCTGGTCCAAACTGCGGGCCGCTACATCTTGGTCGCGAAGCCCTACGTTCTCACAGTAAAGTCAATTTGGGGGCGGTTTCTCTAGGGCCATCTTTGATAGTCGAGCATACCCGATTACTGAAAAACCCGATTATCACCACGGCGTGATAAAGCGCATTCACTAACATTTTTACCATCTGTTCAGCCATTGTTATAATTATCTGCATTTAAATGGGTCGCGGTCAATGTTTTAAATGGGGCGCATCCAAATTCACATTGTTGATGATGGGTGTTTCGTAAACTTTACTTCTGAACACTGGCTGGTTGTTTTGGGGTATTTCAAACGCACAGGGCCCCAACAACTGCAGACCACCACAACACCCAACTCACAATTCACGAATTTGGGTTTCAATCGGATTCGCCCCAACTCGATTGGGTGTTGAGTGTGATTCCAATTGTGAATTGGGGGTGTTGTTTGTACTCAACTCTGTATTCGATGTTTCTGCTGTCTCCGTCCACGATGGCAACCCAATCTCGATTGGTGTTTAGCCTCTCCGAAGCTCGGCGAGTATTTATCTTGTTTAACTTTTTCGGGTGGCCAGCCGCGCCCTCCAGCTGGTGTCTTTAGGATTTTTTATATGCGGTATGTCATCCAGTGGCGGAGTAACACTATGGTTCGATTGTGTTAGAGCTATCTGGGTTCAACTCCGTCACTCTCGTGGGTGTGTGTTGTGTCATCATTTTCAGGGCTTATAGTTCGTGGGGCATATATGTCCAATTGACAGTGTTTACCCGTGGTCAACGCGGTTGTCAGCGGAGGCTAAGTACTATTCCAACTTGTGATAAATTGAGCAGCATTGCCGTTCTAAGAGTGTGTCCTTTAAAAGGGTTCAGTCTCTAGATCATCAAATCAACCCCCGCAGTGTTTTGGTATAGGAGAAGTCTACTAACGGCGGGGGGGGGGGGGGGCGGGATAGCGTTACTCATATGAATAGCCGCCGATCCAAGAGTTTTTGTCATTCAGTCCCAATTGGATTTCGTATCGCGTATTCATTTTATCGATCTCCGCATCTGACTTTCTTATCCACCTAAAAACTGAGAGACGCCTACGAGATAATGCTACGATTGTCCCCAGCATCCAGCGCAGTAGCCGCTTCGTCGCCGCCGCATTTTCAATTTTATTAGGAGTCGTTGCATCAACCCAATACAACTGCCGTTGGAGTGGAGTGGAGTTGGGAGTTGATCGATTGCTCTGTCGGATCATTATTGTGGCAGTCGGAGTTGAGGTTTCTTCTTTTTGCCGCTGATCGAGAAGTTCGTCGCAGTTCATTTTTGTTGAAAATTAATTTAACTATTCTAACAACTCCTCATCACTTTAACATATTGCCAAGCGCACCACCCGATACTTATGATCACATTATGCTCGCACAAAGCTAGCAGCGGAGCACAAATTGTTAACATTGTTAACCATTGGTTCGCAATTTGTTCAGTATTTGTCAGCATTAGTTCAAGCAATTGCTAAGCATGTTCAGCAATTGCTAAGGCATTGTTCAGCAATTGCTAAGCATTGTTCAGCATTGTAGCATAGCAATAGCCTATTACTTTGTATTTTTTCCTTAATTTTATAAATCTTTCTTAAAATTCAATTATTAATTAATTGATAACTTTATAAGCAGTTGGTGATCAGTTTTAGCGAGCTTGGCGTGCTTAGTTTCGGAAAGGGCATCTGTCGACCTTCAGGGCGTCTCGCGCGTTGGGATACGTAATTCTCTCGAAGACAGTCATCGAATGAGGTTCTCGGTCCTTGCAGTGAAGAGGGCGACCCATTCGTTTGCTCGCGCCCAGATCCTTGAGGACGGCGTTGTATTTTTGAGTGTGAGATCCATACGCTTTGCCTCGCATGGCGGCCGAAAATGCGAGCTCGGAGGCATGTCCTCTTTTTGGTCATCGCGCCTTGGCCGAGCAATGTCAATCACATATAGGGTTGGTCCACCCTGGAATTTTGGTATAAACCACGCAACAATCGTGAAGCCTATCACCCGGGTCAATAAAAAACGTATTACTCAGGTCGGTCCATATCACGGGGCGCGCTGAAGTATCGTTTGTGGCCGCACAGAGGGACACAGGATCACAATGTGACGAAGCTTCGCGGTAGGATCCTCGAGCATGTCGAGGATGAAAACCGTTTTTCCCAATCCTGTCTGGCCCCTTATTATGGCAGAGTGAGCTTTCCAATCGTGAATTGTTATTGATTGTTAATTTTCTAATTAAATTCTTTAGAATTTTCAAAATAATGTATTAATAAAATCGTGAGATGATTTTTTTATTAATAAATTCGTTAGATTAGTAGATCGCTGCTAACGTATCGACCATCTTTCGATGTGAGTTGTGCGTCTGTAATTATATATAGTACTCGTTCAATGGCCGGCTCCGTCCGCCTCTTTGGTTATCTGGATCGGTCACACCCTCACTAGCGTTCTCAACTTGGCGTCCGCTACCGTGTATTGGGTCATCTCGCTGGCTGCAATGTCTTGCCCATTAAGCGTTTTGGTATCAGGAACTCGGCGGAGGGAGACGGCGAGAGATGCAGGTCTTTTGCAACTGCTGCAACCTCCGGAGAGCGCTTAGAGCTGGCAGCAAATGCTTTCTACTTCATCCCACTGCTGGTGCGCGCGAAGACCGCGCTGTTAGAGTTGATTGGGGACTCCCTCGATGTCACCTCCTTACCTTTCGTGATTTGGCGTTATAGAATCTGTCGGTTTTTTCTAGCACCGAACGCGAACCGAGCATCCTCGAAACTACATCAGTATACCTTTCATCGAGCGGGGGGTACGTTGACGTTAATATTCCACAATGTGTCGCCTTTGTCTTTCGTCATCTTGGCGATGCGAAGAACTCGGTCGAAAAGTATGGCACACGCGCCGGCATACTGGGTTTGATCAATCGCGCGAGTTCGGGCATCGTGACCATGTCGTACTCCAAGATACATTATCGATCGCATACGTCGATCACATTGTTCGCTGTTATGATAACTCGGCCGTAGTCGTTTGATAGTTTGTTCGTATTCGAGGCGGTCAGCCAAAGCGCTCTGATAGTAGGGCATGGTGACTCTCCAGCAACTCAAAGTCGTGCGGGATGTAGATGCGGTTGGCCGTAAGGCGCCCGCGACCGCGTTGTCACTCTCGTTGTTATCTGCCTTGTTAGCAGCCCCGATTTATGTTTGGTTACGTTCTTATTTTGGTGTGTCAATACCTGATAGGACAGCGTTTTCAAGCTCGTGTGACGTTTCCACAGGTCTGATAGCAATGTAGACGTCGCTGTCGTCGTTCGACATTCACCTCATTACCAGAATTCTTTATCATTGGTCTTCTTGACGATGGCGCGGACCCAGGTTCCTGAACGGACGGTTCGGTCCGCGTCCGTCGACGTTAGCGAAAATAGTGAAAGCGAGGCGAACCAGTACCCGGAACAATGACGTCGTTAGCTCCGAGGTTTGGGAAGCGGACTAAGAGTGCTGGTTCTGGTCGATCGTCGATGGGTTGTTCGTAATAACGACACTTGTCTCACGCCTTTTGCCCGAGGGGCTCACGCAGTCTTGCGGTTATGGATGAGTTTGCGACCGTATTGACTCGAAGACATAATTAATTTTATTGAAACTATTAAAACATGTATTGTGTTTTGTCCTTAATAGTAATAATAATTATTAAAGATGGCTGGTTCGATAATGGTATGGACGATTCGATCGCACTACGGGCGACCGAGGACGATTACTTCGGATGATGATGGATTATGTTGTTGATCTCTATCCATATAGCGCGGAGAGGGCGTGGACGTTGATTGATACCTCAATGATGATGATTATGTTGATGATACCTATCCATTTAGCCGCGCGAGAGGACTTGGTCGCTGATAATGAGGACGAAACGTCCTTCATAGAGTACCCGCCCGATGCGTGTACACATTTCGAAACGTGGGTGGCCCAAATTCCAAAAACTCCGGCTTGGGCGGGTGGATGCCAAGAATTCCTGTGGGGATCTCCAAGAATGTGCTGGCGTTACCAAGGAACGGAAACTCTGGTGAAAACGGTGGGAGCGTATAGTGTCTAACGCGGCATCTCCGCCCGTTGGAGTTTAGCAGCAACTAAAAGAGGAGACCGGTGGGTTAAATGGGGCATTACCTGGATGTTGCTGACGTACAAGTATCAACCCAAACAAGTTCCTCAAACCCTCTTCATGAAGCGATATGGTGCCATACTCGCTCGAGCTATCGGAGTGCTCGACGACATTCAGGCGCCGCTGCCTACAAAAAATGGTAAAAACCCTACAGTCTACCGACGAAACGCTGGAGAAGACGGCCGCCACTATAGAAACGATCGAGCTCAGCGAGATCCTCGCGTAACCACCGAAGTTATTAAACACGATTGAAACCACGGTCAACGAAATATACGGCACGAAGTTTGACCCCAGCCGTTACCTCTTCGCGACTCCGGGGGACTCGATAAGGTTCTGCAACAAACTCGGGCGAAACTAGTCAATAACCTCTCCCAAAACTCTCAGCGCTGGACAAAACATATCGCTAGAAGAAAAAAAAATAAGCAAGCACGGGGCGCTAGAGAATCTACCGAGCGGATCAAAAACTCCTGCGGTCGTTGCGGGACGAAAGAGAAGCTCGATTGGAGGCTGCCTCAACTTACCGTGAGACGCTTTCCGGTCAAATTAAGTCGTAGCCGCGAAAACAATCCTCGAGGGTTCCTGCACGGAGGACACTACATCGGTGCGCGTAATTCGCACTCTGTTCAGAGAGATGGGGCGTCACGATAATAAAACCGTCATCGCGGCTTTCTGCATGATTATTTTATCGACCCTAAATCTATCTATATCGTCTCTCGTTCTATCGTATCACAGGTGGCTGCAGCACAGGCTCCATCACCCGCTCCAGCACCAGCTCCAGCTCCAGCACCAGCACCATCCGGTGGGGTAAAAGAAATGGATAAAAAAAACAACTAAAAGCCTCGCCAATCTCTGGCTAATTAGAAGGATAGTTGGCTGCCGCACTACATGGACTGATCGGAAGTATCGTTCTTACCTTGCTATTCTTTATTATCAAAAACGGTCGGATGGCTAAGCAATAATACTTGGGCTTTATGTTGGCATTCGACGGTCTCCTTTTATTCTCTGTCAGAGAGTTCCTACACCAAAGCGTAAATAATCCGATCGCCCGAGGGAGGGAAGAACTGAGCGCTAATTTCTCCTCCTCGTGTTGTTGTGCTTCCAATTTCACCCAATTTGTAATTGATTGGTGTTTCTCCAATCGCGATTGGTCTGTTGATGGATTTTCGTTGGTTCATCAATTTACGAATTGGGGGTTACTTGGTTCGATTATACGAATTGGGGGAGGGTGTATCCATTTGTGTTTTATGAAATCGGTTCCACTGTTGGGGTGCGCTTGATGATATCCGTGTTCACGTTACCGTTGTGGACGATTTTTTGATTGGCGTGGCGATTACGATATGATTATTGTAACCGTCAACAGGGTCGTCCTCGTAGTATCATATTTTGCTCGGCGCACCATATAAAGACCTATTCCAAAATACATAGTCTATGGGGGGCTGGCATTCTGTATATCGTCTTGATAATTTCTGGATCGCCGTCTCCAGGTCACCCTAGCCGAGATGGCGTCTCTTAAAGTGCCAGAATGTTTTTGTGCATCAACGCTGTTCCCATGCCCAGTATAGAACTGCGAGTTTGTTCTGTGCGCCGAAGGATGGGCCAGACGTAGTGCGAATAGATTCGTAGTCGTGAGTACCCGGCCTGCGTGAACCTATACCCTTATCTAACATTAATGTACCCCCACGCGTCCCCCGCCTGAACCTCAGCAGCCGGCTGTATGTAATCGACGTGAGCCCGTTTCGGAGTATCTTTTACAAGGAAAACACACCTCAGTGCCGTCTCCAGTCTCTTCTGGCCCGAAAGTCATCGTCGCGGGGGTCAAATTCCGCGTTCCGACTGACGATGTGGTCACCGGAGTGATCGTGTCTAAAAATCAGTCTGTGTCCAATTTCCGGGACTGGCCGTGAATGAGGAACGTCCCCGAGGCCGGTGCTGGTAGGAAATGGCTTTCTTCTCATGTCCGCGTCTTTTGAAACGTTAAATTCGTTACACAGTCTTTCAAAGGCCTTACGGTCGTATGCGTTGGAAATGGGATCCCAGGCGTCGTCTTGAGGTAGTGAAATACCCTGTTTCTTGGAGAATCTCTAATAGTATAATTCCGTGTGAAAAGTTGTTGGACACTCGGAGCATGTCTTCTTGGATGTCAGATGCGTCTTTTTGTGAAACTCACCCCGGCTGTTGCGCACCATACAGCGTAACTTATTTGGTTCTGCCAAAAACTGCATCGTGTTTGCTTTCCACCCGTTTAACACCTCCATCGTAGTAAATCTTAGGCAGCCTTATTGTTCAAAGATGTTAGGGAAGTTGGTTGTCAAAGCCCACTGTCCCGGTCTAACCGTTACGGTTGGGTGTACAAGGGGTTACAAGGTCTTTTTGCGTGTATTTACCTCCGACCGCGTACTTTACATTAGAGTTAAAGCTAAATGCTTTGGTATCCATTGAAAGATATTATTATGTTTGCTACTATAACTAATGTTCAAAAAGGGAGTTGTGAACTTCAAAAATTAATAGACAACTGCTGCGGAAAACACCGTGTAGGCCTTAGATCAATCACCTTCACGGTTGGATGGCAGAATGTGGGGAAGAGTGAAGGGTTTTACTATGTGAAGGATGGACAACAATTAGGTGTAAAGCTGCCTCACGGACTGTGGGGAATAAGACAGCTCAAAGATTTTGTCAACTCAGAGCTTGACGGTATAATCAACTCACAGTATCGAATGCTACCGGCTCACAACAATGATCATCAGCAGTGATGTAGTGGTCTCCCCTGGGGTTGGGTATTCAACTCGGTTTTAGAGAGACATACTCCTCAAACAAAGGAGTGTTCACCCCGGGTGAGTACGTCGGTGATAACCCGGTGGACTTCACCTTCACGAAAACTCTCAGGGTGCACCTGGATCGGGTGAACACATCGTACAACACGATAGACGGATCCCCCAGCACATTACTGAAAACTGTGCCGCCAGCGATTGTTTCTATGGCGAGACTGTAACCTTAGACTTCCCACACCCAGAGATGAAAGTTTTGGAATCGGGACACATCCACGAGTTGAAGATTTATATTCTTGATGATAAAGGGCGAGAGTTGAATAACGATTACCCGATTTCGGTCGTCCTAGAAATTTCAAAAATTAATTATTTAGAATTAAACGCATGTTCGTAATATATATTATCAACATTATGAGTATATACGGACCAGGTAGTTCTTCCGATTGGGTGACAAATTCAAATAATTTGGAACCTGCAGAAGGGGATTCATCCCGACAGAGGGCGACTTTTTAACTACCCAAAAAACAAACAAGGCCTTGATCAATAGAAACTATATCGAGGGCCACGGACGAGATTCACAAGAGTCTACTATCACAACTTAGAGAATATCCCTGGCTGTGAATACACAAAGTCGTGAAGAAACGCATACGGAACTAAACGAACTAGGTAAAAAAATAACCAAATTTAGAAAAGAGGCCCGGTTGGGGATTGATAAAGCCCGAGAGACCGCCAGGCTGAAATTACGGAGGTTTATGGGGTGTTGCGCTTAGAAGACTCTCTCAGCAAAGAAGCTACACTTGCTGAATTAGACGGGAAAATAATCGATTTTCGAAATGAGGCCACGTCGGGTATTGAGAAAGCACGAGAAGACCACCAGGCGGACCTTACGAAGGCTTATGAGGTGTTGCGCTCAGAGGACTCTCTCATCAGAGAAGCGGCACTTACTGAACTAGATAAAAAAATAACCAAATTTCGAAAAGAGACCCGGTCGGGTATTGATAAAGTCCGAGAAAGACCACCAGTCGAACCTTGCAGAGGCCATTGCGGAGGCTTATGATGCGTTGCGCTTAGAGAACTCTCACAGCAAAGAAGCGACACTTACCGAACTAGATGGAAAAATAGCCGAATTTCTGAAAGAGACCAGGTCGGGGGTTGAGGGGGTCCGAGAAGACCACAAAGAGGCCATTGCGGAGGCTTATGGGGCGTTTACGCTCAGAGGACTCTCTCAACAGAGAAGCGGCACTTACTGACCTATACGAAAAAATAACCAAATTTAAAAAAGAGACCCGGTTTGATCTTGATGGAGTCCGAACGGGTATTGAGAAAGCTTTAGAAGACCACCAGGCGGATATTACGGAGGCTTATAGGTGTTGCTCTTAGAGGACTCTATCAACAGAGAAGCGACACTTACTGAACTAGATGGAAAAATAACCGAATTTCAAAAAGAGCCCGGTCGGGTATTGATAAAGCCTTAGAAGGCATCAGGCGACCATTACGGAGGCTTATGATGCGTTGCGCTTAGAGGACTCTCTCAGCAGAGAAGCGTCACTTACCGAACTAGATGGAAAAATAACCGATAAACTAAAACATGATCGATAGCCGCGACCAAAGCTCTTGAGGAGGCCTCTTATGAGATTCGTACTGAGGCATATAACGCAAACAGGGCGCTTGCCGAATAGTGAAAACAATGAAAACACCAAAACGTGTCATACAGTTTGGGCTGAGAAGCGGGGCCCATTGGTTGAGGGGCACTATGAATATTCGTTCGGTGCCAAAGCGAGTAATAAATATGGGGGATACACTATGACAGCTGCAGGTGAAGTTATCCAAATGGCGGTCTGCTCGGTTAATGGTAGTGGTAAACCTGTGGGCGCGGTCGCGATAAATATTGTAGTAGATGGGAAAGAACGGGGATTGGAGTCACTAAAATCTCTGGAGATAGTTCGACGGTGGTTTCGTTCTCCGGTGATGATCGAATTAGACTTTCCCAAGGTAGTGTTATTAACTTTGTTACGAAAATCGGTGACCCAGGGAGTTCTTCCACTATTGTCTCATTGTTAATTGAACTTATTGTGTAAATACTAATATATTGAAATAAATTTAACTATGAAACGAATCACCATATCCAACTCTCAATACCACTCCACCAACACTGTATCCAATTGTCAATACCACTCCCCCACACTATATCCAATTAACGAAAGAAGTTCAGATTTTAGGTTGAATAATATCGTCGCTATGCAGGATATTTTAGTTAGAGAATGTGCAAATAGAAAAAGACACGCTAACAAATATAAGCGCGCGGCAAACATAGCTGAAGCATCTAGTACGGTTCTGGCAAGTGTTTCTGTGTTGTGTGGGGCGGGGGCTGCTGCACGCTATCTACAATTGTAATGGTTCCACTTGCAGGGGTTTTGAGTGGAATTACCGTTTTATCTGGAACACTTTGTATGGTAATTAGGGCGGCGGGTGGAAAACTCGAGAAAAAAAGTAGAAAACATGATAGAATATCCGTTCTCGCTAGGTCTAAGAAAAATAGCATCGACGTTATGGTGTCCAAAGCGTTGGCCGATAAGAAAATATCAAATTTAGAGTTTGAATCCGTGGTGGAAGAAATGGGGGAGATATGAAGAATTAAAAAATGATATAAGGATCAAGGCGCGCGCCACCATGCCAAAAATTGAGTGTACTGATTGGGATAAATTTAGGGTAAAACTTGGAAATAAAGTCGGAGGAAATGTTACAGCACCATTATAAAATAATTTTTAAAAAAAAAATGTTTTCTTAATTTTATAATTTTCCTAATTTTTTCAAAATTATATTGATGCAGTAAACAAATTTACATGTTTTTGTTTTTCACTGAGAATTACAAATTCAGTCGAGTATTACACTGTACACACCGTCTGTGTAATTGATACACTCGCTCTGTTTTACCTTGGCTATCAATTTACGCATGGTTCATAACCCGTGTAATTGATAATTGTACAACACTAGGTAATGTTTATCATAACAGCCTTCGTGGTCGTGTGGTTAAGGCGATAATCTATAGAGACGAGGGTCGTGGGTTCGCGCCGCGGTTGGAGCTAAACATTTTTATTTATTTATTTCTATCCCTACAAATGTGGTTTTAAAAAATAATTAATTATTAATAATTTTGATAATTCTAAAGAATTAATTAAGAAAATTATTAATAATTAAAAAAAAATTGTTTAACCGAGGCTCGAACCCGCGCCAGCAAAACCCTTCTGGGCCCACCCGGCTAGCCATCTTTTTTTGTTCTTTCTCTTTCTCTTTCTCATCTCATGGCTAGCCGGGTGTAATAGCTACCCGTACAGTACACCCCCATCTATCAGCTGATCTAGGAATCAGTGTCGAAATTCTAGGCAACCTTGGAAGTGTCTGCACGGAAGCACTGAGCGCTCAGTTTTATCCAGGGGCGTCCCCCCAGACAAATTATTGTTGTTAATTTTACATATATTAAGCTAAAACCGTGTTGTGCAATACCAAATATTTACTCTTTTATTTTTGTTTATATATAACGAGTTCATTTTTTATTTAATAATATAGGTTATAACGTTCTAAATTATTAAAAAGTAAAATTAGAAAAATAAAAAACATGACAACCAATAAGAATGTAAGAAATACTCCGGAATATCGATAGCGGGTTGTGTAATACACACCCACGTGTGTGTAGTATATATTACAGTAGTATAGAGGGAGTCAAAATGATACCACCTCTATACTAATATTACAGTGTGTTTATGTTTCATCCTGGAAGACGTAATCGTGTAATCTCTCTATAAAATGGACACTTAATATACGTGTAAGGTAGGACACCTAATTTACATGTTCAGAACACGTGTAATTGGAACATTGTCGTCTGCTTGGTGTGATTATAACATAAATTAGTTCTGTTCAATAATTTTCAATTTCTTCTAATAATTTTCCAATTTCTTCGTTAAAAGTGATATCGTAGAAACGCATATCCGTCAACGAATCTTTGATTTTAAACTGTTTTATAAAATTAGTTTGATAATGTTTCGGTACGAGTAAGTTTGATCTCCGATCCTATTAGTCGCTTCATTACATAAATTTGATACTTATACCGGCGACATAATTGCCGGTTTAATATTGTAAATGCAACGTTTTTATCGCAGCGTAATAAATTACGCTGATATTTCATGTATTCGATACCACATAGTATTGTCATTCTACCGTGTTTTAATACTGTAGAAACAACAGCGTAAAATGCTTCATCCAAGTCATTACAAACGTCCAATTCGTTGTGTATTTTATTATTCATTTTGTTATAATATTTTATTATAACCTATTAAATTTATCTGTTCAATTGGACGTGAAAACAACATGATGTATTTATGACACACATTTTGGATTTGTGTGGTTGGTGGGAGACAATTTCCTCGTTAACCAATTTTTGATTTTTAGGGGGGTGGTGGAGTAGTATATAGGGTGGAGAAATGATACCACCGTTAGGTGGTATCATTTTGACTCCCTATATACTACTCAAATGAGTTTAAATACGAATGGGTTTGTCAACGTTTGACTGTTTGGAGATAGTTGAAGCAAAATGGCAGAATGAGAAATGAATCATCGGCAGAATGAGAAATAAATCATCGACATTGAATGTGTAGATCGGCGACCGTGACCCATTTCTCCAGTGCAGTTTCTGACCAATGGTAGTCCTTCTTACATGCGTGTGCAGAATTGACAGAATTGAATTCTGTGACACAGAATTGAATTCTGTGGCACAGAATTGAATTTTGTGACACAGAATTGAATTTTGTGGCACAAAAATGAATTTTGTTGACAAAATTGAGCCATGTCCCACTTGGCGCCCCACCCCCCCCCCCCCCCCCCCCCCCCCCCCCCCCCCCCCCCCCCCCCCCCCCCCCCCCCCGTACATGTATGTATAGTGCGCAATCCCGGTATAGAATTTCTATAGAACTTCCTTTCAAATATATTTATATACACATCCGGTCCTATGCTGTATTTCAGCATTTATTTCTTACTGAACAACATAGTAAACCCAGATCAAACTGCACACCTGTGCAGTCTGATCTGAGTTTACGCTGCTTGAAATAACATTAATAAGTGAAAAATATGGATCTGGTAAATAATGTAGTCCCAGATCAGATCGCGTAGATATGTAGGATGATTTGGATCAACTATATTGACTCATTTTCAAAACAAATCATGCTACATTCGCTCTTTGTACACGCAATAAGGCCCCAAACTACACATTTTGAACCGGATGTCTATAAATAAATCCAAGGGAGATAACTAGCTGCGATCCCTAATTGACAAAGTACCGACATACGCAGTGGCAAACTGGCATGTCGGTTTCTATTGTCAGTAATTATTGTTTTGTAATTTGATTTACATTACTATTTATTTTAAACGAAACACGTATTCGCCAAATCGACAGCAGAGGTGACATATTTCAATCTTGTACGAAACCCAGACATGCTATAGTGAGAAAGTTTAATCAAAATGTTACTCATGTAAATCAAAAAAAAGTTTATCCTCGTTCTGACAAAACCGGGCGTATTTCATTTGTGATCGGTTTTGTTCTGAGTACATAACTCTAATTACATTGCATTACATAAGCGTTATGACGGAGTAGTATTTCCAAATTTGCATTTGAATCCTTCTTTGTTAACTTTCTTCTTCGTAAAACGTGACCTGTGAATTTTGCTCATACACACTATACCGGGAGAGTTTATGGTAATACCTTTGTCTCATAGTGTAGAAGTTTCTCTCAATAACAATATAGCGATGTATGAATGTCAACGCCCTGCAGACATTGTTGGCTATATTGCAGAGTGCGAAATGTAAACGCTATTCCGCAAATGTATACCTTTGACTGCGGAATGCTCAGTGGAAATAACGTCATTTGCTATGACCATTTCGTCAAGTTTCGACGTTATTTTCAAAGAAATGTCACATATTCTGTAAATTGTTTTCTGAAAAAATATTATTGGGTACAAAATCACATGACTTGTCTCATTTTTTATTTGTATTTTCAAGTCGTGCCATAAACCTAGATATTACCTGACCGTGTTGCTTTGTTATTTAATCCAACAATGCACGGTGGTGGGGGGATATGGAGGAGAAGAATGATGGCTCATGATGATGATGATGATGGTGATGATGATGATGCTGATATATGAGACAAGTATGGAAGCATCTTGGTGCCAATGCTAAAATATTTGTATCTCCTAATTACTAAGTCCTAAGTAGGAGATACTAACTCCTAATTAGGAGATAGTATCTCCTAATTATGATTTATTATCTCCTAGGTTGGACTTACTATCTCATAATTAGGACTTAATATCTCGTAATTAGAACCTTTTATCTCCAAATTGGGAGTTAGTATCTCCTAAGTATGACTTACTATCTCATAATTAGGACTTACTATCTCTGTCAATGCTAAAAATGTTTATCTCCTAATTAGATACTAACTCCTAATTAGGACATGACGAAATGATAACAAATGTGTCAACTTTCGACGTCATTTGCAGAAAATATCATAGTTTCTCTCAATAGTTTTCATTAAAATCTTCTTAAGTACACACACAATCATATGGTTCGTGTCATATAAATTATTTTCCATGCGACCATCCATGCCTGTTATTGATTGATTGATTGATTGGTTGATTGATTTGTTGATTATTGATTGATATATTGATTGATTAGTTGGTGATTGATTAGTTGTTGATTGATTGGTTAATTGATTTATTGATTGATCGATTGATTGATTGATTAATTGATTTCCTGAATTGAAAACCTCACTGTATGGGAGAAATAGAGGATATTCCATCGTACATTTTGAATAGCGGGAAATAATACACGAGTGTGGGCCGGCTTCTGCGTCAGCAACGAGTGAGCGTAGCGAACGAGTTGCTTGCACGGACGCCGACGGACACGAGTATATTATTTCCGCTATTCAAACATGTACGATGGCATATCCTATTTATTAAACTTCCACGGTGGATATATATGCACATTTAGTCTATTTTTGAGATTATAATCAATGAATTGTGATACAATGTGTTTTCTCGCGTTTTGACGTTACGTTGTGTGACGTCAAATGTGACATGTAAGGAGTTAATTATGGGTTTTCTCTCACAGCGAAACCCGTGCAAATAATTTGCAATAGTGTAATAAACAGTTAATACGTGTACAAGACAGCGTCAGAGAGAGACCCATGCCAATCCATGGCTGCAATGAAAGTATAAGTGCCCGTTGCAATTACGGTTTTATTTGTATTAACCCTTTGAACCCGAAATCCCGCTATCGCGGTTTATGCAAAAAGTGCAGTCTCATCAGGATCTGCACTTTTTGAAAGTAATTTTAATATTTCTTAGAACAAAAACACCCCCTTTTCACAAATGGACGAATCTGAAAATCATTTTGTGACCATTGGATTGGTCGGAACATTAGCATATCACAGTCCATTACAGTTCCTTACGAGCTTTGTATTGAACGAATACGTACGGATTGGTACTATAATGTATCAGGCATGCGAATATCAGGGTAATAACACATTGAAAATTGACCTTTCATTGGACGAACGACATAAAACCTTACCTGATAAAATAAAATACCATGCTAGTGTCTTTTGATATCAAGTTTATCAGGCGCGGCCCGAAAACGATAGGAATTCCTCGGCAAGTCTCGGAATTTCTACACGTTTCCTAGCCACGCCTGATAAACTTGATATCAAAAGTCACTATACTGGTCTTCTCTGTATACTTGTTCATTACTGTCCAGTACTAAACTTCGTTCGATTAAAATGTTCGTAAGTGCAAATTTAGGATCGTCTGGAAATTTCAATTGATGGATATGTTCAATAAATGTAAATCCAATAAATGTAATTGTTTACAAGAAAACAGTGTTAAAGTGAAATTAACAGACCCTCATAATTTTGCACTTACAAACGGTTTAGTCGTACGAAGTTTAGTGAAACGGCCCCCAGAACTGTGTGTATTATCGCAGTACATGGCACAACCACCACCTAACATTGGCTAAAGCGAAACCTAAGAATTACATGACAAAGTTCAGCGGTTCATGATAATCGCCGAACCTTTGTGTGGATGTGACTGGAGAAATGGGGATTATGGGTTTTCTGACCAGTGTATATCCTGATCAAATAACACACTTCTATAGCCTGATAATGATCTACATTGCTTGTTAGAAGCATGACGGGTGCTTCATTGATGTAGTGGCGAACAGTGCAGATCCTGATCAGACTGTGCGGATGCACAGGCTGATCTGGATATACACTAGTCGCAAAGCCCAAGTATTCCCATTTCTCCAGTCACGGCCACATATAACAAACAAATACCCAGTGAAAATGCGGTTTATTTTTCTCTTGTTCATTTCTGTAAAGGACTCTGCAATATTGTTAGTCAATACAAACCCAAACACGTTCTAGCATGTGAACACTGATGTCTGACTGGTACAACCTAATTAGCTATACATTTGAAATTGCCGTCATACAATATGATTTTAGTTTCTTCCGCCAAGCAATTAACGAATTTCTGTTGAAATTCCTTGCACTATTGTCTCAACTCATTTATCTTAATTATCTTCCGGAACATATCGCTAGACTATGCTGTGCATATCGTCTACAGACGCACAGATCATTGCGACAGGTCATCGGCACTACGGTTGTGGCTGTGGCTGGAGAAATGGGGCTGATAGCGTTTGTGGATACACACACTACGTATCTTCTAGCGCATTCATGAAGCCTGATGACAAGGAACATACGTTATAAGTATTACAGTTGTTTCATGGACTGAATGACGAACAGTACATGTCCTGATTATACAACGCGCATGCGCAGCTGATCTGGGGCTACACTGGTCAAATAACCTAGAAGCCCCATTTATCCCGTCAACACAGTGCGTATGTGTCGTGAAACACGTTGCCGTGAAACATTTTTGATATCCTGTCAATACGACCTAATCACTGCGTATGAATATGTGCGGTTGTCATACTAGTCAATTCTCCGATTTTTCCGGCGGGGTTATTTTTTTTGCATTTTAAAGCTATTTGTAGGTGTTGACGGGATAAATATAATAGTAGGTTAGTGTCGTGAATGTGAACAAAATATCTGGCGCGGCACGGAAACGATTCTAATAGTGTGCTATTATATATATTATACATGTAGTATATATACTGATTATAATCGTTTCTGAGACCGGTTCCTGTGCACCAACCGGACTGTTTTATTTACTGACCATTGCAAGGACATACCCTTATTGTTAAAGGACGTCGGCAAAATAATGTACTGTTTATTCAAGCAGGTGAACAGATTATCGTGAAATAATGCACCAGTGATTGCGTCCTACCGCTAAACAAACAAGTGAGCGTAGCGAAACAAGTTTGCTTAGCGGTAGGGTCGAATCACGAGCAAATGTTGATATGCTGTATTGCCTAGATAGGCATACCCGAGTGACACCTACTTTTTCTTACGTTCTCGAACGACGTCAGATGACGTTACCTCTTCACGTCATGGTCACAGAGTTGCTTAACCCGAATGTTCTGGAGATCAGAAAATTCAGGTTAATAATTAGCCCTGGTAAAGAAATTTCACGAGTGTCTCGTCTCTTGAGTCACAGCAAAACATCTTAAACGAGACCGTGCTTGGTGCTAACAAAACAAAAGTGTCTGATTTACAAACGGATTAATGCATGCGGTATTTCTAAGCGGCAATTTAATAACTCACAATGACAGTCATAACGCCGACGCACAACGTTCTTTTCTTTGGTGGAAGTTCGGACGAAAGAATAGTATATCCAAGCATGATGTACAGCTTATATATCACACGTCTGTACGTATTCGTTGAATAGAGGGTCTTATACTATTTGATACTTTAATATACAAATATAATATTAAACGAGGTTACTGATTCAAAAGAAACGAAACTATGCAGTGTTTCTTATGGTATCAATACACGAGTTTAATAAATACCAGTAACCAAATTAAATATACACGAATGCAATATTCTATTTTATGCAAACTGCAAAAAGACATCACCGTACATGCATTGAGATATTGAAGCTGTACTGGTCACGGATTTCATGTTTCAGTCGTTTGTATATGTAGTAGACTACTGTCTGTTCCACGTTTTGCTGCCGATGAACTTTTGGCCATTAAACACATGAAATCTAAAATATATTTAAAAGTAAGTACTTTTTCATGAATAACAAAAAAGTCCCCCTCCCAAAATAAATAATTTGATGAAATTCCATCAAATATTGATTTTATTGCGAAAAAAAGATTTTCCTATAGGAATTTAACACGTGAGTCAATTTCCAACATTTTTATTTTTTTTTTTATCCTAGGATCAAAAAACGAAAACAATTGGAAATTGACTCCGAAACCTGGCGAGATAGCTTGAAAATGATGTAACTAAGAAAACAAAAGTTAGATTTTGAAAATTGGTCCACAAATAAAAAATCTATTTTAAAAAATCTATTTTTATCCCCCATGGTAAATTCCCATAGGAAAATCTTTTTTTCGCAATAAAATCAATATTTGATGGAATTTCATCAAATAATTTTTTTTTGGTGAGGGTGACTTGTTATTGATAAAAAAGTACTTATTTTTAAATATTTTTTAGATTTCTGTGTTTAATAGCCAAAAGTTCGTCGGCAGCAAAATGTGGAACCGGCAGTAGTGTAATAAACATGTTTTATTTGCACATCCACGGATAGACCTCGGCAGATTATCCCTTTCACCTATGGAAGGGGATATCCGCCACTACATTGCATGCTGCTTCATGACAATGCAGTCGACCATTGTTACATGTCATCCTGCACTGCGGCTACTCGTTACTGCTTAATGACAACTCCATCGTGCATTATTACATTTCACATTGCATACCTCGATTGGCTATTTGACATTGTTACATGTCATCCTGCATCTTGGCTATACAATACTGTTTAATGACAACTCCATCTTGCATTACTACATTGCATATTGCATACCTCGATTGGCTATTTCACATTGTTACATGCCATATTCTGCCATGTGTCATTCTGCTTACTGCTTGTAGACCGAATGAAACTTGGCAAAATGTGCAAAGCCCTCTGTTGTCATAATGGGAACGCTTCCATTATGACGCCAGGTGGCGCTCCAAAATAAGTACAGTAAACGTTTTTTCTTGTGGTCTTTTGTCACTGTGCCACCGCAGACATAATGTATTTAAAGTAGTTATCACCGCGAGCATAGCCTACCTGTCCCCCGCGATCACTGTTTCAGGCAGTGGGATCGCGGTGACAGCATCCTCGGTAACTGTGATCACTGTGCTTTCACTATCGCAACCCCCCCCCCCCCCCCACCCCACCCCACCCCCCTGCGTACGGGCCTGTCGTAACCTGTGCCGGCTATCGTATTATTTTTGAGTGGCTGACGGGGACGAGTTGGTCGAAGTGCGAAACGGAGGCCGGTCATTAAATTAACGAATAACGGGGACCGATACGATTTCTAATTACTTCTATTAAGGTAATAATCACACTTTCCATTTACTCATCTGTTGACAATGGATACTTATGTCCGTATTTACATGTACAGTTACTAATGAAGAGTACCTGCTAATTATAGTTCGTGTTAAAAAAAATTTTATTTAGACCGATGGTGTTCAATCTCCCGAAATAGTCACAGGTAAGCCGCTAAATGATAAAGACAGGATTATTTCCTTTGCGGCCAGAATGGATTAAATCACCTTTATTCGCAATTCAATCAATCAACGAAGTTAAGAAAATATATATACAATTTGACAAACATTGATGTCATCGTGTCTAAGCAGTTAACACCATAACTCGTGTACATATAGAATAGTGATATAGCATTATGTTCCACTCTAGCTACATCAAAGCGCGAATGCACACGTACACATACACACGACGCGCTCACTTAATTCATCGTTTCTCATACAAACAAAAATGTTTTGTTTGCTAAAGTTCTGTACCTTCGCGTACATGCATTTATACAGGTAGATACGCAATCGCGGTGATCCCCCGTGAACGACCACGGCGAATCACCGTGATAACGTTCGGGCAGTGCATCACAGTGACCGAGGATGCTGTCACCGCAATCCCACTGCCTGAAACAGTAATCGCGGGGGACAGGAGGCTATGCCCGCGGTGATCGACCACTTTAAATACATTATGTCTGCGGTGGCACAGTGACAAAAGACCACAATAAAAAATATGTACTGTACTTATTTTGGAGCGCCACCTGGCGTCATAATTATGACAACAGAGAGCGTTGCACATTTTGCCAAGTTTCATTCGGCCTACTGCTTACTGCGATGCTGGCATCCCTCATTCGGCGATTTCATATTCTGACATGGGCCATTCTGCGTGCTTGCATGCGTCATTCGGCGGAATCCATATAGTCATATACGCATCCCAGCAAGCAGTAAGCAGAATGACACATGGCAGAATATGGCATGTAACAATGTGAAATAGCCAATCGAGGTATGCAATATGCAATGTAATAATGCAAGATGGAGTTGTCATTAAGCAGTATTGTATAGCCAAGATGCAGGATGACATGTAACAATGTCAAATAGCCAATCGAGGTATGCAATGTGAAATGTAATAATGCACGATGGAGTTGTCATTAACCCTTTGAACCCGAAAGGCCGCTATATCGGTTTATGCAAACAGTGCAGATCCAGATGAGCCGGCTCATAACGAGCCGTCTCATCAGGATCTGCACTTTTTGAAAGTAATTTTAATATTTCTTAGAACAAAAACACCCCCTTTTCATAAATGGACGAATCTGAAAATCATTGTGTGACCATTGGATTGGTCGGAACATTAGCATATCACAGTCCATTCCAGTTCCTTAGGGTTGAAAGGGTTAAGCAGTAACGAGTAGCCGCAGTGCAGGATGACATGTAACAATGGTCGACTGCATTGTCATGAAGCAGCATGCAATGTAGTGGCGGATATCCCCTTCCATATTCACCAAGTAACGGGAATGGAGTTTGATATGTTAATTTTGCAACCAATCCAATCATCACAAAATTATTTTCAGACCAGTCCATTTATGGGGTGTTTTTTTTCTCAAAATTATGAAACTTATTGCAAAAAGTGCAGATCCTGATGAGACGGCTCGTGACGAACCGGCTCATCTGGATCTACACGTTTTGCCAATACCACTATACATGCCTGTGGTGCTGAAAGGGTTAAGGGGGGTGCGGTCGCACTCGTCGCACCCCCTCTGCGTACGGACCTGCTGCCTGTCACCCCTACTGATTCAGTTGGTGTCAATTTCGCTGGATTTAGAACTACGAAGACTGTGTATATATGTAAGTTTATTATTTAATGTTACCACTCATTATTACAATGAAGAGTGACGGCGTTCTTTCATGCATCAATGTGACAAATCAGTGTATTTATTATTTAAAGAAAACAGTTTCTCCGTGCATCACCATGGCATGGTATCGTTAAGGGAAAATAAAATAAATGTTTTAGACCACGTAAACTGTGTTCACATTCCATATACAATCTACATATTTCTAGCAGAGATGTATATGTACTTTGTGTCAACCTGCACACCGGAATATTTATACCTTTTATAAGTTCATAATGCAAACGCCAATTTGACGTACTGCGTTTACATCCCAATACAATACATTAGACCCACGTGCCGTCGCGCCATGCTGTTGATTGGTTAAAGTTCGTTGGACGTCCATAAATTCCACGAGGTTGTCAATGACTGCACGCTATTGACCGGCAATGTCGCTGTTAAAGGAATTGCGACAGATTGACGAAAAACAATATTATTCTTAATTTTAACGCCATATTTTGGTTATTTATATATATAGATATATATATATCAGAAAATGCAGTGTAAATATAAGTAATAAAAACTTGGGCTGTTGCTTTTACTGTGGTGAACAATACATTTCGTCTGTTGAAAGTTTGCGACGACTCCGAAACAGGCCAAATGTATTGTGTACCCCAGTAAACATAACAACCCATGGTTTTATTCCTTAATTATAACATACATGCGGCTGTGGCTGGAGAAATGATCTACACTGTTCGCCAATCCATCAGTGAAATGCATGTACATGTCATGCTTCTACCAAGGAATATAGATCGTTGTGAGGCTACAGGAGTGTGCCATTTTGATCAGCAGGTACATTGGTCACATAACCCATCATCCCCATTTCTCCAGTCACAGCCACATATGATGGTATGTTGAATTTCTTATAAAATCAGGAAATTAGTTTAAAGATACATGCCCACTCAGTAGGCACAAACTGTTCTATATAGGAATTAAATAGGTGTATAATTGTGTCACTATTCCACCAGTTATAAAAATTACGAGTGCCCGCTTTACAGTTATAATCATTTAGTAATATTTATTTTACTAATAGTGACTCCCGGTGGTGTCAGGTTTTTTTCATATGCAAATGAGGCATGATATTTTTTCATTATTTATGCTAATTAAATGCGTTCCCTGAAAAAATAATATTTTCGACAAATTATGAAGCATGATCATTGCGTATCAAAAATAAATATTGAGAATAAATAGTAGCGTCCGTTAACATTCTAATGATACACGGTTATCACCCCTGATATCAGTGTGGAAATCTACGTCTGTTATAAAATGTATACTAGTGCCAATCAGTATGTGGGGTAATGGTCCATGAATGTTTATTTTGCCAGAAAATGTATCATATGATGTCTCTGATATAAAGAACAGTTTGTGTCTACTGAGTGGGCATGTACCTTTAACATAGGGGCTAAAAATATATATTTGTTTAAATATTTCTTTTATTTGTGGACCGATTTTCAAAATGTAACTTTTGTTTTCTTAATTACATCATCTCGTCAGGTTTCGGAGTCAATTTCCTAATTATTTTGTTTTTTTATCCTTCAGGATCAAAAAACGAAAACATTTGGAAATTGACTCCCCATGTTAACTTTAATATATAGCGTATGAAATTAAGCGATACAAATGCAACAACGTTAACCATGTCACGGTTCTTATATTCCACACACAACAGTTTATACAAAACAAAGCGAATCAAGCGTAAAACATGATTAAGAGTTGTGCGAATTAATTTCAGGCGGGAGGGGCGTCTTAGTGGAGACGACTGCCTGGCGATTCAGAGGGTTTGTCCGAGAACATAATTTCATTGGGCGAAGGAAACACGTCATTATGACGTTGACGTCATTTCTCCATACTTGGGGAACACGATAGTGGTCTAATTGGCTGCTAATGCTATATTGATATAATTCTACAAATGAGAAAGAATATAAACCAGTATTGCCTGTAACAGGTTACCAAAACGTTTGGATAAATTATACAGTCGAACCTGCGCCAAAGGCCACCTCCGAATAATAAGTACCATAAATTGTCCCGCGAATAAAGACCACATGTGAACAAAGGCCAGCTGTTTCCTTCCGGTGGCTGGGCTTTATTCATAGGTTTAACTGTATATTTATATTCGTGACTGCGATTCGGTTGGTATCATTGTGATGGGAGTTTCAACAATATACATATAGTTATTCGAAATTTGAATTGTTATTATATTTCGCGTTTGTTCTTCTTGAACACAGTTCTTTTTCGAAAGTGATTTTCGACGAGGATTTTGTTCTAGTTGCGGGCGGTATCTCTGCAAAACTCCCGTACCGCCCGTAGCATGCTACGGACGGTATGAGAGCTTTACAGAGTTACTAACCTCAAATATTTTTGTCGATGAGTATATATATAATAGCCGTCACCGTGATGTCTGTGTGACTGTGGTGACTCAGTGGCGAGTTATCTGCTCCGTCGTGATGGTCACGTGACAGGTCACATGTTCATTCGTCTCGCACCTGCAGGAGTCTGTTCAGCAGCGAGAGCAGCTCGGCACTGTCCGTTTCGTCGTTCGTCCGACTTCGACATGTTGTGTTATATGAACAGGCAACTGGGAGAAACGAGCATGATGGTGAAGCATTTAATCGAGGACCCAGCTACACAAGTGACTGCGTTAATCTTGCCCAGATTACCAACTTTTCTGAACATCCACTGGCAATTCCAACTCGCAATCAAGCATTTTGATTGTCTGAGCCTGAGCTGTATCACAGCTCAGGCTCAGCCAATCAAGCTGCTTGATTTCTAGCACAATATTCATGTATTTTGAAATAGAGAACTTGATCAATAGTGGCAAGATTAGCGTAGATGGTGGTGTAGTTTACGAAATTGACCTCATTCCACTTATACACTACCGCCTGCGTTAATCTTGCCGATATTTGTTAATTTATTTAAAATACCTGAATATCGTGCTTGAAATCTAGCACATTCATTGGCTGAGCCAGAGCTGTTCAGACAATGAAATAGCCTGATTGCGAGTTAGCAATGCCAGTAGATGTCAGATGTTGATGAATTAGGCAAGGTTAACGCAGGTGATTGTGTATTGTGAGCATGGAGCCCATATATGAAGAAAGTGCCAATTTCACCAAAATTGCTAAGCATACTTATCTAGCTAAGTACACTTTGAGGAAGTAATAATTAATTTATCCCCAAATGCATTATTTCATATAGAACTAAGGACTGCATATATTTGATGGTTAAAAGTATGCAGAATTATTTTACACTGAATTTATTGAATTTATGTGTACTTTTGATGAAATAGGCTACAGGTGATTCGAGTTGTGGGTGAAAGAACGTCCATACAAAATGGCCGCCATCTGTATCGCTCATACATGTGAGTATACGGTAATGTTTGCACGTTACATCAGCACTGAATATATGATCATGACAGTCCATCACATTTATATCAGGAACAAATCAAAACAATTGATTTAATTTCCTTAGGCCATATTGAATTTCAAAATGGCCGTGCTTTCACCCATGATTTGTACATGTACCACGTGATCAAGTCTCTTCACTGATCCATCGTTACTATACCAGTTTACCCGAGATTTGTTTGTGGGTTATTAGAAATGTATTGTATATATCATCATTGTTTTACTAATTAATAACTAATTGCTTAAGCATTACTGGATGTCTTAACATTTATGTAATCGTTTTTAACGGCCTGTCAACAGCTAAGGTAATTTTAGGCCGGGTTAACGGGGTCGAATCGTATACTTCACCTGTTGTGATGGGAGAAAAAATCAAAATCAAAACTGAATATTTACAAACAAATATATAGTCAGCCATGAAAGTAGAATAACCTGATCTGGTGCCAGGTCCTCACTATACCAGAGTCACTCGAGCCCCCTCCCTAACAGTAATAAAATTAGTATTAATCGTATTACTTTAATAATGGATATAACCGGATTCAACTCACGGATCCCTAAAAAATCGCAATATTTCGAGAGTGTTGTAATGTACTGTCTCACCATATATTAAATACAATCCATTTAACATTTACGATATACATAAACATGATAAATGCATGGGGTTCAACTCATAAACATAAATAGATATATATGATACATACACATGCGGAAAGCGAGACATAGGTTTTGCTTTTCCGGAGTCGAAATCGGCGGCGGCGACGTCATCATTCAATGTTAAGTTTTCGTGTTACGGTCATTACTTCAACACCTTATCAGCTACAGTCATCAAACTTTATACATACCTTTACTATGATATGTAGATGAAAATAGGACTATTCTCGGGGCCCCATGGTCAAGGTCAATGCCCCAGGGTCAAGGTCAAGGCGGAACAAGGCGAGACATTTGATTCCGCGGAATTCTTGTTTTTATTGAACAACCCTCACAACACATTCAATATGGATTGTGACACCACTCAATCATGTGTATGTTGTAAACTTACAATATACCTGCACACTCCATATGCTATTTGTTGTGGAACAACTCTATGAAAGAAACCTTGACCAAATTGCTTGTCATTTGACAGAGAAAACAACAAATAATCATATATTTTCGTTGAACGACCCTAACAGCCTATTCAATAGGGATTGTGACACCACTCACTCAGGTCTATGTTATACACTGACCATATACCTGTACAATCCATATGCTATTTATTGTGGAGCAACTCTATGAAATAAATATTGACCAAAACACTTTGTCCTTTAACAGAGAAAACAACGTTGAACGACCCTCACAGCACGATCAATAGGGATTGTGACACAACTCAATCACGTCTATGTTATACACTGACCATATACCTGCACAATATATGATATTTATTGTGGGGCAACTCGAGGAAAGAAACTTACAAACTAACTCACAGCACATTCAGTAGGGGTTGTGACACCACTCACTCATGTCTATGTTGTACATTGATCATATACCTGCTGAATCAATATGATATTCATATTGGTGCAACTCTATGAAAGAAACCTTCACAAAAAGACTTTGTCATTTGACGGAGAAAACAACAACAATGTATGTTGTAACGACCCTCACAGCACATTCAATAGGAATTGTGGTACCACTCACTCGTGTCTATGTTGTACAATGATCACATACCTGCACACTCCATATGATATTTATTGTGCAGCAACTCTATAACAGAAACATTGATAAAAAACTTTGCCATTTGACATGTTTGAAGGAGAAAACAACCAAAAAATCATATATTTTTGTTGAACGACCCTCACAGCAAATTCAAAAGGGATTGTGACACAACACACTCATATATATGTTTTACACTGACCATACACTTGCACACTCCATATGATAGTTATTGTGAAGCAACTCTATGAAAGGAGAAAACAAAACAAAAAATCATTTATTTGTGTTGAATGACCCTCACAGCACATTCTATATGGATTGAGACACCACTCACTTGTTTCTATGTTGTACACTGACCAGATACCTGCATAACCCACATGATATTCATTGTGCAGCAACTCTATGAAAGAAACTTTGACCTAACACTTTGCCATTTGAAAGAGAAAAAAATCATATATTTTTGTCGAACGACCCTCATAGCACATTAAAAAGGTATTGTGACACCACACACTCGAGTCTATGTTGTACACTGACGATATATGTGCACAACCCATATGCTATGTATTGTGGAGCAACTCTGTGAAGAAAACCTTGACAAAAAACTTTGTCATTTGACAGAGAATTCACAAACAAAATCATATATTTTTGTTGAACGACCCTCATAGTACATTCAATAGGGATTGCGACAACACTCAATCACGTCTATCTATATTATACACAGATAATATACCTGCACAATCTATATGATAATTATTGTGGAGCAACTCTATGGAAGAAACCTTGACCAAAACTTGTCATTTGACGTGGGAAAACAACAAACAAATCATCATTTTAAACAACAAAAAAACATAATTGTTTGTTGAACAATCCTCGCAGAACATTCAATAGGGATTTTGAAACCACTCACTCACGTCTATGTTGTACACTGAACATATACCTGTATAATCCATAGGATAATTGTGGGGCAACGCTATGAAAGACATCTTGGCAGAAAAACTTTGTCATTTGATGGAGAAAACAACAAAAAAATAACATTTTGTTTAATAATCCTCACAGAACATTCCATAGGGATTGTGACACCACTCACTCACGTCTATGTTGTACACTGATCATATACCTGCATACTCCATAGGATAGTTATTGTGTAGCAACTCTGTGAAAGAAACCATGACCAAACAATTTGTCATCTTGAACGACCCTCACAGAACGTTTAATAGGGATAGTGATCAACACCACGCACTCACGTCTATGTTGTATATTGACCATATACGGACATTTACAACATGCCACAGTGTACATGTACCGGTACATATTTTAATTATGTTTTACATGTGTACGTTTATATACAGAAGCTTTATACAAATTAACATAGTATTGAATTTAATAATGTTGTGTTTATCGGTTTGGTTAGGCCTTCTAGTGCAGCGGCTAGCATACTGGTATTCATAAGAGTGATCTGGGTTCGAGCCCCAGTCGGGCCCATTCTGGTTAAACAAGCATTGTTATTTTCATACTACTGGTAAACATATTGTAGGGTGCTTTTTTTTTGCATCTGCCTGTTTATTGTGTTAGTCCGTTTTAAACTGAATGCAACAACTATAGCTTGTACCACAATAACGTACTGCGGTGTATGTACATAAGAAACTGATGTATATAATTTGAGATACCTGTGATCTATAATACCTATGTTTTATGCATGATTGACAAATCTATCGCGAAAATGAGCAACTGGTGATCTGAGGATCCCCATTGCAACCCCTTAATGGGAATGTGACGGCATGAACCCATGTCTATATTGTCCAGTATATATGTCTGAATAACACACACTTGAGTGGGGTACTTCTCCCTAAGAACGTGTACAAATAAGCCGTGTTTCAGGTATCCCGACCGACTCTGTTTTTTTGATGTGGTCGTAATTGTTTTCATTCATTTAACAAAAATAAAGAAATCAATTGTTACTTTGAAATTTTTTATGCAAAAAGTATATTTAACTGTCATTGTTATGCACAAAAGGTGTTTTAAACCAATACTGTAAGTATAGCTAATCGTTAAAACAATATTTGTTAGTTTTCACTTATGTTTGCCTAAAAAAATATATATATAATATATATAAAACAAATTGACAACCTACCGACCAAACTTTATTTCATCATGTAACCTGAAACACAGCTAATTTGGTAGGCCTTATTAGTTAATACTGTCTGCTATTGTAATTTAGTGATCATTTTATTGTCGCGCCCGCTTAAATTTCGGAAAGCACGATATAGCTTGCAAGTCGTTTCTTTTCTCTTCAGTATGGGTGAACTTGTAAACAGTTTTGGCGTTGCATTATGAAAACTGAATAGTGTAGATACTATCTAGGTTTACTCCAGTGTAAGTGAATGGGATTGATCCATGATAATTCTCCGGCCAATCCATTCGTCAGAAAATGATTTTCACACTATCAGTTTATTAAGAGTTTTTTTGTTGATTTTTTGAAAATACAGAGCAGATCCTGATGAGACAGCTGGTAAGCCGAGATTTGTAGAGTTACTGTCCGAAACAGTACGGGCGATTTGTAGAGTTACTGTCCGCAACAGTACGGGCGATTTGTAGAGTTACTGTCCGCAACAGTACGTGAGATTTGTAGAGTTACTGTCGACAGCAAACAGTACGGGAGATTTGTAGAGTTACTGTCTGCAAGCGATGTTAGAGTTACTGTCAGCAACAGTACGGGAGATTTGTAGAGTTACTGTCCGCAACAATACGGGAGATTTGTAGAGTTACTGTCCGCAACAGTACGGGAGATGTGTAGAGTTACTGTCCGCAACAGTACGGGAGTTGAGTAGAGTTACTGTCCGCAACAGTACGGTAGATGTGTAGAGTTACTGTACAGTACGGGAGATGTGTACAGTTACAGTCCGCAACAGTACGGGAGATTTGTAGAGTTACTGTCCGCGACAGTACGGGAGATGTGTAGAGTTACTGTCCGCAACAGTAAGGGAGATGTGAGATGTGTAGAGTTACTGTCCGCAACAATACGCGAGACTTGTAGAGTTACGGTCCGCAACAGTACGGGAGATTTGTAGAGTTACTGTCCGCAACAGTACGGGAGATTTGTAGAGTTACAGTCCGCAACAGTACGGGAGATGTGTATAGTTACTGTCCGCAACAGTACGGGTGATTTGTAGAGTTACTGTCCGCAAAAGTACGGGAGATTTGTAGAGTTACTGTCCGCAACAGTACGGGAGATTTGTAGAGTTACTGTCTGCAACAGTACGCGCGCTTTACAGAGTTACTGTCCGCAACAGTACGGGCGATTTTTAGAGATACTGTCCGCAAACACGGCGTACCCATACATGTACCATCTATACGCAATACGAGGATGGCCGCGGCCCGCATGTCGAGCCCACCGAGGGATTTGATGGTCTCATTTGAGAATTTGACTATTTGCATATACAGAAAACGGAATCACATGACGTTATCGAATGATGTCAGTGTAATGACGCGACATAAATCTGTCTTCCAACGAAAACCAAAATTAAGATACGCCATGTGATTTCGTACGTTCGGACATCTGCGTAATTTCATGAGCTATGTTTACAAAATATAGAATATTTTCCGTAAATCCCGTCAAAAGTTGACGAAAGTTTCGGAGTACATGCAGATAAGGAATGTTCATACTGAGTACAAAGAAAATGCGTTAGTTTGAATTGCTTTCTCAATATAATAGCTTATTTTACTTCTTTATATGGTTTGATAATGCTTGTTACCGAAGCGATGTTACGCATACACA
Source organism: Conchocele bisecta (assembly GCA_029237695.1). NCBI lineage: Eukaryota > Metazoa > Mollusca > Bivalvia > Lucinida > Thyasiridae > Conchocele > Conchocele bisecta. The sequence goes on along the minus strand of CM055272.1, from coordinate 94,241,693 downwards.
TCCTCACCTGCCAACGCCCAATGTCAAGGTTACTCATGTGTTATGTTCAATTTGCGACTGGTGCATCTTGCTAGGATACTTGTTTCCTATAACGATGCCATGTCTTTGTTACTACTATAGCTAACGTTGGTGTATTCTTAATTGTAATAAATGTATAGCTCAATCCAACAGTGTCAGTTACTAAATGTATACCCCAATCAGAGGCATAGTGACACAAATACAATATTACAACTAAAACTATGCAGCAGCATAGTTTTAGTTGTAATATTGTATTTGTTGCACTGAAAGTCTTGTTTGACGGGTCCAGGCTAATTTCTTTATAATCCGCAACCTATCATCCTTGTTCATGTTATATCTCTCAGATATCTAATGTTTACAGATGCCCGCCAACATTGTCATCATTCAATAGAAACAGTGAACAAATCACTGCAGTCTATGCTCTATATAATTACAAAATTAGGATCGTACACGAGTGATGATTTACAGTCGCGGTGAAACCTCACTAAACAAACCGGACACCAATACATAGCCTGTGATCATATTTGCGATGAGTTTCCTGGTCACTGATCTCAGGTGGTTATGTTTGTTCATGATCGAAGAACACACAGCTATGGCTCAGAATTATCAAATGTCTGATTTACAATGGAGCCTCTCTAAACCGGACACCGAAAAAGACACCTGTGATTATATTTTCGATGAGTTTCGTGGTTATTTATCTCAGGTGAAAATGTCTGTTCATGATCGAATAACACACAGCTATGACTCAGAATGATCAAATTCCTGATTTAGCTGAATGGGAAATGGTCAGAAATCCAGTGCATATTTTGACGTGAAACATCTTACGTCAGCGCGGAGTACAACACCAACGAGACGGACATTTGTGCCAAACATTATCCAAATCTGTGAGGCGGTTATTGAACTGTGGATAAATGAAAACTGAATAACAACGCACCAACTTACTAACGGACTTTCTAACGTGCACATGAACATCGTTATATCCCCTCCTGTCTATGTGTGATTGGAAAATAATTAACCAAAATTGAATAGTAGTATATAGGGAGTTAAAATGATACCACCAACCTACATAGTGCCCTACGCTCCATCTACGGTCCCACACCTCTCGAATTTGTGTATGAATTGAATAAACAAAAAGTGCGGACCACCTATAGAATAAGAGTGTAAGAAGAATGTTTTTGGATCCAGTCGAGTTCGAATCTCGGCTGGACCCAAAACTTTTTTGTTTATCACCGGAGTATGCCGGCGCGAGATTCGAATCTCGATTGGACCTAAAACTTTCTGCCTTCCCTAATTCAATGCTTTATATAAGGAACTAACTTTTCCTCCCACTTTATCGCCTATTTTTAAACTAAATGTATCCCAATCAGTATTCTCAACCTTGGGAAGGGCGGCGCGCGCCTTAGTTCTAATAGTATTTTTTAAATCCTCATATCGAGACATCTCAGCCACCACCGACTCAAGTTCGTCATCCGATATATTAGTATCGGCTAACGCCTTGGATACGATAACGTCGATGCTATTTTTCTTAGACCTTGCGAGAACCGATATTCTGTCGTACTTTCTACTTTTGTTTCCGAATTTTCTCCCCACTACTCTAAACGCCATACGCAACAATCATGCCCCTGCGGCCACACCACTCAAACTCCCTGCGAAAGGGATTGCCACAACTGTGGACAGCAGTGTGGTGGTTCCAGCCCCACCCATTATAGAAATCGCTGCCAGGACGGCGCTCGCCCCCTCCGCTATATGTGTCGCACGTGTATACATTTTAGCATTCATTTTCCTCATTTCTGCCTCTCGTTTTAGAATATCCTGCATCTCTACGATATTTTCAAATCTAAAATCTGAAGGGGTCAAAGAGCCAACCTCCAACTTCCGATCTCCAATCGCGATTGGAACTCCGCTCCCGAGCACGTTGAAATTGGGGGAATCACTCGTCATATATATCAAGTTGAATGTTGAATTAACAATGTTACAACAGTGGAAGAACTCGCTGGGTCAGCGATTTTCGTAACAAAGTTAATAATACTACGTTCGAACAAACTCTAATTGGATTGTCACCGGCGAACAAAATCATCCCTGACCTCTGTCCAGCGAGTTTAGTGACTCCAATCGCCCGTTCTTCCCCATCCAGTACGAGATGTACGGTGACCGCGCCCACAGAATTACCCTTAAAATTAAACGAGCAGACCGCCATTCGGAGAAGTGTACCTGGAGCTGTCATGACGTACCCCCAATATATATTGTTCGTGTTGGCGCCAAATGAATATGCATAGGTCCCCTCATTCAATGGGCCCGCTCCTCAGCCCAAACTGTTATGATGGGTTTTCTCTGGAATAATGCCATCACCTGCTGCCTAATTAGCGTAAGCGCTGAACGGACATTAGAGCGAACCTTTTTAGAGGACTCCTCAAGTGCTTTGTTCGCGTCTTTACGAACTCGATTTACTTTATCATCAACCGCGACAAGTGATTCATCAACGGCGCAGATAGATTCAACCACTCGGGCTCCTAATCCCGCAATCCCCGTCCGATCCTCTGAGCGCAACACCCCATACGCCTCCGTAAGGTCCGCCTGGTGGTCTGCTCGGACTCCCTCAATCCCCACCCGAGCCTCTTCCCGAAATTCGGTTATTTTCCGCCTAGTTCAGTAAGTGCTGTCTGGTCCTCAGAGCGCAACATCCCATAGACTTCCGTAAGGTCAGTCTGTGTATCTGATCGGACTTTCTCAATACCCGTCCGGACTTCCTCAATCCCCGTCCTCAGTTGTGTTATACTTCTATGAATGTACTTTGTAACTGAAGCCACAGTGTCATCAACCAGCGCTACGGTTTTCCCGGTAGTTAAAAAATCATTCTCTGTGGGCGTGAATCCACCACCTGAATCATATTTGTGGGGATAATCGGAGAATAGTTTTTCAACTCTTTAGCTCGGTCGTCGAGAATAGAGACCTTACATTCGTGGATGTGTCCAGATTCCAAAACGTTCATCTCGGGGGATGGGAAGTCTAATGTCAAATTCTCCCCAAAATAACAATCACTGGCGGGCACTGTTTTAAGTAGTGTGCTGGGGCCCCATTTAACAGGTTGTACGACGTTTTCAGTTGGGCTGGGTGCACCCTGAGGGTTTTGGTAAAGGCTAGATCCACAGGCACATCTCCAACAAATTGTTGGCCCCGAGGGGAAACAATCTTTTTAAGTGGGCGGCTGAAACCGCGGCGAATGCCTAATGGATCTGATACAGTTATCACAGCGCCGTCGGGTGCTGTTAATGTTGCGAGCCCGGTAGCCTTCGATATCGAGAGATTGGCTTCGTCACCAAGCTCTGTGGAAACAAAGTCTATGAGCTGTCTTCCTCCCCACAACCCGTGAGGCAGCTTTACACTTACTTGTTGTTCATCCTTCACATAGTAAAACCCTTCACGCTCCCCCAAGTTTCGCCACCCAACCGTGAAGGTGATTGATCTGAGGCCTACCCGGGGTTTTCCGCAGCAGTTGTCGATTGACTTCTGAAGTTCACAACTCTCGTTTTGAACGTTAGTCTAGATAGTAGCAAACATGGTAATATACTTTCAAAAGCTTTTGGGTTCAATTCTGCTTATGTTGGAAACACTCCGCGCCGGGAAGAAATTTATTCTGTATATTAGAGATATATATTATTCACTGTAAAATATGGCGGATGTGAAACGCTACGGTGTAAAAGACCGCGCGTTAGGTCGGCAAGACATATGCGTCACAATGAATGGGGACAAGTTCAACGCGCGTTTTCTACATTTGACTTACGAGTACACAAACCCTGTAATAACTGGCAATATCGCTCTGAACAACGCACCTGTGATGGAGTGGAAGACAACACCGATGGAATGGTGGCAACACCAGTTGAACTTTACAGTGTGGTGCGCGAGCTCTGGGTGTGGGTTTTCATCCGAATTACTCGGTGAGTACGATCCAATGTTGAAATCGTTGTTTCAATTTCATTTTTACACGGCGCATTCTAGCGGAAATGAAAACGCCTCTTCCGCAAGACTCCGCTTTTAACTGGCAATCCAACACATACAACTCTATGGCCTTCGCTAAATTGTGCAACGAGTTTGGGGTTACACCGACAACAGATTTCAGACAAAAAGTGGACAAGTCTAACGGTGGTCTGTCTAGGTAGGTTGACAATGTTTTGGAAGCCCGACGGAAAATATAGGTTAGATAATGGAGGGCGGCTGAAACCTTTCTTCAGTGATAAAGACTAATACAAACACGACGTAGACATATCTAGAGCGTGGGCAACATTTGTGAAAGAAGAACAAAACACTTTCATACATGCCGGGATTTCCCGCCTTAACGACTCCATTCGCACATACGTCCACTCCATCCTCGGCTCACAGGCGCAAGCGCGCATATCTATAATAGGAGCCGGGACGGCGTTTAACGCGCAAAAACAGTTCTTGGCACTTGTCGAGGACGCAATAAACAGTCCGGTGGATCTCCCGGCGGCGATCAAGCGGTATCAAGACGTTTTGCAGAATACCCACACCCCAGTAGACTATGTATTTGGAATAGGTCTTTATATGGCGCCGAGCAATATGATACTACGAAACGACCCGGTTGACGGTGACAATAATCAAATCGTAATCGCCACCGCCAATGAAAATATCGGCAACAACGGGAACGTGAACACGGGTATCATCAAGCTCCCCACCCCCCCCCCCCCCCAAGACGGTCGGGAGCGGAGTTGTAAGTGGAACCTATTACATAAAACCGCAAACACCCACCCCCGGATGGCGCGGGTGCTGGCGCGGGTGCTGGCGCGGGTGCTGGCGCGGGTGCTGGCGCGGGTGCAGCCGCCGCACCGCCAGTGAAAACTAGAACTATGGTTGATATAGTCATGCCGAGAGCTGTGAGGATGCTTAATATCGTGACACCCTGCTCACTCAACAGAGTGCGAAGACGCTCACCGAGTGTTGTCTCCTCGTGCAGAACCCTCGATTGTTTCGGATCAGACTTATTTGGGTGCGGAGATCCACACGGCAAGCCGAGGCAGCCTCTATGCGAGCTATTCTTTCGTCCCGCAACGACCGCAGGCGTTCGGTGATCCGCTCGGTAGATTCTCTATCGCCACGGGCTTCCCCAAGTTTTTTTTCTTCTAGCGCGATATGTTCATCCAGCGCCGTGAGTTTGGAGAGGTTAAGGACCAATTCGCCACGGACCGTTTGCAGAGCCTTATCGAGTCCCCGGAGGTCGCGCAGAGGTAACGGGGGTCATCCATCGTGCTCAGTATTTCATCTAGCTCGCTTTCGCTGATCTCTATCGTACGAATAGCGTCGGCGGCTACACGAGGGACCTCTCTGAGCTCGGCCGTTTCTATCGCGGCGGCCGTCTTAAACATAGTTTCGTCGGTAGACTGTAGGGTATCTACAGCGCAGGCCGGCATAATTGTTTTACCACGCTTCCAATCTACGAATCCTAGTTCGTCCCTTATGATTTCGGCACCGCTCTGGTTTCCGGCAATGGTGCTCAGCGCTAGGGTTTTCCAGTCTTCATGTTCATGATCGGGGCATTTGATGCTTTTAGTCGCAACCTACCACGCATATCCAATTAGAACTTGGAGTAGTCGCGTCCGACAGATGGGACCGCACCCTTTTCTGCCAAATTGTTGTAGTATTCGTCTACAGCTGACTTGAGTAATTCCTGACTTAGACTAATGTTGTTGGTAGCGCCACCTATTTCCTCGCCGGGTGAATTCCCTATGAAGGGTGTTTCGTTATCATCATCGAGGTAATCATCATCGATGTCAACATCATCATCGAGGTAATCGTCTCGGAAATTATTCTTCCATTTCGTAACCAGCCATCTTTAACGATGTATTAAAGAAAAAACATACGGGTTTAATAGAGTATTTAGTTTCAATAATGTCTTCGAGTCAATACGGCCGCAAACTCAATCCATACCGCAGACTGCGGGAGCCCCTCGGGGCTAAAGGCGTGAGACAGAGTGTCGTTATTACGAACAACCCATCGACGATCGACCAGAACCAGCAGCTCTTGGCCCGCTTTCCAAACCTCGGTGCTAGCGACGTCATTGTGCCGGGGACTGTTCTCCTCGCTTTCACTATTTCGCTGACGTCGACAGACACGGACCGAACCGTCGTTCAGAACCTGGGTCGCTCCATCGTCAAGAAGACCATGATACAGATTTCTGGTAATGAGGTGATGTCGATCGACGACAGCGACGTCTACGATTGTTACCAGGACCTGTGGAAGACGGCGCAAGAGCGCGAAAATGTGGTCTATCAGGGTATTGACACCAGCAAAAATAAGAACGTAACCAAACTTAGAATCGGGGCTGGTAACAAGGCAGATAACAACGCAAGCGACAACGCGATCACGGCCGCTTACGGCAACCGCTTCTACATCCCGCTCGACTTTGAGTTGCTGGTGAGTCACATGCCCTACTATCAGAGCGCTTTGGCTGACCGCCTCGAATACGAACTAACGTTCAATGACTACGGCATCGGCGTATACGATCTACAATGTTTCGCTGGAGTACGACATGGTCACGATGCCCGAACTCGCGCGATTGATCAGAACCCAGTACGCCGGGCGCGTTGCCATACTTTACGACCGAGTTCTTCGCCACCGCAAGATGACGAAAGACGAAAGAATATTAACGTCAACGTACCCGCCCGCTCGATGAAAGGTATACAGATGCTGTTGGAGGAGGGTCGGTTCGCGCTCGGGGTTAGAAAAACAGACAAATTATATAACCCCAAAATCACAAAGGTCGAGATGACGATCGAGGGAGTCCCCAATCAGATCTACAGCCAGGGCCTTCCCGCGCACCAGCAGTGGGACGAAGCCAGAAAACAGTTTGCTGCCGGCTCTAAGCGCTCCCCGGAGGTTGCCGCGGTTGCCAAAGACCTGCAGTTCTCGGACGTCTCCCACGCGCAGTTCCTGACTACCAAATACGCGTTATTGCTAGACAAGCGAGCCATCGACGACGACCAAATGCACGGTAGTGGACGCCAAGTTGAGAACGCAAACGAGGGTGTGACGATCCAGATAACCAAAGAGGCGGATGGAGCTGGACCATTGAACGTGTACTTATATATAATTACAAACGCAAAACTCAACATCGAAGATGGCCGATACGTCTCAGCACTCAACTGAAAATAAAAATAAAGTTTGGGATGCCCACTCTGTCATAATATGTGGGCAGACTGGATACAGGAAAAACGGTTTTCATCTTAGACTTGCTCGAGGGCTCCTACCGCGATACCTTTCGTCACATTGTGATCCTGTGTCCCACTGTGCGGCACAACCAGACTTATCAGCGGCGCCCGTGGATATGGGCCGACCCTGAGATATACGTCATTGACCCCGGCGACAGGCTTCACGATTGGCTGTGTGGTTTATACCAAAGATACCATGGAGAGCCCACCCTATACGTGATTGATGACTGCTCGGCTAAGGCGGCGATGATCAAAAAGAAGGACATGCTCTCAGAGCTCGCATTTTCTGGCCGCCATGCGGGGCAAAGTGTATGGATCTCCACTCAAAAGTACAACGCCGTCCTCAAGGATCTGCGCGAGCAAACAGAATGGGTCGCCCTCTTTTACTGCAAGGACCGAGACTCATTCGATGACAGTCTTCGAGAGAACAACATTATCCCAACGCGCGAGGAGCGCCTGGAGGTTCGACAGATGCTTTCGGAAACACGCCAAGCTTCTGTTAAAGACTGATCAACCAACTGCTTACGAAGTAATAAGTATTTGCTCAGCAATTGCTTAACAATGCTTAACAATGCTGAACAAATGTTGAACAAAGGCTGAACAATAGTTAACAATGTGATCATGAGTATCGGATGGTGCGCTTGGCAATATGTTAGACTTATGAGGCTAGTCAGAATAGTACTAATTATTAAAAATGAAATAATGAACTGCGACGAACTTCTCGATCAGCTAATGGAAGAGACTGTTGTGTCGACTGCCGACAGGACTGGACCTGTAGGAACGACTGCCGGCACAGCTGACGATACGGTATCTTTCCTGAAAGGAAAGGAAAACACGACGCGACGCGAGCGGCTAGCTGCGCTGGTTGTTGGGGGACAATCGGAGCAGTATTTCGGTAGGCGTCTCTCAGTTTGTCAGGTGGACAAGATGTCAGATGCGGAGGTAGATAAAATGTATGCGCAATACGAATCTAGGTTAGGTGCGGAGATGATGAAAACTCTTGGATGTGCGGCTATTCATCTGTACTCTACCGCTGTTAGTACACGTCTCCCTATACCAAACACCGCGGGGTTGATTGTCGATCTAGAGACTGACCCTTTTGTATGACACACTCTTAGAACAGCCTGCTGCTCAATTTATCACAAGTTTGGAATGTACTTAGCTCCGCTGACAACCGCGTTGACAAGGGCTAAACACTGTCAATTTGGACATATATGCCCACGAACTATAAGCTCAGAAAATGATGATGACACAAGACACACCTGCGAGAGTGATGGAACAGTAATCCCCGATTGCACTTCCATCCCCGATTGCTCTTCTAATTCCGCTCCAGCTCAGGAGCCCCAATCGAGCATTGGAGTTGGGGGAACATGCTCCACATGAACTGCAATCCATAATTGCTGCACGACACAAAAACCCAAAAAGACAGGCAGCTGGGCGGGCAGCGGCTGTCGCCCGAAAAGCTAAACAAGATAAAATACTCGCCGAGCTTCGAGAGGCCAAACAGTCGTTATTTGTTCTAACCGCACCAGCTGGGGGCAGCAATATCCGATTGTACGACAGCAAAACATCCGAAGACAGCTGTGGTTCAATCTACTGCGGATCAATCGGTGCAATCGGGGATTGCTGTAGCTCCTACCTGGATCATCCCGTGGGTTGTTGGTGGTGGTCTGGCAGTTGTGGGCACCGTGTGTGTGTTGAACTACCTTTCGAGACAACCCCCAACAATGTTGGAGGCGGTTCCGAAGGAAGTTACGAAACCGATTGCGCCCCATTTAAACATTGGTCGCGATCCCTTTTATATGCAATAATCACTATATGTAATGGCTGACAACGGTGGTAAAATAATAGTGATTGCGCTTTATCACGCCGTGGTGATATCGGGTCTCACTATCGGGTTTGCTCCACTATCAAAGATGACCTCCGGAGGGCCCACTCCAAAATTGGACATGACTGTGAGAGACGTAGGGCTCGTGACCTTGAATGTAATGATCGCTGTTGGGACCCGAGATTATCTAAGTAAAGCTGGAATTATACCTGCTAATATATGGAAAAATGGCTGAGATCGCACTAATGATAGGTGGTGCGTTGTTGTGCGCAGCGGCGTTCGGCGGTAGCAACTATTTATTCTCGTTAATAGGAAAAGACTCGGATGAGGAGCGCAAGTGTCGCGATTTAGCTGCAGTACAATTCCAGAGCGCAAAGGAAGCAAAGTCGGAAAAAGACACCACCTGCCTGGCGTGGATCAATGAAGAGTTTCTCCCAGGGAATCACGCCGTGCAACCTTACCGAGACGTTGACGAAGCCATGCGGGAGTACGCGTGGGCATAGCCACAGAAAAGACTCGCGCCGCTGGATCCCGAGCCCCAATTTCCAGATTTCTATGTACCGTCAGAGGCCCAAAAAGACCGCGAGATCGCCTTCATCGTCGTGGGAATGGGTGTGACGGGTCTCGTCCGCTACTATATTGGAAAAGCAATAAGCAAAAGCAATAAGCAACAATTATTTAAAAAAAACTTTTTTTAAATAATATATATATATAGAACGATGTTAGTTGCCTAGCTTTATTTTGCTCTGCTCGATGTAGGCTACACGGCCCTTAAACACCGTTTAGCTGGCGAAAATGGGCTGATCAGTCTGGCCCAAGATTCTCTAGAGAAGTGGCGCTAGGACGAACACTCGGCCACCCTTTTCGCAAAACGGATCTTAGATTCCGCCGAGTTCCTCCAGAACTTAACAGGCAGCTGCAGCGAAACTTCCAACAAAGGTTTAGTATTTCCGACGCAGTTACCGAACGATCTGGCGATGACATGTTGGGGACTGTTCGATCTACTAGAATACCTCGCATACGATGGACACGCGCAGGATTGATACCAAACTATCGGTTCGCTAGCGCGCAAGCTAGCGAACACATACTACAGTCCCCGCGGCTACAGGAACATCCAGAACCTCGCGGCGGCGACCAAGGTTTCCGAAAACGCAGCTCAAGAAGCAGGCCATCTGGCAGATCTATTTGCCCGCGCCTCGCAGTATTCCGCGGCCGAAATTCGACGTGCCGGTGCCGAACGAAGTCCACCAATCAGATCTCCTGTTTCTCCCTCACGATCGTGTCGGTCGCAAGACGTACAAGTACGCACTGACAATCGTTGACGTAGCGAGTCGCTATAATAGGGCTGAGCCACTGGCCAAGAAAGAGTCTAAGGAGGCGGCCGATGCTCTTTCCCGAATATATAAGAGGATTCCTCTCAAATGGCCGAATCTTCTACAGGTCGATCCGGGCCGCGAGTTCATGGGCGCGGTCTCTCATATATTGGCTAAACACGAAGTTTCTTTTAGACGCGGCCGTGTCGACATCCATCGGGACCAGGGGATCGTGAAGCGGTTCAATCGAACCCTGGCTGAGAGGCTGATGGGTTGGTGGTGGTTGTTCTAGTTAAATTTCTCAAAATTTAGTTTTATAGTCAATTTTTTAAGTAATTTTTTTTTTATCAACGGTTCCGTGTGGATACCGTCGGGTAACACCCTCCTGTTATCGTAGTACGCGGATAGTCCCAACTTTGTCTGCGAGTAAGTCTTCATGACTCCATAGTTCATTCTGAAACCCCTGTTTTTTCCAATGTCTAGACCACCCTCCAACGCTTTATTGTATCTATCCCAGTTCAGACTGTTTGTTCTCTTTGGCGGAATGTTTCATAAAATCGTCCGGTTTCATGTTTTTGTCTTCTCCCAGACTTCCTTTTTCGGGAACTTTTTCGGCAATATAACACTTGCTAGACAAGGCAATCGCTCGGTGTCCGCGGAACTCCATCTTGAAGCGTCCTGGCTCGCGGTTGCTCCACTTATCCCAAGCTATCCAATCTCGTTTCTCTCTTTCGAAAGAGTCGATCATATCTGACTTTATTATAGAACCCAGGCTGTTGCTGGAAATTCCTATATACATACTGTCTGTATCCATCTGTATCAACTCGAAATCGCTTCGGTCAACGTATTTATCTAGAAAGTCGTAGTAGAACTCCAACATCCTCAAATTTGCCAACTGATAAACTGCTATCCCACAGTCAAGCGGTCTAGTCATTACTACTCTCGGTTTCCTGCTAGATGTCTCGTAAGCGTCTCGAATCTCCTCGATATCTTCGAAGAATGCGGATCTCAATGCTTTGTTAACGCAGCTCTCGTTGTTGGTATACGTTTTGTTTAGATGGCGCTCGGAACATTCGATCATCTTTCCGCAACAAGAGTTGCCCACCAACTTCATTATCTCGCCCACAACGGCCTTGCTACTGTCGACATCTCCTGTTCTACGTGCTGCGGTTACTTCGTCTACGAACCATTCGAACGGCTTTCCTTCTTGGTAATCCAAAGTTATGTACACAGCAGTTATCTCTAATCCGTGTCACAGATACCACTTCAGTAGCGGCGCGTACAGCAACGTCTTCTCTGTAGACAGAGTTCCCACTAGTTTCTTACCGTCTCCCCTGTTCCTACCTGTATTCTCTAGGTAATCCAACATGTGCTCTGGAACCTCTTCTTCTTTAACAACCCTGTTTGTGAACAGCGGCGACATCTCCGAAAAGTGTTTTCGTAATTTTTTCGGCACCTCGATATCCACCTCGGCAAATCCGAACCACTCGGACTTCAAAATTCTTTGCGAGAATCTGTCCACGACCATCTTGTTTGTAGGTTCTCCAACGTGTCGGATGATATCTTTACCGCAAGGCATCACTTTCTTCAGAGTCGACAGGTACAGTGCGTTAGCGCCGTAACCGAGCACCGCTCCGCATTTATTATTTTTATCCGTGCGGATGTTAGATACTCCGGCTTCCGCGTATCTCGAAAATACTATAGACGGTCCTCCGACATGAGCTCCCTGCAGCATGTCATATGTTTTCCCCATGCACCTTGTGTGGAGTGGACATCCGTGCCAGTGACAACCGTGAAATTGGTACACGGTATTTGTCTCCCTGCAGTATCCGTCGACCGGAGCCCCTGCCACCACCTTTCTCCTCCGTGTCCGCACCTGGCGGTGTGTATGTGATTGACTGGCGTGCGATCTTGGATAGAAGGCTTTTTCAAAACGCGGACATTGGTTTGTCTATCATCTTACCTTTGCACACGACTACGGTCTCTCACCTCATGCATGTTGCTGCGTGCCTCTTCATGTTGCTAACGTTGGTGAATCTCTGTCTGCAGTATATTTTTGTTAGATTATTTATATTTGTCACGAGGAACGCGTGGTTTTTTTAACAATCTTATCGTCATCTTCTTCTCTCCTACCCCCTCGTAGTGTGCTGGTGTCTTTCTCAAATACCACACTCCTTCTTCCATTGGCTCGTACACTTCTATTCCTACACTGAAACATTCCTCCACTTTTTCCATGTCCTCAAAAGGAACCGGTCCTCTTGCGGTTTTCATGTTTTTCGCGAAATACTCGTTAGCCATGCTTCGTGCCTTATCACAACACCTGTCCGCTCGAACATCTTCCAAATGAATAGCTAGACATCTGAAAAGACACAAATCGTCGTTGTATTTATCTAACGCGTACATACCCTTCTTGTTCCTCAACCAATCCGGAAGAGGTCCTCCGGATGCTACTGTTGAGGCTAACCCTGTGTCTTCCCTCATATCACCTAAAATTAGTTTTACGAACCCACGTGACAAACGTCAATTTCGTGTTTGGTCTGTCTACCTTATCCAGGTTCATACGAGTTTCTTCTTGTATATTCACCCATGTACATACCTCCTCGTAAGAAGTCATCCATTGGCTACCTCCGAGGTGTTTGTGAAATATTATTGTTTTCGCACTACCATGACTGTGTTTCTCCTCTATATGTGCTAGCTTGTAAGAGAAAGAATATCTGAGATAGAAGTTGCTCGTCAGCATCGGAGCCAACTTGTCAACCATCCTTTCAGATATTGTCCCGCCTATGCCCTTACGAAAAGAAAACTCTATGTTTCTCCTACCTTTCTCCACCTGTTCTTTACTTTCGTCGTGGCTGCATAATATCTTCTCACCTTCGTCCTTCACAACTTTCTGTTCAACTTCGACACCACTTTATGTGGTGTCTTTCTCTGTGCGATAGCATTGGCACGCAGACTCATAACACTCTCTTCCGCAAGTCTATGCCCAACTTTATCAGCATTGTCTATATTATTGAAGGCACCTCGCTTGTAGGCCATGGTAAACCTAGTCATGAAAGCTGTGTTTTAGCCTTGTTCAAGAGTTTTGTCAACCCTGGAACTCTTAGGTGTTTACTGTATTTTAACCCTAGAGATGCGGATTCTGCTCTCAGTTTTTCAACTTATGGCAACATTTTCAAATCTTGTTTTAAACCAAGGTTTAAAAAGGTGTTTAACTCAATGTTTGAATAACTACCAGTTTTCGTTTCTTTAACTTGAAATTTTATTAATTTTGTGAACCCAGGAACTCTTAGGCGTTTACTGTATGGTATGTTGAGATCGTCCGCTTGTTTTCGCAGTTGAGTTATATGAAGCTTTTCTACACCGCTAATCAGTTGAGGCGGAATATTTTTCTCATCCACAACTTTTCTCATTTTTCTTCGTCCGAAGAAATTTCTCGCAGGCATATTTTTATACTTCCTATATGTTAGCAAATATACTTTTTTTCTTATATTAATTAATTAATTAATTAATTAATTAATTGATTATTATGTTTTCTATATAATAATAGGGGGTGTTCAGTTTTAAATCATTAATTAATATTTTCATACTTCCTATATGTTAGCAAATATACTTTTTTTCCTTATATTAATTAATTAATTAATTATTATGTTTTCTATAATAATAGGGGATGTTCAGTTTTAAATTGTTAATTAATTAATTAATATGTTTTCTATATAATAATAGGGGTGTTCAGTTTTAAATCATTAATTAATATTTTCATACTTCCTATATGTTAGCAAATATACTTTTTTTCTTTATATTAATTAATTAATTAATTATTATGTTTTCTATAATAATAGGGGATGTTCAGTTTTAAATTGTTAATTAATTAATTAATATGTTTTCTATATAATAATAGGGGGTGTTCAGTTTTAAATTATTAATTAATATTTTCATACTTCCTATATTAGCAAATATACTTCTTCTATATAATTGTAGAAATACCTTCATTAATTAATTAATTGGCTCTGACCAAATGGACTGTATGGTATAAGAGATACAACTCTGACAAGGACGACCCGCTTTAGAAGTACACAGTTGTCTAACTTGGCTCTGACCAAATGACTGTATGGCATAAGAGAGACAACTCTGACAAGGACGGCCCGCTTTAGAAAGTACACAGTTGTCTAACTTGGCTCTGACGAAATGGGCTGGACACTTACACTCTTATTCTATAGGTGGTCCTCACTTTTTGTTTATTCAATTCATACACAAAGTCGAGGGGTGTGGGATCGTAGATGGAGCGTAGGGGCACTACGTAGGTTGGTGGTATCATTTTAACTCCCTATATACTACTAATATACATATATACAGGTGATACTTTTTTTCATTCATGATTTCATAAATATTTCCAATTCCATTTCTAGTCCGCGCACCACTTTATGGTTCATAAATGTAAGTGTCAATTTACTAAGAATTAAACAAACCCTGTCAACTTTCAATGCCGCCTCTGCCGGCTGATTCAAAACCCGCAGATGTTCTTGTAAACTCTTCCCCAACAGTTTTAAGACCGTCTCGGCTAGGAGTCTGTTCTCCTCCTTATGACAGACAAGGGTTAAACCAGTGTTTCCTGTCCCTATCCAGACCCCAATACGTTCTCTAGGGAAGTTTTCGAATCTTAGGTACCCCGACTCCATTTCCGGGAGAGTATCCTCACGGTTTAACGCCTGAATATCATCCTCTACGGTACGGTTCGCGGCTGACCTCCGAAACTGGTACTTCGAATGAACCTGTAATTCAAGTCATATGCACTGGTGCTGCATTCCGCGCCAGTGTAAAATGTTTCACACTGAAAAAACGCACCGGCTCGCCTGACGACATGTAACTCCACTCTAGTTATCCACTCTCGTTACAGATATCGCATGAACGCATTTTCGTCTAGTACCTGGCGCAAATGTCCTTCGCCGATTACTACACATAAATGTGTGTATGCAATATCTCTTGCATGTAGCTGAATGAGAATTGGCATATGGCATGAACCATTTACTCCGGCGCGGAGTGCATCATCTGCGATATGAGGCATCAGGGGACAACATTAACTGTGTCAAAATAGAAGGAGTAAGTGAAATATGGGGGCTAACTCTTCATGAACCCTTCAACTGACATTGACGATGATAGACGTATTATAAAGTAGAACTGCAGAAGTTGTCTTTGAATGGATAGTCTACTAACTAAATTTCGAAACCCATATCACAAAATAACAACCTTTGTCAAAAGATATAAAGATTTATAACTGCATAAATTATGCACATTTATGCAAATCAGAAGTAATTATATTCCTTAGAACATCATTATTATAATATATTCAGCATTTAAACAATGCATGTTATTGAAATACGATAACTGATGACAGAACATTATAAATTAAAACAAATTAATAAAGTCATGCTATCGTTATGCAATTTCTATTATGACGTCAATTGAGTGCATGAATATTTCAGCTAATAAAATCTTCATAACTGTTTAACAACTTGTTTTTTTTCACACGAAGTTTTCAACAGTCTATTCATCTTATCAAGTACTCAATCTAGCAGTAATAAAAACAACTTTTGAAGTGTTCCTTTAAATGACATTATAAATAGAATAGTGTACAACAACCCAAACCAGGAAGAAGTATACTTGGCAATAATTATAGACCTGCAAGCTATATGTAGACACTATGTAAATGATTCAGTCACCTTGTGAACATAAAAAAAGTGTCACGGCCAAGTCATTGAGTGTGCCGCATATGTCCACATGTATCACGTGTTCACATACTGGAGCTATGGAATGAAGAAGAAACTCTTACAAACATTTTGTTGTAATTCTAATTTACCACGGACGTGTGGATATATCACACGTGCAATGTAATATTCCAATGTCTTCACACCTTGCTACGGCACAGATGGCAGGAAGAGCAACAGGATAGTTCAGAATGATCAAACTCACTGGTTCAGTCACCAGTATGTTCACTGTACATGTAGTTGCGAACAGTAACTCTTGAAATTTACTCCCGTACCATCCGCTGTTACGAACGGCACGGGAGTAGATTGCAAGAGTTACTGTTCGCAAATATGTTCACCGATATGTTCACTGCCGTGGTTCACTTTTATGTTCACTACACATAGACTGGAGGTCTAGACAGAGTGCACTCCATGTCATATAAGGCTTCAAATTTCATGTTAAAGTTTCATGGATATCGTGAATATATTATTCCAGAACACGTTATCAGTTTCAACACTACATGTGACTTCATTACATCACATACACCTGCGTGTTTTGTGATTCAAACCTGTGACTAGACATCGTACATCACCGCCTGCGCTAATCTTGCCAATAATTGTCACTTGTTTTCTTTCAAAATGCTTGTATATTGTGCTGGAACTCAAGCGTATTGAATGGCTGAGTCTGAGATGTGCTACAGCTCAGACTCAGCCAATCAAACTACTCGAATGCGATTGGAGATTGTCATTAGCTATTTATAAACGTTGGAATATGGACAAGGCAAGCGGTTGTGATATCCGATCGGATATATTCGTCATGCATGGTTTGCCCTGTACACCGACATATTTACCAACCTGAGAGGCGACATATTCCAGTTGTCGTTTCCGTTCTGTCCGGATGTCCGCTGTTGTTGGATCTAACAATCCCGTGTATCGGTCACATCTCTGCCAAACACGTGGTAATACAGGAGTCGACATGATCCCGGAAACAAAGTGTGAATAATAAAGGTCTACACCATATTTGTTATGGTCGACACCGGTGTAAACAGGTGCGTGAAAAAGTAAACAAACACACGTGTTTCCGCTTATATGTCAAGGTTAGGATAATTTGAATTGCTGTGCAAAAATATCTTGGTCTAATACTCAATGTTAACTATAGACATCATGGACATTATCGGCAACTTGATTTATGCACATATATACATATGGAGGTAGAACATAGTATTATAACATGCACAGCATGTATTCACTTGACCGAAAATAATTAAAACATAGGTTCAGCTAGTCGCAAGAAAAGTAAATCCATTCTCCACTAGGTCTCTAGCTTTATGAACTTTTCACCGTCTTCAACATCATTTGCCAATAGTTTTTGAATAACATACACGTGTTCATCGAAATGGTGTATCACTAAACTGGCTGATCAAACCGATTGATTTGTACAACAGTTGGTCAGAGTCTGCAACTAAACTGGGCCTGTTGCCCAAACCATCTGGGTTATTTTCTTCTGAACTACTTTCGGCACAGTGCCATGCCACATCACGGCATTTAGTTATGGTATGAATCATACACCAAACGTGAACTCAGAGAAAGCTGCATTCGAGGTATGTATATGTACACGTGCAGAGATATAATCAAGTCAGTATCGATAACTTGGTGGAGACTCGAGCGTAGCTATTTAGGATTGACTACTTCCCTTTAACATGTGGAAGGCCATGTTGTGGGCGTATTGATCAGCCGAGCGTATGAAATGCCACATCTGCGTAACATCAAATCATATTACTAGCTCTCAATAATTAGAGCTAGCATTACACATTTATAGCTAGCATTAATTATTTGAGTTTATGTAGAGTTGGCGTTTCCTGGAACGACGAATCTACATAAATTAAAATAAATATTGCTAGAGCTAGCATTAAATATTTAGAGTTGGCTCCAAATGATTTGGAGCTAGCTCTAAATATTTAATGCTAGTTCCAATTAATTAGAGCTAGAATTAATTATTTGAGTTTATGTATATTTGGCGTTCCATATGAGCGAGCTTTGCACTGGCCTGGTACATTCTGAAAGAAATACAGGACATAGTTACAAAATAAAGAAGTCCGCTTTCTTTTCAACGATAGCCATGTCATATGTGCTCATTATACAGCATAAAACGTTACCTGATGAATCGAATACCGTGCTAGTACCATTTGATATCAAGTTTAGCTCGGATCGAAAGTTTGGTGAGCCTCGGAATTCCTAGCATTGCCTAACAAAAATACTTATTTTCCTTTCAGCATATATTTGACGCGGTTTGTGTATTTTATTTTCAGCTGATACTTGACGAGTTTTGTGCATGTCCTTTTCAGCATATCCGTTATGCCTTTTGTGTATTTTCTTTGCAGTAGTCTAGATACTTGACTTACTTAGCCAGGTTTGTCACCCTATACACATGCACTTGACAAGTGTTTTGCACTTTCTGAATATACTTGACGGGTTCTGTGTATATTCCAGCCTATACGTGACGAGTTGTCAGCATATATTTGACGAGTTGTGTGTATTAATTGTGTCAGCATTATCTTGAGTTTGTTTTGTACTTTTCAGCATATAATATTCTTTACGGGTGTTGTGTATTTTATGTTCAGCATATTCCGAACACAAACAGTTTTTGTGCACAGATACTTGATGGTTTGTGTGTATTTTCTTTTCAGCATATTATTGATTGGTTTTGTGCATATATTTCCAGCAGATACTTGATGGATTATGTGTATTTATTTTCAACAGATATTTGTCAGGTTATGTGTATTTTCATCATATGGTTGACGGGTTTTGTGTATTTCTCCTCATATACTTGACGGGTTTTGTGTAAGTTTATTTCCAACATATACTGGACGGGGTTTGTGTATTTATTTCCAGCAGATACTGGACGGGTTTTGTGTATTTATTTCCAGCAGCTACTTGACGGGTTTTGTGTATTTATTTCCAGCAGCTACTTGACGGGTTTTATGTATTTTTGTCCAGCAGATACTGGATGGATTCCTCCTGGTTCTATCGGCTGACGGGACGATATTGTATGTCTCCGAGAACGTACTGCAGTACCTCGGCTTTAATCAGGTAAACTGATACATTCTTTTGGAACTAACACGTGTACATATTCAACGCGGCGGCCGGGTCTGTTGTGTTGGCCTATTGTCTACGGTGTATGTCGTTTTAACCCCTTGAACCCAAAGGCCCGCATTAGCGGGGTTTGTAAACAGTGCAGATCCAGATGAACCGGTTCGTAACGAGCCGTCTCTTCGGGATCTACACTTTTTGCAAGTAATCTTTATATTTGTACAACAAAACACCCCCTTTTCATAAATGGACTAATCTGAAAATCATTTTGTGGCGATAGGATGGGTCTGAAAATTAGCATATCACAGTCCATTCCAGTTGCTTAGGGTTAAAAAGGTTATCATGAATATAATTCGGTCATTAGATTAACGTGGAACATTTACATGTCATTGATTCCATTTCGAAACTTCTTTTAACTAAAATAATGACATTGGCGCTAACTAAATTAGGAATATTTGTTGAGATACCATATCCTTATTGGTATGGTAGATCTGCCAATGAAGAGCAGGGGTCCGCTTCTCTGATGTTCGTACGATAAAATCGTTCGACGATTTTTCGAATTTGCTTGTCATATTAACGCGACTCCCTTAGCTACATGTACTTATATTGCTGACTCACAGTGTAATCTTCCTGAATCTGATACCCTGGAGACCTCACATGGTGTCCGGTTTAGAGAGATTGCACTGTACACAATAAAGGCTCTTATTTATTGCAAACGGTGAACAATCCATGTTGTTATCCGACGGCCGATATATCGTCATAGCTTCACATACACTCAGGCTAAATTGTTTTGCTATGTAACTTAATCACATTCTCCAAATAATGCTATTCTCTCATACTTTCATCATGTGTATGTCTGCTGTGGAACCTATTTGTACATAACATGAAAGTAATCTGCACGGGATCTGCACTAATGAAACAATTTACTCATAGGAAAGAAAAAAACAACCTCGTCATGTCCGCAACAATTGTTTATCATAATCTGGCTCTTGAAGGTGTGTTTACGTCATGTGACCAACATATTCATTGTATTAATGCTAAATATATTTTAGAAACTGATGCTAACCCCCCCCCCCCCCCCCTCCGCTCCCCATCCCCACCCCAAAATGGGGTAATGGATCAAGATTTGCAAGCAAAACTGTCTTTGACCTAAACAACTGGACTATGTTCTTTACCGGACTACTCACCGGACTACTTTTGGGTTTTCACGCGTTAAAACATCTTAACGAATTTCTTTACCAGATTACTTTTGGGTTTTCATGTCTCAACTAAATTTCTTCACCGGATTACTGTGGGTATATTCATGCCTCAAAACATCTTAACTATTTCCTTTACCGAACTACTTTTCACGTATTCATGCCTCCAGGTTGACCTTATGCACCGGTGTATATATGGATCGATCCACAGCGATGATCACCTGGAACTACGCAGTCATCTAGAGCAAACACCCGCCGACACCGGCCAGGACTCGAACCAGGTAAGAAACCATCGCGTCTGTGACTGGAGAAATGGGGTTTGTGGGTTTTGCGACCAGTGTAGATCCAGATCAGCCTGCGCGTCCGCGCAGTCTGATCAGGGTCTACACTGTTCGCCATTCCATCAATGAAACAACCGTAGTGCTTCTAACAAGCAGAATATATCGTTGACAAGCTACACGAGTGTTCTACATGTATTTGATCAGGAGCTACACTGGTTACAAATCCCATAAACGATCAAAGTAACTTTTAGTCATCAGAAATTATAATATTTATAAATTACACCTGTGCCATTGTACGAAACTGGGGTCCGTTTCACTAAACTTCGTATACGATAAAAATGTCTTACGAAGATTTTTAGGAATCGATTTCACACATTAACGTGGGTCACTCATGCAACCACGTCCCACCACATGTACACGTCATTAAATGTGACCTCATCCACAAAATATTTGCCAGCATTGGCTTAAGTGCAACTGTTATTGTACGAAGTTTAATGAAACGGGCCACTGGAGGCTAACTAGCCACTGCCACCCGAGATAGGCATAATCTTGTTGTTTTCGCAATAAATAAACTGGAAAAAGTTGACCTAATTTCGCGAAATAAATCGAAGGCGTATTCATAAATCGTGTTCAAGATGTTTTCCATCGATGGCTATCGTCCACATGCAGTCACGCATGACTTAGTAATCGGGTCTGCACCACTGGGAACCTTCCATGGTGTCCAGTTTAGAGACGTTCCACAGTATTATTGTTGTCATCTCCGGTTTCCATGGTGACAGTATATCAGTGGACCTTTTTTAAGCCGGACACTCAGGGACGTCCCCAGGGTGTCCGGCTTAGAGAGGTTCCACTCGAGTTTTCAATTTTAACCTCTCTACACGGGACATCCAGGTTTCCAGGGTGAAACTATTGGAACCTCTCTAAGCCGAACGCTCTGGGCGGTCCCTGGGGTGTCCGTCTTGGAGAAATCCCACTTCAGTTTTCCACTCAAACCTCTCTACACGGGACACCCCGGTTTCCAGGGTGACAGTATATCAGTGGAACTTTTCTAAGTCGGACACTCTGGGAGATCCACAGGGTGTCCGTCTTAGAGAAGTTTCACTTCAGTGTTCCACTGTAACCTCTCTACACGGGTCACCCCGGTTTCCAGGGTGACAGTATATCAATGGAACTTCTCTAAGCCGGACACCCTGGGGACCTTCTCTGAGCCGGACACCCTGTGGATCTCCGAGAGTGTCCGGCTGAGAGAGGTTCCTCTTGAGTGTTCCACTCTAACCTCTCTACACGGGAAATCCCGGTTTCCAGGGTGACTGAGTGGGGGCGTCGGCCGGACAGGAACGGGTGAGTGCGCCCGTCATCTTTATGTGCCGGATGTAATGTTTCACCGGAAACGCCGCAGGATACACGGTACGTCCAGAACTGGCGAGTCTTATTTAACCCTTAGACCGCTACTCACAACAATTGTCGTCTGCTGTTGCTTTTATATCTTGCCTTATTTCTCAATAAAAACATGGTTTGACAGCACTTGAGAATCATTTCCAATGAGTTCCAATGAAATGATTCTGAAGTGCTGTCAAAGCAGTTTGTAAATTATTCTAAAGTGCTGTCAAAGCATGTTTTTGATGATAAACATGGAAAATAGAAAATAAACAGCAGACGACAAAAAAATAAGATAGCGGTCTAAGGTTAATATATTTAAAATATAAGAAACGAGTGATGAGCCAGTTTCATAGAAATAACTGTTTGCTTAGAATAATACGTGTCGATCTATTTTGTTCTGCTTTTTAATGATCTGACAATGTATTGTATGTTATTGTGCTATATACTATTGTTAGTCACGGAACTTGGACAATCGTGGGTAACTGTCGCCAGGAGTATCGTAGAATTGGCGGGAATCGTCGGTGTGACGTAACGCTGTTATATATAAGAGATGTACATTGCGTGGTAAACTGGATATCAACATACACGACAGTGTATTCTATATTTACCAGAAGCTACATTGCACTGGAAAGATCGAGGATGTCCAGCTGATGCCACGAACACCGCGAACCTCGGACAGAATCGTCCTACTCTACTGTCAGCCATTGATGATGAATGCAGGAAGTGACGTCACACCCGAGCTCAGACGCGAAGTATTCTGGAGCAAACATGATCTGGACCTCAAGTTTAAGGATATCGATAAAAAGTTATTATTATTATGTATTTATATTATGTGTGTAATTTTGTTGTTGTTGTTGTTGTTGTTGTTGTTGTTGTTGTTCATTTCGTTTTCTTCTAGTTGTTCTTCTTCTTCTAAACATACACTTTGCATGGCTTGGCACCATCGAGCCTGACTAGCGGCGTGCGTTGGGAAGGTCATTTTATGATCTGGTTCTCCCGGAAGATTTATTCACGTGCGTCACGGTACACATATCATGTAAGTATAACACATTGTCAAGTACGCAAAAGTTCCAGGACAAAACGCACCGAGACATGCGCCTCACTACGCCTCGATACGCCTCAAAGTCACCACGGCCCTGGTTGTATACATTGCCGTTTACAATCGTCAGACTACGAAAGTTTGAAATAGCGTAGTCGTTATTTTAAGAGTTGTCGTTATATCGACATAGCTATGGCGTTATTTCAATAGTATGTCGTTATAACAACAAATAACTAAGTCATTATTTCGACATATACACCAATTGTAGATCACACGCATCTTTGAGGAGCCGTTTTGGACTTTAATAGCACTTTGTGATATCATCACTTCAAATGGATGATATCACCTATTCAAATGGATGATATCACCTATTCCAATGGATGATATCACCTATTTGATTTGAAGTGATGATATCATGTATTTGAATAGGTGATATCACCAATTCGAATACATGATATCATCCATTCAGCACAAACTGGTGATATCACCAATTCGAATGCGTGATATCATGTATTCAGAACGAATAGGTGATATCATCCTTTCGAATAGGTGATATCATCCTTTCGGAAGAAACATTATGTTTCAAAATGAAGGATTTCTCCCTGCGAAAAAAAGAGAGAAAATAATCCTAACGTTAAAAACACTTGCTATATATGCTAACAAAAATAGTAAGCATACAAACGTGTTAATATTATAATTATATTGTGAAATTATTCTACAATAAGATATTACATTATGAACAAAACAATAATAATCCCGCAGTAAAGTCGCGTGCCTAAATTTTTGACTGGAAGTCCTGTTTCTGCGAGAATACTGTAAACAGGGAGTAATCATTTTCTCTTTTATCATTTAAACGAAAGGATGATATCATCTATTCGAAAGGATGATATCACCTATTCGTCCTGAATACATGATATCACGCATTCAAATTGGTGATATCACCAGTTTGTGCTGAATGGATGATATCATGTATTCGATTGGGTGATATCATCACTTCAAATGCATGATATCATCACTTCAAATCAAATAGGTGATATCATCAATTGGAATAGGTGATATCATCCATTCGAATAGGTGATACCATCCATTTGAAGTGATGATATCACCAGTTCGAATGCATGATATCACTATTTCAGTGTCGAATAGGTGATATCACCCATTCGAATAGATGATATCATCACTTCAAATAGGTGATATCATCCATTGAAAAAGGTGATATCATGAAGTGCTATTACAGTCCAAAACGGCACCCCATACGCATCGGCTTCCATTTCACGAGGGTGCTTGATTTCCATCCTACTGCATTGTCAATGTGTATGATCACGTGGTACATGTACTAACAACAACAACAGGTACTGAAACTTCCAGAATCCATCTGATTCAAAGTACGTATTCTTTTATATTGTCCTTATTACGTAACGGATTTTGATGAAATATGGCGCATCAAACGCGTCTTGTTAGGCTCCATTTTGCTGATCTCTGTATTTTCGCCAAACTGCTGTCGATTTTGCGAAGAATCAATTTTCGTGTCTACCGACACGGAAATCGATTCTTCGCAAAAACGTCATAAGTCTGTGCCGAACTCCCATATTTCATAAAAATCCGTTGCATATTAAGGAAAATATCAAATAATACTTACTTTGGAGTCGGCGACGTTGTTGTTGTTGTAACCACGTGATCATGCACCTTGATTGTTGTAATACAAATACGAACGGGCAAACATTCAGAATGTAATTATACTACAGTGGTTAAATGTAGGTGTTCTGGAATGTCAATTGTTGCACAAATAATTACACATCTTTGTGAATATATCTAGTTCCCGTGTGATCCTGCCTTGCATTTGAGTCGTCTGCGCATATAATAAACCGTATGTTCTCTCTGTAACGCTGGGCGGCTTATCTACAGTCTGTTACATTTCTGGTTTTCTTAAATGTCAGAAAATATCCACAGAATTATGTGGCTGTGACTGACGAAATGAGGCTTATTGGATTTTTTGTGACATGATAACGATGTATATTGCTTGTTAGGCACGACAAACTGATCCGGATCTACACTTGTCGACAAACCGATAGTCCCGTTTTCTCCAGTGAAAGTCCTATATGGTGGCACACCTATATCCCGCCACGACAACAAAACGGCTTATTGCGTTTGTGACCAGAAACTCTGGTCAATATATCAGACTGCAGTATTGTGCTAGCCAATAAGGAGCTACCATTGTCTTAAGCTGAGTACGCTACCAACTTCACGGACAGGGTGGCCTCTGGCCAGACTTTGCCCAAGCGAATTGTTTAATTTTATCTTCCATATTTTGAAATGTCTATATGTTGCGACCACCATTTGAACCGTACCGGTACATGGGTTTATCATTATTCAGTTAATTTGTGAATGGGGTGTGGCCTAGGGGATATGGTGTTGGACTATACTGGAGGTTGTGAGTTCAATCCTGACCATAGACGTGACAAATACGTACATAATATTTCCATCCCACTGGGGCCCGTTTCACTAAACTTCATGCGAATAAAATGTTCGTTAGTGCCAATTTAGGATCGTCTGGACTAGTATTGCACTTACGAACATTTTAGTCGTACGAAGTTTATTGAAATGGCCCCCTGGTCTGTCGGATGAGACTGTAAACTGAGGTCCTTCTATATATGATCATAACCCATTCATTTTCATTTTCACTCTTTTCAGTGAACAACAGTACTGAAGTACGTCTATGTACTTCCGGTTGCAGACCAAAGATGGCGGATGGGTATGGTGCCATAGCCGCGGGAAAGTTATCAGTAAAAACTCCAAGCGCTTTTCCATCGTTTTCACCCACTGTCCCATCAGGTTTGTACGGCGCCCCGCAGGCGACGTAGAAATTCTTGTTTAATTAATTCATTGCCACGAACTAACAATTCATTCCCACGAAATAACAATTCGTTTTCATAGAAACGAATTGTTAATTCGTGGGAACGAATTGTTATATCGTGGGAACGAATTGTTAATTCGAGGAAACGAATTGTTAAATTAAGGGAACGAATTGTCATTTCGTGAGAATTAATTGTTAATTCGAGGGCACGAATTGTTAATTCGAGGGAACGAATTGTTAAATTGAAGGAACGAATTGTTATTCGTCGGAACGAATTAATAAAAATAAATCCATGTGCCTTGCGGGGCTCCGTAGGTTCGCTTTTTATCCCGTCAACACAGTGCGCATGTGCCGTGAAACACGGTGCCGTGAAACATTTTTGATATGCAGTCAATACTATTTTTTCATTTTACAGCCATTTGTAGGTGTTGACGGGATAAATAGAATAGTAGGTTAGTGCCGTGAATGGGAAAAGTATCTGGCGCGGCACGGAAACGGGATGTGCTCGGCAGAGCCTCGCCCATCCCGTTTCCTGAGCCTTGCCAGATATTTTTTCCCATTGACCATTCACGGCACTAACCTACTATTCTCTATATCTATTACTAGTCATCAATATTTTTCCAGATATGGCGGATTGATAAATAAAGAATACAAAGCTGCACGTTTCCGCTTGATAGGCATATGTTGCACCATATCGCTACACCACCGTCAACAGTATACATTTACGGAATAACATTTCCACTTCGCTCACTAAAATATAGCTGTTGCTTATCCTATCCACTAGGTCTAGAACAACTGTCTGTTTCACAAAAGCCACTCAAATGTTAGCGCATTTAAGCAATTCAAAAACAATATTTGTTTCGATAATATTAATTTAATGGAAAATTTAAGAATGATCCTTCTTTTTATTTCGTGAAATTTTGTCAAATATTGGTTTTATTACACAAAATTGATTTCTCTATGGGAATTTAACATGGGGGAAAAAGAGGTAGAGGAGTTGTGGGAGGAGTCAAAAAACGAAAACATTTGGCAATTGACTCCGAAACCTAGCTAGATAGCTTGGAAATGATCTAACTAAGAAAACAAAAGTTAAATTTTAGAAATCGGTCCAGTATTTCTGAAATTCTAAAAAAAATCCCAATGTTAAATCCCCATAGACATCTTCACTCAGTGAAGATGTCTATGGGGATTTAACATGGGGAAATTGTTTTTCGTAATAAAATCAATATTTGACCAAATTTCACGAAATAAAAAGAAGGCTCATTCTTAAATTTACCTTTAATTTAATATTATCGAAAACAATATTGTTTTTGAATTGTTTATATGGCCGTAAAATGTGGGCAGCTTTCGTGAAACAGACTATATGTAGGTACCGTAGGCCAGCGATTCCTGTTGAACAGAGGATCTGCAAAGTCTGTAACATTGGAGAGGTTGAGCATGAGATACATTTTCTGGTGAACTGCTCTGGTTCTATGAATCTTAGGAATGTGTTTGTTAACCGATTCGATCATTATGCTTCGTTTTCTACCCTACCAGACGACATCAGCAAATTTACATACATTATGAACTCAAACCCCAAGTTACTCGTTGTTCTCTTAATGTATTATTGCATGTATTTTCCTTGTTCCATAAATGATCTACATGACAGTGCACCATAAGCCTCTGCAGGCTGGCTGTTCAGTACTTAAACATGTGCTATTGTATTATTGTAACAGGTTGCACTTTAGAAATGCATGTCGTTGACGTTCATACTTCGCTATATTGTTATTGAGACACAATTATACAATATGAGACAAACATATTATCATAAACTCACTTAATATAATGTGTATTAGCAAAATACTTGATGACTGCACGAAGTAGAAAGAATACAAAGAACGCTTCAAACGCACATTTGGAAATACTTCTCCGTCACGCCGCGTATGTAATGCAATGTAATGTAATGCAATTAGAGTTATACCAACGCTAGAAAATGCGTAGGAATTCCGCGGCTCGCGCTGCTTTTTCACTGAGAAAATTATAAATAAAAACATAGTAAGAGTTAAGGAAGTATGACGGACCAAACGACAACATAGATGAAAGACAGTTTGAAATTGTCCCGGTAGTAAAGTATTTGTAAACGAAAATGTCGTTGTTATTTTTACATCAACTAATTATAATGAATACGAACAATGTCTTTGTGTCATTTAGTCACGATACCTATAACAATGCCTGTTGCTGTGACTTGTGAAATCGGACTGATGGGTTTTGCGACCAGTGTAGACCCAGACCAGACTGCGCGTCCGGTCAGGGTCTCCACTGATCGCCATTCAGTCTGAGAAATGTCCACCAGGCTTCCAACAAACAATATACTAGTATGCCAGTATCAGTTCACACCCCATAAGCCTTATTTATTCAGTCACAGCCACATTTCACTCCATTGCTCTTTTTCACATGTTGCTACTTTGCTTCAGGGATGACGACAGTGTATTTATACAACAATAATCAGCTATTCGCCGATTGTATTGCCTCACAGACCTTATATACACAAACAAATACAGTTTCCATGACAACGGTTTGTTTTCAACTGGCGCGCGCGAGTATACACAACACAATCATTAATGCATACATACAAATCAATCACGTGGTCCTTTAAGTGAACCAATCAACGATGATGTACCATGTAACATGTTGCAAGCCAATTCTGACAGGTGCCCGTCCACGTGGCACGCGCTTGGCGAGCGGCACTCTCCGGTGCTTCCGTCAAGTCACGTGGCACACACATTGACACAAAGAGATACACAATTACAGTTCGCGGAATTTAAACGAAAGCAACAGACGGACCAACAATCGGAGTCGCTCAATGGCGGCCAGACTATGTCAACTGGCTATGCCGTAAATGTGCCAACTACACACCGACATGTGCCAATCGTGGAACCAATCTACGACGTCGTTGCTCCTCTTCCAACATTCGTCCCTGCCATTTTGCCATCAACAAACATTTCAACCAGAGTACATCAGCCACACTGGCGCATACGAAATGTATGATTAGTTTGGAACGCGATTACAACAACCATACTGCGATTGCACGAATACTATTGCATATCCAAACATTATTCAATCGCATGCGTTCAATTTCCCGCCGTCCCCGCCTCCTTCACCGAAGCCACGCCTTCCGAAAGTCGAAAGAAAAAGAAAGTCAACCAATTGTGATCAAGTGGACAATTCAGTCATAGGTGAAGGTGAAAGTAATAAACTTCAGATAAAGCAGGAACCAAATTCATCGGAGGTGGTTAAAAATCACTGCGCTTACCAATCTCACGATATAAACAATGCACACCTTACGCCACTTACGAACATGAAAAGGGCTTTGCCTGATAATTTTGCTAGCAGCCCTGGAAGTTTATATGAAGGGTCACATCAACATCACCCACCATCAGTGCTATATCACATCACACCCCCTATTGGCCAGTTTAACGCACGCGCCTCAGCTATGTTACCGAACAATCAGTTTGATAGGTCCAGTGCAGCAGCCAATGACAGAAAACTGGGTCACCGAAGCAGCCAATCGTGTGCTATGACCAGTAGATGCTGTCACGTGCAGGACAGCAGTGTGCAATATGACACCGACTCATCGATCCACATGGCCATTGTAGAGAACGTCGAATCACAAACATTAGAAACAAAACACGACGTGGCCATCCCGGCAATCGGAAGTTTTCTCGAATACCTCAATGAATATTAGAACGCTGGATACGAACATTGTCTTCAGCTGTCTGTCGTTTGTTGTTTTAGCTGCGAGCCTCCTCGCAGCTTATGTAGCCGGTTCTCAAAATACAGTCAGATATCACGGCGCTATTTTTTATTGTGACGCGTATGTATACATCTTGTATCTATGGCATTGTTAACGACTCGTTTAATGCTATTTTATCATTTCACATTTATTAGATATGTATATCTTTGGTACATAAATAATTGAAGGAAAACCAATGGAACCTCAGATTTAGCCGTTCATTTTCCACAAATAAAACAGGCTATTTTGGTCGCGCATTAATGGTGTGTATCACACCTGTCTGTTTTTTTGTGTAAACCCGAATCACACCTGTCTGGATATTTTCATTGACAACTACGGCGTCTACAAATTTGCATAAAACAAGACTATAGCCACAGGTGTTTGAAGAGTGATCCGGATATAAAATTACTTCCCAGATCGCATCGCCGTATTTCGCCGATATTGATTTCGAAAATCAGTCATTTTCCTTTTTCCTTAAATGATGTCGAAAATTGATAAAAATGTCAGAGCTCATGCGGAATTGAATATACGATGCTCTTGGTTGGGATAGGCTGGTTGTCATCTTTTATAGGAACCTTTGTCACATCGTGGTAGATTATCTTACGCTTAGCAATCATGTTGATCCGTCTATCCAGTGCAAAGTGGTGCCATTTATTAAAACCTTGTGTTGCTGCACTTACCATGGTAAAGCAAATAAGATTTGATGCAATACATAATAGACAGATATGGCAATGGCAAGCTATAAATATTATGCCAGCAAAATATACAAAAGACAAGATATCTGATCATTTCTCCCATCAATCTCAATAACATTTTGATGTGTGAACTTTTCAATCTGATGCACAGCCTGTTAGTGTACACGTCACCAATAGGTAAAGCCATATTTACTCGCATAGTAGGTGAGTAGAGACCAGGGATAATATACTCGGGTAACTGCTTACATGTACATGTCACTGTATTTGATAGCTAATAACAGAGTACAGTAGTGGGTATATATGGTATGTGTTGTGTGGTTTGCCAGGTAAAGGTGATACACTGTGCGATTTTCTGTGTATGATGGTGTTTATAATGGTGGTTCATGTTGTTAAAAACACAGGCACAAACCTGTCCAGAAAGCTGACATATTTTACAGTTCGGTGTAATATTGATCTGAGTCCGTTCTCCTGGCTTTTAGACATGCGATTAGCTACATTATAGCATATGTTCTACTTCACATTTTATGATGAAACTGGCTGATGGCTGGAACATACAAAGATGGCCGACTTGGTCACTCGGTTCGATTCACTCATTCATTCGGATTAAACTGTTGAACATCGAAATAGGCGCAATATATTGATAGAACACATCTGCGCCGGTTACTAGACGAAAAATGGGTTTGTACGACAGCCTTAAGTAGAGCTGAGTGACATCTCGTCAGTAAACCGGTGCATTTTATCGACGTTACGCCGGTGGCACGGAAGACGTCGGAGTGATGGCAAAGAGGGATCGTAGTTCGCTATGTTCTTTGCAAATCTATTTATAGCGATCCGGTCCTATGTTTTATTTCAGCGTTTATTTCTTAAGGAATAGCACAAAACTTGAGCTTTGCGAACAGAGTAGACACAGATCAGACTGCACATATGTGCAGTCTGATCTGAGTATACACTGATTGCAAAAACATTAATAAGACTTAGTGTGAAAATACGAATCTCGCAAATAATGAAGTCCCAGATTAGATTGCATATGTAATATATGTAGGATGATATGGATCAACACTAGTCGAACTCGCTATCATTGCTACTTTTCTTAACATATCATGTTAGATCCGCCTTTTTTACCAAGCAGTAAGACCAGAATCTACACAATTTGGACCAGATTTACATAAATAAATTCAACGGGAGATAACTTGCTACGATATCTCAAACCTCCCCTTTTCGTTGATATTGTAAACTATAGACGACATGTGCGTTCTCGAGCCACCGTACATATTTCACAAGGATTGTCCGTTTATCTGTTCGTATCTTGTGTTATCATAAAATGACTCGCCGTGAAAAAATGGTAATTTAATTTGCACCCAGCGTAGCCTCAGATCAGCCTGCGCATCCGCGCAGTCTGATCAGGGGCTGCACTGTGAGCTATGGAGTTTTAGTCATTACATATACATCCACAAAAGACATTGTTTCGGTGTTTATAAATCTAGATAACCTGAAGGACGTGCAACGTGAAAAATCTCACTAAGCAGATGTTGATGTTCATCATCATCACATGTTACGTACATGTACGACAGCGTCGGGTGTCAATTTCTTGTTGTGACATCGTTTTAATACACATACATCTACATATCCATCTAAAATGTGGCTGTGGCTGGAGAAACGTAGCTCTTCATCAAATATCCCACTCCTGTAGCCTGATAACTGTCTTTATTGATTGTTAGAAGCATGACGGTCGTTTCATTGGTGGAATGACGAGTACTCCGGGTCTACACTGATCGCAAACCCCCATAGTCTACATGTCTGCAGTCACGCCCACAAATAAGTCGGATACGTTGGAAAAGGTGGCGTTATAACATGTGAAACTGTCGTAGATGCTGAACATTCTGCACAGTAACACATATTGGTGCCATAATACGTTTGTGGACGACAGCAACACTACTTTACTTGACTGGATAACGAACAGCATAGACCTTGATCAGGCTGTGCGGGTGCACAGGCTGATCTGGGTCTATGCTGGTCGCACACGTAGTCAGGTCCTTTCTCACAGCCGGTCTTTACACGCATATTCCCTGGTAAAGGTTAAGCACCACCATTAGTTAAACAAAATAAAAAAGTATGTACGACTGATGGTGGATGTACCCGTCAAGCTTTAACACAAACTTCTAAGTCAAATCACCTTGACCTTGAGCTCAGGCGCCGCATAGGTGGGCTATAGTATATAAATATGGATGATGACAAATAAGCATATGACATTTCAAGCCAGTCCTACTAACGGTTACATAGATAGTAGGTACCCGAAAACTTTAACGCAACTCTCGGACAGATTGCCACGCGGACAGACAGGCGGACATATGGACAGACGAATAAACATATGGACAGACAGACGAACAGATGGACAGACGAATAGACGTATGGACAGATAGATGGACAGACGAACAGACATATGGACAACAGACGGACGTTCCTACAAATGGATACTAATGTGGATTTTCTTTTGTTTAAAGTAGCCACGTAAGAGAAAAATATAGCCACGTAAGAGAACGGAATGAATAGCATTTACAGTTACCCATTGTTCTCTAGCCACATAAGTACCTCGCCGTGTGTGCGGACAGATGGACAGACGAATAGACGTATGGACAGACAGACGGACAGATGGACATATGAATATACATACGGACAGACGGACGGACGGACGAATAGACATATGGACAGACAGACGGCATACAGGGTGGCGAGTATATGTACCCCGAAAAATGTTTCTGGGTACATACATAAACAGCAATACTAACGAGGACCGTTTATCAGGTAACGCACTATGCATTGACCGAATACCTGGGGCCCGTTTCACTAAACTTAATACGTCTAAAATGTTCGTAAGTGCAAAATTAGGATCGTCTGGAAATGTCAATTGATGGATTTACATTTATTGAGCATAGGTTGCATATGCAGCATATGCTCAATAAATGTAAATCCAATAATTGTTTACAAGAGAAATTCTTTTATTGAGCATAGGCTGCATATGCACCCTATGCTCAATAAATGTACATCCGATAATTGTTTACAAGAAAACAGTGTTAATCTGAAATTTACAGACTATCATAATTCCGCACTTACGAACATTTTAATCGTACGATATTCCCGAGCGTTTGACGGCCGTGTCGGGGAGCAGGACCAACAGTTCAACAGTTCGGGTCAGGAACAATACATTCATCTTCGTCCCAATAGGTTATCATGCTTTTTTATTTAAGAATATCCCCAATTTACATCGGATTTCGCTTAATGTGGCAATACATGTCACAGTCAGTAACATCACACTGACGTGTTTATTTTGACCAATCAAATAAGTTTGTTCGGACACACCCTCTGAGTCGCGAGATAGTGATTACATATCGCGGTACGTCATTTTGGACATTTCACAAACGCTTCCTCCGTATTTAATCATCGTCGTTTCGTGTTAATTTCGTAGTTTATCAAGTCGAAGACCGGTGGATATGGCATCAGCTATGGGTATATTATCGGGCCTCTTGCTTTTCGTGTTGGCAGGTATGTATTACTGGTATTAGTATTTGTTCCGGGACCATAACTTTCCTAATTCGGGTCCATTATTTACGTCAAGGCGAAATTGTGTAGTTTGTATACGCTTCCCACATTGAACCGTGTTTATGCCCTCACAAATTTTGTTTCAAATATATGTATACCCATATCAGGCCCGTAGCCAGGGGGGGTCGGAGCGGTCAGATGACCACCCCCCCTCCCCCCCCCCCCCCATCCCCCCCCCCCCGCCCCCTTAGCCTCGAGGTCCACTTTTGTCGACTATAGTCGTCGTCGTCCGCGTCGTCCGCTGTTTTTTGTAAGTTATTGTTTTTTCACAATATCTCTTTAACCCCTTGCCACACTTTGATAATATTTCACATCAATGTTTGTCTAGGGATGATGCTTCATTACGCACACCCCCACATCCAAATTCTCAAGGTCAAGGTCATTTATTTACTTTTAATATTCACCGGTTTTGTAACAGAAATGCGTTAAAGTTATTGTTTTTTCACAATATCTCTTTAAC
Source organism: Conchocele bisecta (assembly GCA_029237695.1). Taxonomy (NCBI): domain Eukaryota; kingdom Metazoa; phylum Mollusca; class Bivalvia; order Lucinida; family Thyasiridae; genus Conchocele; species Conchocele bisecta. The sequence continues at coordinate 94,207,209 of CM055272.1, read as the reverse complement.
CCCTTGCCACACTTTGATAATATTTCACATCAATGTTTGTCTAGGGATGATGCTTCAATACGCGCACCCCCACATCCAAATTCTCAAGGTCAAGGTCATTTATTTACTTGTAATGTTCACGGTCAAATGCCTCGGCAGGCGTGATACCGCTTCCGTGGCGGAATTCTTGTTTACCAAAAAAAGCATGCACCAGGACCCCCCTAGATACCTCAGGCTTGGGCCTTCGAAACGACGCCCCCTTCAAACAGGTCTGGCTACGGGCCTGCATATATAATGAGACTTTTCGAGTTTGCTAACGCGAAAAAGACTACAAACGAGTGAGATCATTTGTATATTGTTTCCAAGGGAAAGAAACCAGGCGCCCGTTTCACTAAACTTCGTATGACGTATGGTAAAACAGTTCGTTTTTATTAATTTGCTTCTCACATTAACGTGGCTAACTAATGCCACCATTTTCCGCTGAATTGTACACAAGATTACCTGATTACATGTAAACACATCCACTAAAACATTACCAACATCGGCTATCAGTGCAAATGTTCAATTTTGCACTTACGCAAATATTAGTCCTACGAAGTTTAGTGAAACGGGAACCTGGGGCCCGTTTCACTAAACTTCGTAAGACTAAAATGTTTGTAAGTGCAAAATTATGATAGTCTGTAAATTCCACATTAACAACGTTTTCTTGTAAACAATTCTTGGATTTACATTTATTGAGCATAGGCACCATGTGCGCAATAAATGTAAATCCATCAATTGAAATTCCCAGACGATCCTAAATGTGCACTTACGAACATTTTAGTCGTATTTGGGGCTTTGGATTTTCTAATTCTCCATACTTGTCTGATTAAAAAAAAAGATATGCTGTCCGTATGCCTTAATATATTTTTAATTAAACAAATACATGTACAGTGGAACCCCTCTAAACCGGACACCCTGGGATGTCCTGTATGCTACAAGCCGCGAGCAGGCAATCGGTATCTGCTTATATATAGTGGAACCTCTCTAAGCCGAACACCCTGGGGACCTCCCAGGGTGTCCGGTTTAGAGAGGGTTCACTGTACATGTAATGCGCAATAGTGATAGCAACTTAGTCAGAGTTTGACATAGTGCATGAGAAAAGCATTGGCTGTCGGTGGACCTAATTACAGAGCTATATATCACATGTGCTCGGAGAATCGGGGATTGTGGGATGTGACGTCGGTTTGTTTTTGAACTGACGTTGACTGAATGCTAAGTCATACCAACGTGCTAAAAAAAGTTTATATCTTCATACTAAGCGTTTTATTCGTTAAACCGGAATACATGTACTTTTCCACTGGGATTTGCACTATTTAGCATATTCCGCCCTTCTACAGTCTGTTCAATGTTTTGCTGCCGACGAACTATTAAACACATTAGATATAAATCTAAATTTTGTATTTGATGAAATTCCATCAAAATTGAAATGTCCAACGATCCTAAATGTGCACATTTTACATTGAACTTTTTAGTCGTACGAAGTTTAGTGAAACAGTCCCATAGAGTGATAGACGCTGTACCCATACAACTAACCAAAGCTTGCGTTGAAGTAGTACTAACGTTTTCTGATGGATTCTGACCATGCAATATGTCCTGAAAAATCAATCCGCCAGTAGCCTATTTCACCAACATTTCAAAGTATACTTTTCTAGCAAAGTATACTTTGAGGGAGAAATTTTCAATTTTAAGATAAATTTATTAATTTTAATTATACTGACTTTATTACATTATCACAGCCATTTTCATTCTGCATAGTTTTAATCAACAAATATAAAATCGTTAGTTCTATATGAAATAATGCATTTCTGTAAAATCAATGATTACTTCCTCAAAGTCAAAGTATACTTTGCTAAGATAAGTGTACTTTGCAATGTTGATGAACTCGGCTACAGATGCCACTCTGACATCTTTGGGGCAATATTTGTATGGTCATTTCAACAAGACCACCAAAACCCTCAAAAGTTGTTATTTCTTTTTGAGCATTTTATAGTAACAATATTTTACCTAGCTTCTATATCAGACCACTTGTGTGTGTGTATGTATTTATCCTAAGCGTTATATCGCATGTTTATGACATGTTCATGTGAAGGAATGTTAGAATAAATAGGAATGTGATGCATGAAAATCGTCGTACTCGACTACTAGCAAATGTTCTGCATTCCCTCGTAATTAGCAATGGAATACGGATAGCAGCATGCTTTGTCATATTGGTGAGTCCGATAAAACGTTCATTTCATCTACTCGGGTCCCATCGAAACAATGCACACTGATTGGCAGAGAATCAGCAATGCTCAGGCTCGACAAATCATGTTGGTTGATTGCGTGTTCACATTCCGAATAGCTTTTCACAGAGTTTTTCACGTACAAGACTGCCATATCAGTTGTTTCAAATGATAATAAACAGTCTACTTTCAATGAAAAAAATGCAATTTCTCACAATTTAGCAGAGGGTGTTATGCTTCAAAATGGTGCCAAACATTCATCCAGCGGGTTACATAATATAGACATACGGCATAACACTCGTAATTGAATGAAGTTTCAGAAGGCATATGTCTGCAATAATCCCACATAGGAGGAGGGTTTCCATTTCTGGCTGACGGCCTAATACATTGTATTAACATGGACCACTGGCATTGCGCCAGTATAGTTGCGAACGGTAACTCTTGCAATCTACTCCCGGGCGTAGATTGCAAGAGTTACCGTTCGCAACAATGCGACATTTCAGCCAAGACGGCGAGCGCGGAATCGTGTCTCTACTACAACGCGGCCATCGACAGTGGGACCATGTACTGTGGCAGCGGTTGCTGTGGCGACTTCTACAACCGTTATTGCTGCGTCTGGTAGTTATCGCTGTTACACGTGCCACCCGACAATGGAAGCACAAATATTGCTGTGGCTGGAGAAGTGGGGCTTATGGGTTTTGCGATCAGCGTAGCTTCTCATCAAGTAGCGCAGACATGTAGACCCATTACATGTATGATCTGTATTGCTTATTAGAATCATGAAGGCTGTTTCATTGATGGAATGGCGAACAGTGCAGATCCTGATCAGATTGTGCGGATGCACAGGCTGATCTGGATCTACATTGGTCGCAGAACCCGATTTATCCAGTAACAGGCACACATATTCCACTAATCCTATGTAATACAATACTAGAAACGTGAATATGTTGGTATCAAATATATGTGTGTTCTATTCAGTATCGTGTTGCACGGGGTTAGCAGAATATTCGTGTTTTAGCATCTGTTTACATGGGCTTAATGAAATAGTTGTGTTTATGGTATCGGGTCGCATGGGATGAGCATACGATTCGTGTCGTATTATGTTTGTGGCATATTCGTGTTTCAAGTTTCGTGTTGCATGGGGTTAACGAACATATTTCTTTCTAGCATATGGTTGCATGTGTATGGGGTCGGCTGAATATTCGTTTTTCTAGCATCGAGATGCATGTTGTTAATGGAATATCCGTGCTTATATTATCGAGATGCATGTTAGAATATCGGCGTGTTCATTGTATCCGGGTTGCATGGGGTTAACAGAATATTAGCGTTTCTGGTATCGAGTTGCATGGGGTTATCGGAATATTCGCGTTTCTGGTATCTGGTTGCATGGCGTTAGCGGACAATTCGTGTTTAATGTATCCAGGATGCATAGGATTAGCGGAATATTCGCGTTTCTGGTATCGGGTTGCATGGGGTTAGCGGCATATTCGTGTTTATGGTATCTAGTTGAATGATATTATCTTGAAATTTAATAGTGTAGTTAAAACAAACCATCAGCAACGGTCGGATTGCACAGGGTTATCTTATTACACGTCCGCCCGTCGAACCGACCGACCGACCGATCCACCGACCGATCCACCGATTGCAGAGGGTTAACTTATGACACGTCCGACTTTCCGATCGTCCGACCGTCTGTGCGACCGACCGATTGCACAGGGTTAACTTATGACACGTCCGACCGTCCGACCGTCTGACCGTCTGTGCGACCGACCGATTGCACAGGGTTAACTTATTACATGTCCGCCAGTCCGATCCACCGACCGATCCATCAATAAATTCCAATAAATTCCAATCAATAAAACGTATGTCATGTTTTAATCGTGCAACTTCGCTTCAATAAACCGAAACCTAAAACGGCTGATCGGGAACTTCGGTGACAGTTGACAGTGTCAAGGCTACCGGAAGCAAAACACTTTCGGTTTTATTAAATATTATGTAGTATTAAAATGATTAATACATTATATGAAAAATAAACTTAAATATAAATATAGACTGTAACTTTAAACAAAATCATACATTGGTAATATTTACCTTTTGCGATGTTAACCCATCAGGCAGCAGCTTCTCTCTCCAACAAAATTGGTCGTTGTAAAATAGGTCGATTGAAATTTCTGACGAAGCACGATAAAACTCCGATTAATTCCAAAAGTAAGAAGCATTGCGAGCACACCACGATGTGTACTTCACCGTGTACTTATACGTTCCGATGAAACATCATAAATGCCGACGCGTTGAACCTCTCAAAATACTCGATATTTGATTTGTTTTGCAAAAATTCAGGGACCCTCGATTTCGACGGATTTTTCCGGGAAGGACTAGGTTACAAATATGGTGCTGTACCACAGGCGCAAGGTACTTTTACACCCAGTAAACGGCACTGAGACTAGAAATGGAGTCTTTTCACAAATATTAAACGTCAAATGGAATAGTAAGGTACCGATTTCTATCACAGTAGCTGGTTTGTAAAAGGCTTGTCTCAATTCGTTGTGGACCTTATTAATAATATACTATATATATATACTGTCATGTGATTTTTTTCCCGTCACCTGTGCAACCAATCAATGAACCAACCAACCAAACCAACCTACCAAATCAACAACCCAACCCACCAAATCACAAGCAAACCAAACCAATTAACCAACCAATTTCAGGGGTGCGGGTTCCATCGCCGGCACCGTCGTTGGCCTTGTCGTGTTCGTGACCATCGTCATCATCATCGTGGTCTGCTGCCGACGCCGGCGGATGGCGTCGCGAATCGTGTACACCCAGCAGGTCGTCAACCCGGGCATTTCCGTCGTCAGCGCCTTGCGTAAGTTCACAGAGCTTTTATTGGGGATACCCTGGGGACACCCTCGGGACACCCTGGGGATTCATTTATTAATAAAATTAATAAAAATCCCGCTGGGGACTTAGAATTATTTTTTATTAATTCGTTCCCACGAAACAACAATTCGTTCCCTCCATTTATTAATACGTTCCCACGAAATAACATATTCGTTTCCACGATGTAACAATTCGTTCCCACGATGTAATAATTCGTTCCCACGAAATAACAATTCGTTCCCTCGAATTAACAGTTCCCTCGAATTGACAATTCGTTCCCACGAAATAACAATTCGTTCCGTCAATTTAACAATTCGTTAATTGTTAATTTGAGGGAACGAATTGTTATTTCGTGGGAACGAATTGTGAAATTGAGGGAACGAATTGTTAATTCGTGGGTGTTCCCACGAATTGTTAAATAGAGGGAACGAATTGTTATTTCGTGGGAACGAATTGGAACGAATTGTTATTTCGTGGGAACGAATTGTTATTTCGTGGGAACTAATTGTTATTTCGTGGGAACGAATAAATAAAAAAGAATTCTACGTACCCTGCGGGGCTCCGTATGTCACAGTGTAAGACCATAAACAAGTATTTTGGTTTGGACACGGGTAGGCGTTTTTATTTTTCGTATGAGATCTTTATGGCAGTAGATTTGTGTCTATGTTCGATCGGCATATTTTCATTTGGTTATCGCATAATTATATTCAATAATCAAATGAATATCGATGATTATCGAACGTAAATACTATTGTTATTTTATGGTTGCATATATGTTCAATAATTAAATACATTATTGTTATTTCACAATAAACGGTTTATTTGTATGTTCAATAAATCAAACGTAAATATAAATTCGTTCAAACATATATTTACCCAATTGAATATAAATATGCACTGTCTGCAGATAACAGTTCTGCTATTTATTCGATAAATCGAACATAAAATAAACTGATATATTTACCTAATCAAACATAAATATAGTTTGTTTAAACAATTATGTGTGCTACATTGAACACACATAGTGCACTGCTGTATTGGTTCGATTATGTTTATTTTCAGTTAACTCAATCGAACGTATATATGTGATGTCAATTGTTTTGTTAAACATATTGGTTCGATAAATTATACATATTGGTTCGATTAATGATACATACATATAGGTTCGATAAATGATACATACATATTGGTTCGATAAATGATACATATATTGGTTCGATAAATGATGCATATTGGTTCGATAAATGTACATACATATTTGTTCGATACGTTATATATTGGTTCGATAAATGGTACATATTGGTTCGATAAATGTACATATATTGGTTCGATAAATGGTACATATGGTTCGATAAAGGTACATATATTGGTTCGATAAATTGTACATATGGTTCGATAAATGGTACATATATTGGTTCGATAAATGGTACTTATAATTTGGTTCGATAAAGTGCATATTGGTTCATAAATATGGTACATATGGTTATATATATTTTGGTTCGATAAATGGTACATATATTGTTCGATAATGATACATATATGGTTCGATAAATGATATATTGGTTCGATAAATGATATGTACATAGATTGGTTCGATAAATGATGCGGATATTATATTGGTTCGATAAATTGGGTTACATATCTTGTTCGGATAAATGTACATATATTGGTTCGATAAAAGGAACATATTATTGGTTTTCGGATAAACTTTAAATATTGGGTTCGATAAAATTGGTACATATTATTTAGGTTCCGGATAAATGGTACAAATATTGTTCGATAAATGGATGCATATTGGTTTGATAAATGATACATACATATATTGGTTCGATAAATGGTACATATATTGGTTCGATAAATGATACATATATTGGTTCGATAAATGATGCATATTCAGGGGCGGATCCAGGATTTTGGTTTAGGGTGTGGATCCGCCCCTGAATATGCATCATTTATCGAACCAATATATGTATCATTTATCGAACCAATATATGTACAATTTATCGAACAAATATATGTATGTATCATTTATCGAACCAATATATGTACCATTTATCGAACCAATATATGTACCATTTATCGAACCAATATATGTATCATTTATCGAACCAATATATAACGTTTATCGAACCAATATATGTATGTATCATTTAAAGAACCAATATGCATCATTTATCGAACCAATATATGTATCATTTATCGAACCAATATGTATGTATCATTTATCGAACCTATATGTATGTATCATTAATCGAACCAATATGTATAATTTATCGAACCAATATGTTTAACAAAACAATTGACATCACATATATACGTTCGATTGAGTTAACTGAAAATAAACATAATCGAACCAATACAGCAGTGCACTATGTGTGTTCAATGTAGCACACATAATTGTTTAAACAAACTATATTTATGTTTGATTAGGTAAATATATCAGTTTATTTTATGTTCGATTTTATCGAATAAATAGCAGAACTGTTATCTGCAGACAGTGCATATTTATATTCAATTGGGTAAATATATGTTGGAACGAATTTATATTTACGTTTGATTTATTGAACATACAAATAAACCGTTTATTGTGAAATTACAATAATGTATTTACTTATTGAACATATATGCAACCATAAAATAACAATAGTATTTACGTTCGATAATCATCAATATTCATTTGATTATTGAATATAATTATGCGATAATCAAATGAAAATATGCCGATCGAACATAGACACAAATCTACTGCCATAGATCTTCGTCTGTGATATTTCTTTCAGGTTGCCGAATGCATTTTGTATGTCGATTAAAAATGTGGTTCGCATATATGCTTTCGAAAGCTACTTACTATATCATCATTATACCTGAACAATCGCCAGAATTTCATCAGGGTTTAACATTTTTTCATTGATCATGTGGCGAATTTGCAATATATTTGTATTTGTCCATGACGATAAAGTGCCCTGATGTGAGCAGGTATATTTCCAAAGAGGCGATATCTGAGACACACAGTACTTTGTTATGGCCTAATAGCACAGTGTATTAAAATTCACCATACACTAGTGTAATAAATATACAACTGATGCTACTACAGAGAACACGCTAGGTGGGCATTACAGATTCAGCGTATTGTGCTGTTCTTATGCAGTAATATAATCTAAGATGTGTGTTGATTTAATATGAGATGTATTAACTTCGTTGACTGATGTCATAAGAAACGAGGCATGTCATATTAAATGAACACTCATGTAAGATCCCCATATGTACATGTATGTACCCCGAAACCAACACAGCGAATTTGGTTTAAAATCCCTGCAACAGCTACGGTGAAATACAGTAAACCTCTCTAAACCGGACACGCATGCATTCGCTGTATTCTCAATTTCATGGGATACGTTCTCATCTATCTAATGTCTGTTCATGTTCGCAAGCACACCCGCATGCATTGGCATATTCATATGTCTAATTTACAGTGGAACCTCTCTGAGCCGGACACCCTGGGTATCCCCAAGGTATCCCCAGGGTGTCCACATGGTGTCCCCAGTGTGTCCCCAGTGTGTCTCCAGGCTGTCCCCAGGGTGTCCCAGGGTATCCCCAGGGTATCCCCAGGGTATCCCCCCAGTGTATCCCCAGGGTGTCCCCAGGTTATCCCCATGCTGTCCCCATGCTGTCCCCAGGGTATCCCCAGGGTATCCCCAGGGTATCCCGAGGGTGTCCCCAGGCTGTCCCCAGAGTATCCCCAGAGTATCCCCAGGGTATCCCGAGGGTGTCCACAGAGTGTCCCCAGGGTGTCCACAGGGTATCACAATGGTGTCCCTAGGGTATCCCCAGGGTGTCCACATGGTGTCCCCAGTGTATCCACAAGGTGTCCCCAGAGTGTCCCCAGGCTGTCCCCAGGGTGTCCCCATGGTGTCCCCAGGGTATCCCCAGGGTGTCCCCAGTGTATCCCCAGGGAATCCCCCCAGTGTATCCCCAGGGTGTCCCCAGGTTATCCACAGGCGGTCCACATGCTGTCCTCAGGGTATCCCCAGGGTATCCCCAGGGTATCCCGAGGGTGTCCCCAGGGTGTCCCCATGGTGTCCCCAGGGTGTCCACAGGGTATCCCAATGGTGTCCCCAGGGTATCCCCAGGGTGTCCACATGGTGTCCCCAGTGTATCCAGGGGTGTCCCCAGGGTGTCCCCAGGGTGTCCCCCAGGGTGTCCCCAGGGTGTCCCCAGGGTGTCCCCAGGGTGTCCCCAGGGTGTCCCAAGGGTATCCCCAGGGTATCCCCAGGGTGTCCCCAGGGTATCCACAGCCTGTCCCCATGCTGTCCCCATGGTATCCCCCTGGGGATTGTCCCCAGGGTGTCCCCAGGGTATCCCAATGATGTACACAGGGTGTCCCCAGGGTATCCCCAGGGTATCCCCAGGGTATCCCCAGGGTATCCCCAGGGTGTCACCAGTGTATCCCCAGGGTATCCCAATGATGTACCCAGGGTGTCCCCAGGGTATCCCCAGGGTATCCCCAGGGTGTCACCAGTTTATCCCCAGGGTATCCATCCAGTGTATCCACAGGGTGTCCCCAGGGTATCCACAGGCTGTCCCCATGCTGTCCCCAGCGTATCCCCATGGTATCCCCAGGGTGTACCCAGGGTATCCGGTTTAGAGAGGTTATACTTTACAAATGAAGTGACGGTACCTCTGCTTCACGTCTCCTCAGAAAAGCCAGTATCCCGAAACAAACATCGGGGTACATGTACTTATGAGACGAGTCATGTGATATTGTACCTACAGAGATATGGGAATTTTCATTAAATACTTACAAAAAAATGTCACCAACTTCCAACGCCTTTTACTGAAACTATTAAATAATGACCTCCATAAACAAAAATGCGCAAATGCCAACATACATTTTTGGATTCCTTACACTATATAAATGTTACAAAAATGCATAGTTTGTCTAATCGTGCCCCACCACCACCACCCCCCCCCCCCCCCCGAACATTGACGAAATTAGTATATCCACCATTCACCCACTGACTATGATGTCCATTTTCTTGGCCGGCAGCTCAAATACAGAAGCATTGACTTTTCTATTTCCAGAGACGACCCAGGTTGCCGGGTATGCGCAACCACCCCCGTATCCAGGACAACCGAAGTACCCACCACCCGCTCAATACTAAGTGTGAGGGACGTTCAATAAAACTCATGACTATTCGCGTATTTAATCCTTACAACAGTGACTCAAGTATTCTGCTGTCTGCTGTCTTTCGCACTCAGTATTTCTCTGAAAAGCATGTTTTATCACAACACGAGGAATATCATGCGCTGTACAAATACAAATATATATTAAAAGCACAATTATAAAATAATAGTAGACAACCGAATTTGGTTCCCGCCGTTGAATGGAGTTTAATTTTTACCAGACTTGATTGTGTTTTTGTGTAAAGAAGTGAGAGTCGTAAACAAATATAGCTAATTCACATATACGTAATGATCTATATAACTTCAAAGGCTTTTTAACCGTTTAACTCCCGACAAATGATTGTCACAGAACTCGTGATTTTAGATATTTTCCAATTACTCGAACGAGCTGACAGAGAACACGTATGCATATTTTCCAATTACTCGAACGAGCTGACAGAGAACACATATGTAATTGGAAAATATCTAAAATCACGAGTTTTGTATTCAGACTGAATAAAAAGGTTTTCACAGTCACTTGTGCTGCACTCCGCACCGGCGTAACATGTTTCACGTCGAAGTAGGCGCGAATTCCTGACGAATACCCATTCTGCTACATGCCGCAAGATATTTTGCGCCGGTTACTAGACGAAAAATCCGTTTATGTTTTAGCTCTAAATAGAGTTGAGTGGAATCTCGTCGGGAAACCGGTGCATTTTGTGACATGATGTTTACGCCGGCACCGAGTTCAGCACCAGTGAAATTTTAATATTAACCCTTTCAACCCTAAGGAACTGGAATGGACTGTGATATACTAATGTTCCGACCAATCCAATGGTCACAAAATGATTTTCAGATTCGTCCATTTATAAAAATGGGGTGTTTTTGTTCTAAGAAATATGAAAATTACTTGCAAAAGGGCTAAGTCTTACACAGGTTTCAGTTTTTATGCTGTTGATAGATATTTTCGCCGACAGTGATTTGTAAATATCGACATACAGTGGGGTCAGCGTGTAAGTGCACACACGAACGAACACGACAGGACCTGTCGTGTTCGTTCGTGTGTGCACTTACACGCTGACCCCACTGTAACTTATGAATATGATAACGGAACTTTGGTGAAGATGCAGAATATCTGTAACGTTACACGTACATGTATATATAGTGTCTTTTATATAATGCGCAATCCCGGTATAGAACTTCTTTTATAGAACTTCGTTTCAAATATATTTATATACAGATCCGGTCCTATGCTGTATTTCAGCGTTTATTTCGTACTGAACAACATAGTAAACCCAGATCAGACTGCACACACAGTCTGCTCTGAGTTTACGCTGCTTGAAATAACATTAATAAGTGAAAAATATGGATCTGGTAAATAATGTAGTCCCAGATCAGATCGCGTAGATATGTAGGATTATTTGGATCAACTATATTGACTCATTTTCACAGCAAATCATGCTACATTCGCTCTTTGTACACGCAATAAGCTCCCAAACTACACAATTTGGACCGGATTTCTATAATAAATCCAAGGGGGATAACTAGCTGCGATCCCTCATTGACAAAGTACCGACATACGCAGTGGCAAACTGGCATGTCGGTTTCTATTGTCAGTAATCTATTGTTTTGTAATTTTATTCACGTATTCGTCAAATCGACAGCAGAGGTGACATATTTCAATCTTGTACGAAACCCAGAAATGCTATAGTGAGAAAGTTTAATCAAAATGTTACTCGTTCTGACAAAACCGGGCGTATTTCATTTGTGATCGGTTTTGTTCTGAGTACAAGAACTCAAATTACATTGCCTTACATAAGCGTTATGACAGAGTAGTATTTCCAAATTTGCATTTGAATCCTTTTTTGTTAACTTTCTTCGTAAAACGTGACTTGAGAATTTTGCTGATACACACTATACCAGGAGAGTTTATGGCAATACCTTTGTCTCATAGTGTAGAAGTTACTCTCAATAACAATATAGCGAGGTATGAACGTCAACGCCCTGCATACATTGTTGGCTATACAGCAGAGTGCGAAATGTAAACGCTATTCCGCAAATGTATACCTTTGACGGAATGCTCAGTGGAAATAAGGCCATTTGATATGACCATTTCGTCAAATTTCGACGTTATTTTCAAAGAAATGTCACATATTCTGTAAATTGTTTTCCTGAAAAAATTGTATATTATTGGGTACAAAATCACATGACTTGTCTCATTTTTTATTTGTATTTTCAAGTCGTGCCATAAACCTAGATATTACTTCACCTTGTTGCTTTGTTATTTAATCCAACAATGCACGGTGGTGGTGGTGGTGGGGGGGGGGGGTGATATGGAGGAGAAGAATTATGGCTGAAGATGATGATGATGATGGTGATGATGATGATGCTGATATATGAAACAAGTATGGAAGCATTTTGGTGCCAATGCTAAAATATTTGTATCTCCGAATTAGGAGATATTAAGTCCTAAGTAGGAGATACTAACTCCTAATTAGGAGATAGTATCTCCTAATTAGTATTTATTATCTCCTATGTTGGACTTACTATCTCATAATTAGAACTTAATATCTCGTAATTAGAACCTTTTATCTCCAAATTGGGTGTTAGTATCTCCTAAGTATGACTTACTATCTCATAATTAGGACTTACTATCTGTGTCAATGCTAAAAATGTTTATCTCCTAATTAGATACTAACTCCTAATTAGGACATGACGAAATGATAAAAAAGTGTCAACTTTCGACGTCATTTGCAGAAAATATCACAGTTTCTCTGAATAGTTTTCATTAAAATCGTCTTAAGAACACACACAATCATGGTTCGTGTCATATATATTATTTTCCATGCGACCATCCATGCCTGTTATTGATTGATTGATTGATTGATTGATTGATTGATTGTTGATTGCTTGATTGCTTGATTGGTTGGTTGGTTGGTTGGTTGGTTGGTTGGTTGGTTGGTTGGTTGGTTGGTTGGTTGGTTGGTTGGTTGGTTGCTTGGTTGCTTGGTTGGTTGCTTGCTTGCTTGCTTGGTTGCTTGCTTGGTTGCTTGCTTGGTTGCTTGCTTGCTTGGTTGGTTGGTTGCTTGGTTGCTTGCTTCCTTGGTTGCTTGGTTGGTTGCTTTGTTGATTGATAAGTTAGTGATTGATTGATTGATTGATTGATTGATTGATTGATTGATTGATTGATTGATTAGTTGGTTGTATGTTGATTGATTGATTGATTTTTTTGATTTATTGATTGGTTTTGGTTGGTTGTTGGTTGGTTGGTTGTTTGGTTGGTTGGTTGGTTGGTTGGTTGGTTGGTTGGTTGGTTGGTTGGTTGGTTGGTTGGTTGGTTGGTTGGTTGGTTGGTTGGTTGGTTGGTTGGTTGGTTGGTTGGTTGGTTGGTTGGTTGGTTGGTTGGTTGGTTGGTTGGTTGGTTGGTTGGTTGGTTGGTTGGTTGGTTGGTTGGTTGGTTGGTTGGTTGGTTGGTTGGTTGGTTGGTTGGTTGGTTGGTTGGTTGGTTGGTTGGTTGGTTGGTTGGTTGGTTGGTTGGTTGGTTGGTTGGTTGGTTGGTTGGTTGGTTGGTTGGTTGGTTGGTTGGTTGGTTGGTTGGTTGGTTGGTTGCTTGGTTGCTTGGTTGGTTGCTTGGTTGGTTGCTTGTTGGTTGGTTGGTTGGTTGGTTGGTTGGTTGGTTGGTTGGTTGGTTGGTTGGTTGGTTGGTTGGTTGGTTGCTTGCTTGCTTGCTTGCTTGCTTGCTTGCTTGCTTGCTTGCTTGCTTGCTTGCTTGCTTGCTTGCTTGCTTGATTGTTTGATTGATTGATTGATCGATTGATTTCCTGAATTGAAAACCTCACTGTATGGGAGAAATAGAGGATATTCCATCGTACATTTGGAATAGCGGGAAATAATAGACGAGTGTGCGCCGGCTTCCGCGTTAGCAACGAGTGAGCGTAGCGAACGAGTTGCTTGCACGGACGCCGACGGACATGAGTATATTATTTCCGCGGTTGAAATGGTTAAACGAGCTTTGTATTGAACGAATACGTACGGATTGGTACTGTAATGTATCAGGCATGCGAATATCATGGTAATAACACATTGAAAATTGACCTTTCATTGGACGAACGACGTCACATGACGTTACCGAATTACGTCAATGTAATGACGCAACATAAAAACATGTTAGTATAGTATATATTTGACCATTTGATCATAAAACGTTACCCGATAACAAAAAATACCATGCTAGTGTCTTTTGATATCAAGTTTATCAGGCGCTGCCCGAAAAAGATAGGAATTCCTCGGCAAGTCTCGGAATTCCTACACGTTTCATAGCCACGCCTGCTAAACTTGATATCAAAATTCACTAGACTGGTCTACTCTGTATACTTGTTCATTACTGTCCAGTACTAAACTTGGTTCGATTAAAATGTTCGTAAGTGCAAATTTAGGATTGTCTGGAAATTTCAATTGATGGATATGTTCAATAAATGTAAATCCAATAAATGTAATTGTTTACAAGAAAACAGTGTTAAAGTTAAATAAACAGACCCTCATAATTTTGCAACTACTAACGGTTTAGTCGTACGAAGTTTAGTGAAACGGCCCCCAGAACTGTGTGTATTGTCGCAGTACAAGGCACAACCACCTCCTAGCATTGGCTAAAGCGAAACCTAAGAATTACATGACAATGTTCAGAGGTTCATGATAATCGCCGAACCTTTGTGGGGATGTGACTGGAGAAATGGGATTATGGGTTTTCTGACCAGTGTATATCCTGATCAAATAACACACTTATATAGGCTGGTAATGATCTACATTGCTTGTTACAAGCATGACGGGTGTTTCATTGATGTAGTGGCGAACAGTGCAGATATATTTGATGATTAAAAGTATGCAGAATTATTTTACTGAATTTACGGAATTTATTGCATAATCACAGCCAAAATGGCTGTGATAATGTAATAAATTCAGTATAATAAAAATTAATATATTTATCCTTAAATTGAAAATTACTCTCTCAACGTGTACTTAGCAAGATAAGTATACTTTGCAATGTTGGTGAAAAAGGCTACACATGATTCGAGTTGTGGGTGAAAGAACGTCCATACAAAATGGCCGCCATCTATATCGCTCATACATGTGAGTATACGGT
Source organism: Conchocele bisecta (assembly GCA_029237695.1). Taxonomy (NCBI): domain Eukaryota; kingdom Metazoa; phylum Mollusca; class Bivalvia; order Lucinida; family Thyasiridae; genus Conchocele; species Conchocele bisecta. The sequence continues at coordinate 94,191,780 of CM055272.1, read as the reverse complement.
AATGTTTACACGTTACATCAGCACTGAATATATGATCATGACAGTCCATCACATTTATATCAGGAACAAATCAGTACAATTGATTTAATTTCCTTAGGCCATATTGAATTTCAAAATGGCCGTGCTTTCACCCATGATTTGTACCACGTGATCAAGTCTCTTCACTTATCCATCGTTACATTACCAGTTTACCCGAGATTTGTTTGTGGGTTATTATAAATGTATAGTATATATCATCATTGTTTTACTAATTAATAACTAATTGCTTAAGCATTACTGGATGTCTTAACATTTATGTAATCGTTTTTAACGGTCTGTCAACAGCTAAGGTCATTTTAGGCCGGGCTAACAGGGTCGAATCGTATACTTCACCTGTTGTGATGGGAGAAAAAATCAAAATAAAAACTGAATATTTACAAACAAATATATAGTCAGCCATGAAAGTAGAATAACCTGATCTGGTGCCAGGTCCTCACCATACCAGAGTCACTCGAGCCCCCTCCCTAACAGAAATAAAATTAGTATTAATCATATTACTTTTATAATGGATATAACCGGATTCAACTCACGGATCCCTAAAAAATCGCAATATTTCGAGAGTGTTGTAATGTACTGTCTCACAATATATTAAATACAATCCCTTTAACATTTACGATATACATAAACATGATAAATGCATGGGGTTAAACTCATAAACATAAATAGATATATATGATACATACACATGCGGAAAGCGAGACATAGGTTTTACTTTTCCGGAGTCGAAGTCGGCGGCGGCGACGTCATCATTCAATGTTAAGTTTTCGTGTTACGGTCATTACTTCAACACCTTATCAGCTACAGTCATCAAACGTTATACATACATTTACTATGATATGTAGATGAATATAGGACTACTCTCGGTGCCCCATGATCAAGGTCAATGCCCCAGGGTCAATGTCAAGGCGGAACAAGGCGAGACATTTAATTCCGCGGAATTCTTGTTTGTATTGAACAACCCTCACAACACATTCAATATGGATTGTGACACCACTCAAGCATGTGTATGTTGTACACTTACCATATACTTGCACACTCCATAATATGCTATTTGTTGTGGAACAACTCTATGAAAGAAACCTTGACCAAATTACTTGTCATTTGACAGAGAAAACAACAACAAATCATATATTTTCGTTGAACGACCCTAACAGCATATTCAATAGGGATTGTGACACCACTCACTCAGGTCTATGGTATACACTGACCATATATCTGCACAATCTATGATACAGCACATTCAGTAGGGGTTGTGACACAAATCACTCATGTCTATGTTGTACATTGATCATATACCTGCTGAATCAATATGATATTCATATTGGTGCAACTCTATGAAAGAAACCTTCACAAAAAAACTTTGTTATTTGACGGAGAAAACAACAAAAATGTATGTTGTAACTACCCTCACAGCACATTCAATAGGAATTGTGGTACCACTCACTCGTGTCTATGTTGTACAATGACCACATACCTGCACACTCCATACGATATGTATTGTGCAGCAACTCTGTCACAGAAACATTGATAAAAAAAATTGCCATTTGACATGTTTGAAGGAGAAAACAAAACAAAAAGTCATATATTTTTGTTGAACGACCCTCACAGTACATTCAATAGGGATTGTGGCACAACACACTCATATATATGTTGTACACTGACCATACACTTGCACACTCCATAGGATATGTATTGTGAAGCAACTCTATGAAAGGAGAAAACAAAACAAAAACTCATTTATTTGTGTTGAATGACCCTCACAGCACATTATATATGGATTGAGACACCACTCACTTGTTTCTATGTTGTACACTGACCAGATACCTGCATAATCCATATGATATTCATTGTGCAGCAACTCTATGAAAGAAACTTTGAACTAACACTTTGCCATTTGAAGGAGAAAAAAAACATATATTTGTGTCGAACGACCCTCATAGCACATTAAAAAGGTATGGTGACACCACACACTCGAGTCTATGTTGTACACTGACGATATATGTGCACAACCCATATGATATGTATTGTGGAGCGACTCTGTGAAGAAAACCTTAACCAAAAACTTTGTCATTTGACAGAGAATTCACAAACAAAATCATATATTTTTGTTGAACGACCCTCATAGTACTTTCAATAGGGATTGCGACAACACTCAATCACGTCTCTATGGAAGAAACCTTGACCAAAACTTGTCATTGGACGTGGAAAACAACAAAAAAATCATCATTTTAAACAACAACAAAAAAAGATAATTTTTTGTTGAACAATCCTCGCAGAACATTCAATAGGGATTGCGAAACCACACACTCACGTCTCTGTTGTACACTGAGCATATACCTGTATAATCCATAGGATAATTGTGTGTGGGGCAACGCTATGAAAGACATCTTGGCAGAAAAACTTTGTCATTTGATGGAGAAAACAACAAAAAAATAACAATTTGTTTTAACAATCCTCACAGAACATTCCATAGGGATTGTGACACCACTCACTCACGTCTATGTTGTACACTGGCCATATACCTGCATACTCCATAGGATAATTATTGTGTAGCAACTCTGTGAAAGAAACCATGACCAAACAATTTGTCATCTTGTTGAACGACCCTCACAGAACGTTCAATAGGGATAGTGATCAACACCACGCACTCACGTCTATGTTGTATATTGACCATATACGGACATTTACAACATGCCACAGTGTACATGTACCGGTGCATATTTCAATTATGTTTTACATGTGTACGTGTATATACAGAAGCTTTATACAAATTAACATAGTATTCATTTAATAATGTTGTTTCATCGGTTTGGTCAGGCCTTGTAGTGCAGCGGCTAGCATACTGGTATTCATAAGAGTGGGGCCCATTCTGGTTAAACAAGCATTGCTATTTTCAATACTACTGGTAAACATATTGTAGGGTGCCTTTTTTTTTGCATCTGCCTGTTTATTGTGTTAGTCCGTTTTAAACTGAATGCAACAACTATAGCTTGTACCACAATAACGTACTGCGGTGTGTGTACATAAAAAACTGATGTATATAATTTGAGATACCTGTGATCTATAATACCTATGTTTTATGCATGATTGACAAAAATATCGCGAAAATGAGCAACTGGTGATCTGAGGATCCCCATTGCAACCCCTTAAGGGGAATGTGACGGCATGAACATGTGGCCGGGCTGGTCGCCCTGTCTTAGCGATTCCCAAGGCCGGTAGAGTAAATCGGAGGTTCTCTATCTGGTTTGGACGGGTGTAGATACGTGGGAGGTGGATATAGACTGTAAATACAAAATTTACCATGACATATTATTATTATCGACATGTACAAAATGTATGAACTAATCAATATGGCGTCTTGAAAACAGTGAACGGACAATTCACGACAACGGATTTTGGAATATATCTCCAGCGATATATGTGACACAAATGAATATTTGATGTCGCATATATCCCTGGGGACAAGACAATGCACTATATTAACCCCAAAACATTACCTGTAAATACAATATTTACCATGACATATTATTATTATCGACATGTACACAATGTATGAACTAATCAATATGGCGTCGGGAAAACAGTGAACGGAAAAGCTGCGTGCGCATGCAACATGCATATGTTAGTCAGGTGACTTCCTAACAAAAGAACTGCACTAACAAATGCCTATTCTGGACTATAATAGTCCAGTACACTACAGGTAAATCTGAAAGTGCTACATTGACTGGACCTAAAGGTACCGCTACTAGACTACAAAAGGGAGTATACACATTAGAAAGGCTATATTAGTCAATGAGTGGAAGGAATTACAATATATCACAAAGACAAGTTTTATATAGTTTACTTCATCACCGCAAATTCCAAATACATGTACAACAGAAATGGTTAGGAAGTGGATGGGATTAAAAACATAACAAACACAGGTTTTGTATATTTATTCCAACCCCCCACAAATTCCAATTGCCACAAACACATGTCTATATTGTCCAGTATATATGTCTGAATAACACACACTTGAGTGGGGTACTTCTCCCTAAGAACGTGTACGAATAAGCCGTGTTTCAGGTATCCCGACCGACTCTGTTTTTTTGATGTGGTCGTATCTTTTTCATTCACTTAAAAAAATAAAGAAATCAATTGTTACTTTGATATTGTTTATGCAAAAAGTATATTTAACTGTCATTGTTATGCACAAACGGTGTTTTAAACCAATATTGTAAGTATAGCTAATCGTTAAAACAATATTTGTTAGTTTTCACTTATGTTTGCCTAAAAATACATATATGTAATATATATAAAATAAATTGACAACCTACCGACCAAACCTTTTTTCAGCATGTAACCTGAAACACAGCTAATTTTGTTAGGCGTTATTAGTTAATACTCTCTGCTATTGTAATTTAGTGATCATTTTATTGTCGCGCCCGCTTAAATTTCGGAAAGCGCGATACAGCTTGCAAGTCGTTTCTTTTCTCTTCAGTATGGGTGAACTTGTAAACAGTTTTGGCGTTGCATTATGAAAACTGAATAGTGTAGATACTATCTAGGTTTACTCCAGTGTAAGTGAATGGGATTGATCAATGATAATTCTCCAGCCAATCCATTCGTCAGAAAATGATTTTCACACTATCAGTTTATTAAGAGTCTTTTTGTAGTTTTTTTTGAAAATACAGAGCAGATCCTGATGAGACAGCTCGTAAGCCGAGATTTGTAGAGTTACTGTCCGAAACAGTACGGGAGATTTGTAGAGTTACTGTCCGCAACAGTACGGGAGATGTGTAGAGGTACTGTCCGCAACAGTACAGGAGATTTGTAGAGTTACTGTCCGCAACAGTACGGAATATTTGTAGAGTTACTGTCGGCAACAGTACGGGAGATGTGTAGAGTTACTGTCCGCAACATTACGGGAGATGTGTAGAGGTACTGTCCGCAACAGTACGGGAGATGTGTAGAGTTACTGTCCGCAACAGTACGGGAGATGTGTAGAGTTACTGTCTGCAACAGTACGGGAGATGTGTAGAGTTACTGTCCGCAACAGTACGGGAGATGTGTAGAGTTACTGTCCGCAACAGTACGGGAGATTTGTAGAGTTACTGTCCGCAACAGTACGGGAGATATGCAGAGTTACTGTCCGTTTGTAGAGTTACTGTCCGCAACAGTACGGGAGATTTGTAGAGTTACTGTCCGCAACAGTACAGGAGATGTGTAGAGGTACTGTCCGCAACCGTACAGGAGATTTGTAGAGTTACTGTCCGCAACAGTACGGGAAATGTGTAGAGTTACTGTCCGCAACAGTACGGGAGATTTGTAGAGTTACTCTCCGCAACAGTACGGGAGATGTGTAGAATTACTGTCTGCAACAGTACGGGAGATGTGTAGAGTTACTGTCCGCAACAGTACGGGAGATGTGTAGAGTTACTGTCCGCAACAGTACGAGCGATTTGTAGTGTTACTGTCCGCAACAGTACGTGAGATGTGTAAAGTTACTGTCCGCAACAGTACGGGAGATGTGTAGAATTACTGTCCGCAACAGTACGGGAGATTTGTAGAGTTACTGTCCGCAACAGTACGGGAGATTTGTAGAGTTACTGTCCGCAACAGTACGGGAGATTTGCAGAGCTACTGTCCGCAACAGTACGGGCGCTTTACTGAGTTACTGTCCGCAACAGTACGGGCGATTTTTAGAGATACTGTCCGCAACCACGGCGTACCCATATATGTACCATCTATACGTAATACGAGGATGGCCGCGGCCCGCATGTCGAGCCCGCCGAGGCATTTGATGGTCTCAGAGTGTATTTATTTGAAGTTTGATGCCCAATAAGCATACAAAGTTTCAAGCAGATCTGACTGACGGTTACAGAGATAGTAGGTATGTGAAAACTTTAACGAAAATTTTGACAGAAACTTTAACGCAAACGTCTAAGTCATTTGACCGTGACATAGGGGCACAGGGGCCGCATGAGTGGGACACAGAATTAATATATGGATAATGACTAATAAGCATATGAAGTTTCAAGTCAATGTGACTTTAGGACTGCAGAGATATAAGGTATTTAAAAACTTTAACGCAGATTTCGGAACGCAAACTTCTAAGTCATTTGACCTTGACCTTGCGCACAGGGGCCGCATGAGTGGGATACAGCATCAATATATGCATCATGACTAATACGCATATGAAGTTTCAAGTCAATGTGACTTAGGACTGCATAGATATAAGGTATTTAAACACTTTAAACACGCATATTTCGGACGGACGGACGGACGGACGGATGCACGCACTCACAATTCTAGCACAACAATATTTACACAATTCCTTAACATTTGATTGGCCCGTAGCAAGTCTCTGTCCAAAATATATATCCCAGTAAACTCCCACGCCGAACTACTTTCCGTAACCGTGAGGCGCAGTTGAAATAATTCTTAAGAAAACGGAAAATAAACACATTTTCTTGATGAATTTATTTCAAATGCTGGAATTATAAGGAATGAATGGCCTTTTTGTTGAATTTATCGGGGATATAAACTTGGAAAAGTCGCGGGAATACTGGACGAGGCCTTCCGGCCTTCGTCCAGTATGCCCGCGACTTTTCCAAGTTTATACCCCGATAAATTCCACAAAAATGCCATTCATTCCTATATTGCGTTAGTATTTTTGCGTGGGTTCATGTGTCTCCTTTGCGTTCTCCAATTCGCAACATAACTTGACATTGGTGAATTGCAATATATGTGGACGTCTTTACCTGATCATTTTACCGTATTATAGTTTCTACAGTGGAACCTCTCTAAACCGGACATGAAGAAAACAGTTGTGATAATATTGTTGACGAGTTCCTTGGTCCTTGATAATTATGTTCATGATTGAATAACACACAGTTATTGCTCATAATGATCGAATGCCTGATTGACAGTGAAACCTCTCTAAACCGGGACACCACACTTACCCCGAGCATTACCTGCACATTAATATCAATGGATGTTTACAAAATTGTTCACTTTGAACTAATTTAAACCGATTTCAATGGTTTTAACATTGATAAATGTTGGCCCAGTACCAAACAAGGCATAACACTAATTAACTTGAATCTCACAAATATACTTCACGTTCACCTCTGCAGAGATTATATAACGCTACCTTTACCACTTATAGGGTATGAGGGGAGCAATTGTTTTCAATCGGCGGAATAATGGACATGAATCACAACAAAGTCATTATTGATATTGATTTCGGAAAAAGAAAGTAGAAATATTTTCCGTAAAATACGTCAGAATTTGACTATTTGCATATACAGAAAACGGAATCATATGACGTTATCGAATGATTTCAGTGTAATGATGCGACATAAATCTGTCCGCGGTATTTCCAACGAAAACCAAAATTAAGACACGCCATGTGATTTTGTACGTTCGGACATCTGCGTAATTTCATGAGCTATGTTTACAAAATTTACAATATTTTCCGTAAATCGCGTCAAAAGTTGACAAAAGTTTCAGAGTACATGCAGATAAGGAATGTTCATAACGAGTACAAAGAAAATGGCTTAGTTTTAATTGCTTTCTCAATATAATAGCTTATTTTACTTCTTTATATGGTTTGATAATGCTTGGAACCGAAGCGATGTTACGCATACACATCCTCACCTGCCAACGCCCAATGTCAAGGTTACTCATGTGTTATGTTCAATTTGCGACTGGTGCATCTTGCTAGGATACTTGTTTCCTATAACGATGCCATGTCTTTCTTACTACTATAGCTAACTTTGGTGTATTCTTAATTGTAATCAGTGTATAGCCCAATCCAACAGTGTCAGTTACTAAATGTATACCCCAATCAGAGGCATAGTGACACAAATACAATATTACAACTAAAGCTATGAAGCAGCATAACACAAATACAGCAGCATAGTTTTAGTTGTAATATTGTATTTGTTGCTCTGAAAGTCTTGTTTGACGGGTCCAGGCTAATTTATGTATAAACCGCAACCTATCATCCTTGTTCATGTTATATCTCTCAGATATCTAATGTTTACAGATGCCCGCAAACATTGTCATCATTCAATACAAACAGTGAACAAATCACTACAGTCTATGCTCTATAAAATTACAAAATTATGATCGTACACGAGTGATGATTTACAGTCGCGGTGAAACCTCACTAAACAAGCCGGACACCAATAAATCACCTGTGATCATATTTGCGATGAGTTTGCTGGTCACTGATCTCCGGTGGTTATGTTTGTTCATGATCGAAGAACACACAGCTATGGCTCAGAATTATCAAATGTCTGATTTACAATGGAGCCTCTCTAAACCGGACACAGAAAAAGACACCTGTGATTATATTTTCGATGAGTTTTGTGGTTATTTATCTCAGGTGATAATGTCTGTTCATGATCGAATAACACACAGCTATGACTCAGAATGATCAAATTACTGATTTAGCTGAATGGGAAATGGTCAGGAATCCAGTGCATATTTTGACGTGAAACATCTTACGTCAGCGCGGAGTACAGCACCAACGAGAAGGACATTTTTGCCAAACATTATCCAAATATGTGAGGCAGTTATTGAGCTATGGATAAATGAAAACTGAATAACAACGCACCAACTTACTAACGGACTTTCTAACGTGCACATGAACATCGTTATATCCCCTCCTGTCTATGTGTGATTCGAAAATAATTAACTAAAATTCAATAATAGTATATAGGGAGCTAAAATGATACCACCAACCTACATAGTGCCCCTACGCTCCATCTACGGTTCCACAACCCTCGAATTTGTGAATGAATTGAATAAACAAAAAGTGCGGACCACCTATAGAATAAGAGTGTAAGAAGAATCTATTTGGGTCCAGTGGAGTTCGAATCTCGGCTGGACACACAACTTTTTTTTCAAATCCTCATATCGAGACATCTCCGCCACCACCGACTCAAATTCGTCATCCGATATATTAAATCGGCTAACGCCTTGGATACGATAACGTCGATGCTATTTTTATTAGACCTTGCGAGAACAGATATTATGTCGTGCTTTCTACTTTTGTTTTCAAATGTTCTACTCTACTCCAAACGCCATACACGCCTGCCCCTGCGGCCACACCACTCAAACACCCTGCGAAAGGGATTGCCACAATTTTGGACAGCAGTGCGGCGGTTCCAGCCCCACCCATTATAGAAATCGCTGCCAGGACGGCAATCGCCCCCTCCGCTATATTTGCCGCACGTGTATACATTTTAGCATTCATTTTCCTCATTTCCCCCTCTCGTTTTAGAATATCCTGCATCTCTACGATATTTTCCAATCTAAAATCTGAAGGGGTCGAAGAGCCAGCATCCAACTTCCGATCTCCAATCGCGATTGGAACTCCGCTCCCGAGCACGTGGAAATTGGGGAAATCACTAATCATATATATCAAGTTGAATTAACAATGTTACAACAGTGGAAGAACTCGCTGGGTCAGCGATTTTCGTAACAAAGTTAATAATACTACCTTCGGAAACTCTAATTGGATTGTCACAGGCGAACAAAATCATCCCTGACCTCTGTGCAGCGAGTTTAGTGACACCAATCGCCCGTTCTTCCCCATCCAGTACGAGATGTACGGTGACCGCGCCCACAGAATTACCCTTACAATTAACCGAGCAGGCCGCCATTCGGAGAAGTGTACATGGAGCTGTCATGACGTACCCCCATATCTATTGTTCGCGTTGGCGCCAAATGAATATTCATAGGTCCCCTCATTCAATGGGCTCAGCTCATCAGCCCAAACTTTTATGATGGGTTTTCTCTGGAATAATGCCATCACCCGCTGCCTACTTACCCGATTTACTTTATCATCAACCGCGATAAGTGATTCATCAACGGCGCGCGGATAGATTCAACCACTCGGGCTCCTACTCCCGCAATCCCCGTCCGATCCTCTGAGCGCAACACTCCATACGCCTCCGTAAGGTCCGCCTGGTTGTCTGCTCGGGCTTTCTCAATACCCTGTCAGACTCCCTCAATCCCCACCCGGGCCTCTTCCCGAAATTCGGTTATTTTTCCGCCTAGTTCAATAAGTGCTGTCTGGTCCTCAGAGCGCAACATCCCATAGGCTTCCGTAAGGTCCGTCTATGTATCTGATCGGACTTTCTCAATACCCGTCCGGACTTCCTCAATCCCCGTCCTCAGTTGTGTTATACTTCTATGAATGTACTTTGTAGCTGAAGCCACAGTGTCATCAACCAGCGCTACGGTTTTCCCGGTAGTTACAAAATCACTCTCTGTGGGGGTGAATCCACCACCTGAATCATATTTGTATTTCGGTGGGGATAATAAATTCGAGGAACTATCTGGCCCCTATATACTCATAATATTGAGGTTTATAACTTGGGAAAACTTGATTTCAATTTGAAATTTATAGAACGACCGAAATCGGATAATAGTTTTTCAACTCTTTAGCTCGGTCGTCGAGAATAGAGACCTTAAATTCGTGGATGTTTCCAGATTCAACAACTTTCATCTCAGGGGATGGGAAGTCTAATGTCACAGTCTCCCCAAAATAACAATCACTGGCGGGCACTGTTTTAAGTAGTGTGCTGTGGGCCCCATTTAACAGGTTGTACGACGTGTTCAGTTGGGCTAGGTGCACCCTGAGGGTCTTGGTAAAGGCTAGATCCACAGGCACATCTCCAACAAATTTTTGGCCCCGAGGGGAAACAATCTTTTTAAGTGGGCGGCTGAAACCGAGGCGAATGCCTAATGGATCTGATATAGTTATCACAGCGCCGTCGGGGGCTGTTAATGTTGCGAGCCCGGTAGCCTTCGATATCGAGAGATTGGCTTCGTCGCCAAGCTCTGTGGAAACAAAGTCTATGAGCTGTCTTGATCCCCACAACCCGTGAGCAGCTTTACACTTACTTGTTGTCCATCCTTCACATAGTAAAACCCTTCACGCTTCCCCAAGTTTCGCCACCCAACCGTGAAGGTGATTGATCTGAGGCTTACCCGGCGTTTTCCGCAGCATTTGTCGATTGACTTCTGAAGTTCACAACTCTCTGTTTGAACGTTAGTGATAGTAGCAAACATGGTAATATACTTTCAAAAGTTTTTGGGTTCAATTATGTTTATGTTGGAAACACTCCGCGCCGAGAAGAAATGTATTCTGTATATTAGAGATATATATTATTCACTGTGAAAGATGGCGGATGTGAAACTCTACGGTGTAAAAGACCTCGTGTTAGGTCGGCAAGACATATGCGTCACAATGAATGGGGACCAGTTCAACGTGCGTTTTCTAGATTTGACCTACGAGTACACAAACCCCGTAATAACTGGCAATATCGCTGTGAACAACGCAGCTGTGGTGGCGTGGAAGAAAACACCGATGGAATGGTGGCAAAACCAGTTGAACTTTGAAGTGTGGTGCGCGAGCTCTGGGTGTGGGTTTTCATCCGAATTACTCGGTGAGTACGATCCAATGTTGAAATCGTTGTTTCAATCAGACACGGCGCATTCTAGCGGAAATGAAAACGCCTCTTCCGCAAGACTCCGCTTTTAACTGGTAATCCAACACATACAACTCTATGGCCTTCGCTAAATTTTGCAACGAGTTTGGGGTTACACCGACAACAGATTTCAGACAAAAGGTGGACAAGTCTAACGGTGGTCTAGGTAGGTTCACAATGTTTTGGAAACCCGACGGAAAATATAGGTTAGATAATGGAGGGCTGCTGAAACCTTTCTTCAGTGATAAAGACTCATACAAACACGACGTAGACATATCTACAGCGTGGACAACATTTGTGAAAGAAGAACAAAAAACTTTCACACATGCCGGGATTTCCCGCATCAACGACTCCATTAGACGTCTACGTCTACTCCATCCTCGGCTCACAGGCGCAAGCTAGCAGTTCTATAATAAGAGCCGGGACTGCGTTTGACGCGCAAAAACAGTTCTTGGCACTTGTCGAGGACGCAATAAACAGTCCGGTGGACCTCCCGGCGGCGATCAAGCGGTATCAAGCGGTATCAAGATGTTTTGCAGAATGCCCACACCCCAGTAGACTATGTAATAGGTCTTTATATGGCGACGAGCAATATGATACTACGAAACGACCCGGTTGACGGTTACAATAATTAGATCGTAATCGCCACCGCCAATCAAAGTATCGGCCACAACGGGAACGTGAACGTGGGTATCATCAAGACCCCTCCCCCCCCCCCCCCCAACCCCCCAAGACGGTCGGGAGCGGAGTTGTAAGTGGAACCTATTACATAAAACCGCAAACACCCACCCCCGTACAAAGCACACCATCAAGTTCTCATCAAGTTCCACCAGTTCCTTAGGAACTAATGTATCATCAAGCCCACCGCTGTTCCAACTGGTGGAGTTGATACACCAGAAAGTTCCTTAGGAATTATAACCCACGAGGAGGAGAAATTAGGGCTCGTCGTCGCCCTCGTGGCGACCGGACTATTTGCGCTTTGGTTTTAGGAACTATCGGGTGGAGAATAGTAGGAGACCGGCGATCGCCAAGATTAAAGCACAAGCATTTTCGGCGAGCCATCCGGCCGTTTTTGATAATATAGATAGTAAGAAGAAGACGAGACCCCCGATCAGTCCAGGTAGCGCGGCAGCCACCTTTCCAGCTAATTTTGCCAGGAGACTGGAGAGGGCTTTTAGATGCTTTTTTACCCACTCGTTGGCTCCGCCGGATGGCGCGGGTGCTGGCGCAGGTGCTGGCGCAGGTGCTGGCGCTGGTGCAGCCGCCGCACCGCCAGTGAAAACTAGAACTATGGTTGATATAGTCATGCCGATAGCTGTGAGGATGCTTAATATCGTGACACCCTGCTCTCTGAAAAACGTGCGAAGACGCTCACCGAGTGTCGTCTCCTCGTGCAGAACCCTCGAGATTACTTATTTGGCTGCGGAGATCCTCACGGCAAGCCGAGGCAGCCTCCAAGCGAGATGCTCTTTCGTCCCGCAACGACCGCAGGCGTTCGGTGATCCGCTCGGTAGATTCTCTATCGCCACGGGGCTTCCCCAAGTTTTCTTTCTTCTAGCGCGATATGTTCTTCCAGAGCCGTGAGTTTGGAGAGGTTAAGGACCAATTCGCCCCCGGACCGTTTGCAGAGCCTTATATACGAATCCTAGTTCGTCCCTTATGATTTCGGTACCGCTCCGGTTTCCGCCAATGGTGTTCAGCGCTAGGGGTTTTCCAGTCTTCGATCGGGGCATGTGATGCTTTTAGTCGCAACCTACCACGCAGATTCAATTCGAACTTGGTGTAGTTGCGGCCGACAGATGGGACCGCACCCTTTTCTGCCAAATTGTTGTAGTAGTCGTCTACAGCTGACTTGAGTAATTCCTGACTTAGACTAATGGTGTTGGTGGCGCCACCTATTTCCTCGCCGGGTGAATTCCCTATGAAGGGTGTTTCGTTATCAGCATCGAGGTAATCATCATCGATGTCAACATCATCATCGAGGTAATCGTCTCGGCCGAATTCTTCCATTTCGTAACGAGCCATCTTTAACGATGTATTAAAGAAAAAACATACGGGTTTAATAGAGTATTTAGTTTCAATAATGTCTTCGAGTCAATACGGCCACAAAGTCAATCCATACCGCAGACTGACTGAAAGGCGTGAGACAGAGTGTCGTTATTACGAACAACCCATCGACGATCGACCACAACCAGCAGCTCTTGGCCCGCTTTCCCAACCTCGGAGCTAGCGACGTCATTGTGCCGGGGACTGTTCGCCTCGCTTTCACTATTTCGCTGACGTCGACAGACGCGGACCGAACCGTCGTTCAGAACCTGGATCGCGCTATCGTCAAGAAGACCATGATAAAGATTTCTGGTAATGAGGTGATGTCGATCGACGACAGCGACGTCTACCATTGTTACCAGGACCTGAGGAAGACGGCGCAAGAGCGCAAAAATGTGGTCTATCAGGGTAATGACACCAGCAAAAATAAGAACGTAACCAAGCTTAGAATCGGGACTGGTAACAAGGCATATAACAACGTGAGCGACAACGCGATCGCGGCCGCTTACGGCAATCGCTTCTACATCCGGCTCGACTTTGAGTTGCTGGAGAGTCACATGCCCTACTATCCGAGCGCTTTGGCTGACCGCCTCGAATACGAACTAACGTTCAACGACTACGGCCGAGTTCTCATAGCCACCGACATGGCATCGGCGTATACGATCGACAATGTTTCGCTGGAGTACGACATGGTCACGATACCCGAACTCGCGCGATTGATCAGAACCCAGTTCAGCCGGGCGCGTTGCCATACTTTACGACCGAGTTCTTCGCCATCGCAAGATGACGAAAGACAAAAGCGACACATTGAGGAATATTAACGTCAACGTACCCGCCCGCTCGATGAAAGGTTATACTGATGCTGTTAGATGAGGGTCGGTTCGCGCTCGGGGTTAGAAAAACCGACAAATTATATAACCCCAAAATCACAAAGGTCGAGATGACGATCGAGGGAGTCCCCAATCAGCTCTACAGCCAGGGCCTTCGTGCGCACGAACAGTGGGACGAAGCCAGAAAACAGTTTGCTGCCGGCTCTAAGCGCTCCCCGGTGGTTGCCGCGGTTGCCAAACCTGCAGCTCTCGGACGTCTCCCTCACGCAGTTCCTGACTACCAAATACGCGTTATGGCTAGACATGCGAGCCAGCGACGACGACCAAATGCACGGTAGTGGAAGCCAAGTTGAGAACGCTAGCGAGGGTGTGACGATCCAGCTAACCAAAGAGGCGGATGGAGCTGGACCATTGAACGTGTACTTATATATAATTACAGACGCACAACTCAACATCGAAGATGGCCGATACGTCTCAGCACTCTACTGAAAATAAAAATAAAGTTTGTGATGCCCACTCGGCCATAATATGTGGGCAGACTGGATGCAGAAAAAAGGTTTTCATCCTAGACTTGCTCGAGGGCTCCTACCGCGATACATTTCGTCACATTGTGATCCTGTGTCCCACTGTGCGGCACAACGAGACTTATCAGCGGCGCCCGTGGATATGGGCCGACCCTGAGGTATACGTCATTGACCCCGGCGACAGGCTTCACGATTGGCTGCGTGGTTTATACCAAATATTCCAGGGAGAGCCCACCCTATACGTGATTGACGACTGCTCGGCTAAGGCGGCGATGACCAAAAAAAAGGACATGCTCTCCGAGCTCGCATTTTCTGGCCGTCATGCGGGGCAAAGTGTATGGATATCCACTCAAAAGAACAACGCCGTCCTCAAGGATCTGCGCGAACAATCGAAAATGAAAACACGACGCGAAGCGAGCGGCTAGCTGCGCTGGTTGTTGGGGGACAATCGGAGCAGTATTTCGGTAGCCGTCTCTCAGTTTATCAGGTGGACAAGATGTCAGATGCGGAGGTTGATAAAATGTATGCGCGATACGAATCTAGGAAAGGTGCGGGGATGACGAAAACTCTTGGATCGGCGGCTATTCACCTGTACGCTACCGCTGTTAGTACACTTCTCCCTATACAAAACACCGCGGGGTTGATTGGCGATCTAGAGACTGACACACTCTTAGAACAGCCTGCTGCTCAATTTATCACAAGTTTGGAAGTTCACAAGAATGTACTTAGCTCCACTGACAACCGCGTTGACCACGGCTAAACACTGTCAATTTGGACATATATGCCCATGAACTATAAGCTCAAACAATTATGATGACACAAGACGCACCTGCGAGAGTGACGGAACAGCAAACCCGATTGCACTTCCATCCCCGATTGCTCTTCCAACTCCGCTCCAGCTCAGGAGCCCCAATAGAGCATTGGAGGTGGGGGAAGAAGCTCCACATGAAATGCAATCCATGATTGCTGCACGACACACAAAACCAAAAAGACAGGCAGTTGGGCGGGTAGCTAAACAAAGCTAAACAAGATAAAATACTCGCCGAGCTTCTAGAGGCAACACAGTCGTTATTTGTTCCAACTGCACCAGCTGGGGGCAGAAATATCCGATTGCACGACAGCAAAACATCCGAAGACAGCTGCTGTTCAATCTCCTGCGGAGCAATTGGTGCAATCGGGGATTGCTGTAGCTCCTACCTGGATCATCCCGTGGGTTGTTGGTGGTGGTCTGGCAAAGATGACCGCCGGAGGGCCCACTCCCAAATTGGACATGACTGTGAGAGACGTAGGGCTCGTTACCTTGAATGTAATAATCGCAGTTGGGACCCGAGATTATCTAATTAAAGCTGGAATTCTACCTGCTAATATATTGAAAAATGGCTGAGATCGCACTAATGTTGAGCGCAGCGGCGTTCGGCGGTAGCAACTATTTATTCTCGTTAATAGGAAAAGATTCGGATGAGGAGCGCAAGCGTCACGATTTAGCTGCAGAACAATTCCAGAGCGGAAAAAGACACCGCCCGTCTGGCGTGGATCAATGAAGAGTCTCTCCGCGGGAATCACGCCGTGCAAACTTACCGTGACGTTGACGAAGCCATGCGCGAGTACGCGCGGGCATATCCACAGAAAAGACTCGCGCCGCTGGATCCCGAGCCCCAATTTTCAGATTTCTATGTACCGTCAGAGGCCCAAAAAGACCGCGAGATCGCGTTCATCGTCGTGGGAATGGGTGCGACGGGTCTCGTCAGCTACTATATTGGAAAATCAATAAGCAAAAGCAATAAGCAACAATTATTTTAAAAATACTTTTTCAAATAATATATATATATATACAACGATGTTAGTTGATGAGCTTTATTTTGCTCTGCTCGATGTAGGCTACACGGCCCTTAAACACCGTTTAGCTGGCGCAAAGGGTCTGATCAGTCTGGCCCAAGATTCTCTAGAGAAGTGGCGCGAGGACGAATACTCAGACACCCTTTTCGCAAAACGGATGTTAGATTCCCCCGAGTTCCTCCAGAACTTAATCGGCAGCTGCAGCGAAACTTCCAACAAAGGTTTAGTATTGACGACGCAGTTACCGAACGATCTGGCGATGACATGTTGGAGACTGTTCGATCTACTAGAATACCTCACATACGTTGGACACGCGCAAGATTGATACCAAACTATCGGTTCGCCTAGCGCGCAAGCTAGCGAACACATAATACAGCCCCGCGGCTACTGGAAGGGGATAGCGGCCATCAAGAACCTCGCGGCGGCGACCAAGGTTTCCGAAAACGCAGCCAAGGAATGGCTCAAGAAGCAGGCCATCTGGCAGATCTATTTTCCCGCGCCTCGCAGTATTCCGCGGTATTCCAGACTTGCCGGTGCCCAACAAAGTCCACCAAGCAGATCTCCTGTTTCTCCCTCACGATCGCGTCGGTCGCATGACGTACAAGTACGCACTGACAATCGTTGACGTAGCGAGTCGTGGCCAGGGGGCTGAGCCACTGGCCACGAAAGTGTCTAAGGAGGTGGCCGAGGCTCTTTCCCGAAAATATAAGAGGAGTCCTCTCAAATGGCCAAATTTTCTCCATGTCGATCCGGGCCGCGAGTTCATGGGCGCGGTCTCTCATCTATTGGCTAAACACGAAGTTTCTGTTAGACGCGGCCGCGTCGACATCCACCGGGACCAGGGGATCGTGGAGCGGTTCAATCGAACCCTGACTGGGAGGCTGTTCGGGCACCAATATGCCAAAGAGCTTGTAGACCCTCGTACTCGGTCGACCGAGTGGATGATCAGGCTGCCCGCTGTGGTCTCTGCACTGAACGGCGAGGTGACCAGATTGATCGGTAAAAAGCCTGTAGATGCCATCAAGTCTAAACAGGTGTAGCACAAACCATCTGCCGTCTCGCGCGGGCGACCCGTTGGTTTAGCGGAGAAACGGCTTCCATCGGATGTTGCCTCTATCAACCGGGAGAGCTCGCGACTGATCCCGTGTGGTCTCTCAATGTACATCATCTGGATCGATCTATTACCAAACCCGATGAGCCCGTGCTCTACTATTTGGATGATGGTCCATCGCTCGGGTTTGTTCGTGAAGAACTTCTTGCGGTGCCTTCTGACACCCTG
Source organism: Conchocele bisecta (assembly GCA_029237695.1). Taxonomy (NCBI): domain Eukaryota; kingdom Metazoa; phylum Mollusca; class Bivalvia; order Lucinida; family Thyasiridae; genus Conchocele; species Conchocele bisecta. The sequence goes on along the minus strand of CM055272.1, from coordinate 94,173,737 downwards.
CCACCCCCGGACCGTCTGTCGTCATAGTCGGTGATTTCTACACCCCCAGCGCCGATCAGACCAATAGAGCTGATGTGTATAGGTGATGGGTTGGTGGTGGTTGTTCTAGTTAAATTTCTCAAAATTTAGTTTCATAGTCAATTTTTGAATTTTTTTTATTTGTTTTAAGTAAATTGCTTGCAATTTAAATCTTAATTTGTAAATTTAAAAACCTTGTTAAATTACATAGTAATTTAATTTAAGTCTTGATTCATTTTATTACATCAACGGTTCCGTGTGGACACCGTCGGGTAACACCCTCCTGTTATCGTAGTACGCGGATAGTCCCAACTTTGTCTGCGAGTAAGTCTTCATGACTCCATTGTTCATTCTGAAACCCCTGTTTTTGTCCAATGTCTAGACCACCCTCCAACGCTTTCTTGTATCTATCCCAGTTCAGACTGTTTGTTCTCTTGGACATACCTTTCGCGGAATGTTTCATAAAATCGTCCGGTTTAATGTTTTTGTCTTTTTCCCGAATTCCTTTTTCGGGAACTTTTTCGACAATATAACACTTGCTAGACAAGGCAATCGCTCGGTGTCCGCGGAAATCCATCTTGAAGCGTCCGGGCACGCGGTTGCTCCACTTATCCCAAGCTATCCAATCTCGTTTCTCTCTTTCGAAAGAGTCGATCATATCCGACTTTATTATATAATCCAGGCTGTTGCTGGAAATTCCTATATACATACTGTCTGTATCCATCTGTATCAACTCGAAATCGCTTCGGTAAACGTATGTATCTAGAACGTCGTAGTAGAACTCCAACATCCTCAACTTTGCCAACTGATAAACTGCTATCCCACAGTGAAACGGTCTAGTCATTACTACTCTCGGTTTCCTGCTAGATATCTCGTAAGCGTCTCCAATCTCCTCGATATCTTCGAAGAATGCGGATCTCAATGCTTTGTCAGTATGGCGCTCGGAACATTCGATCATCTTTCCGCAACAAGAGTTGCCCACCAACTTGAATAGCTCGCCCACAACGGCCTTGCTACTGTCGACATCTCCTGTTCTACGTGCTGCAGTTACTTCGTGTACGAACCATTCGAACGGCTTTCCTTCTTGTTAATCCAAAGTTCTGTACATAGCAGTTATCTCTAATCCGTGTCGCAGATACCACTTCAGTAGCGGCTCGTACAGCAACATTTTCTCTGTAGACAATGTTCCCACTAGTTTTTTTACTACCGTCTCCACTGTTCCTACCTGTATTATGTAGGTAATCCAACATGTGCTCTGGAACCTCTTCTTCTTTAACAACCCTGTTTGTGAACAGCGGCGACATCTCCGAAAAGTGTTTTCGTAATTTTTTCGGCACCTCGATATCCACCTCGGCAAATCCGAACCACTCGGACTTCAAAATTCTTTGCGAGAATCTGCCCACGACCATCTGGTTTGTAGGTTCTCCAACGTGTCGGATGATCTCTTTACCACAAGGCATCACTTTCTTCAGAGTCGACAGGTACAGTGCGTTAGCGTCGTAACCGAGCACCGCTCCGCATTTCTTATTTTTATATTTTTATCCGTGCGGATGTTAGATACTCCGGCTTCCGCGTATCTCGAAAACACTATAGACGGTCCTCCAACAAGAGCTCCCTGCAGCATGTCGTAAGTTTCCTTTTCGGGTGCGTACAGTGGTGGACATCTTGCGTATGCGGCGGCGTTTTCCTTTGTTCTATAGCTTTTCACATCCTCCTTGATGGTTCCTCGCAACAAATATTGCAGAGCCACACCGGGTAGCGTTACTGCGTCTTTAAGAATATCCACTCCTCTGTCTTTGTAAAAGTTTCACATTTTCCTCACCGCTTCCAAGAACGGTGCGACGTCCAGGTCGGTGTAGTATCGCAGCCAGTCCGCGAAAGGTTTCATGTTTTTCTCTTTGTAGATCGCGTTGCACGCTTCTAGCTCACTCTCTGTAATAAGGTATCCGCCTCGCACTTTGGAATACCAGTGTTCGATGAGTGGTAAACCATCGTAGTCCAACGTTTCTGGGGAGTCGAACCACTCGTAGGGAAATAAAGACTTGTGCATCGAGCAGTCATATGCCTTGATCCACTTGTCGTAACTAGTTCCGGGTCCCATGTACAGAGCAATGTCTAGAAACCTGAATTCCGGAGTGAACAGAAATATCGTCGCGTTTGTCTTCTTACCTACCATAACTTTATCGTTTGTGTCAGCCAGTTTCCCAACAGATGTTTCTTTATCAGGTTTATGTCCTATCTACTATAGTTGAATCCTACCACGGGAACCTGTTCTATCCACCTCTTTATAGCCTTGACTTGTGCTTCCGGGAGTTTGTCCATATCAGTCGGCATGTACTTGCGGTGCACATCGTTTTTGATCTTTATACCTCTGCTTTTCAATTCCCTCAAGAAGTTGGATACCAACACTTCAGGATCTCTCTCTCTCTCTCTCTAATGTGTGTTGTCGTTCCTGAGAGAATGTCGCCTACTGAAACACTTATCGGAACGTGGGCAACCTCGTACTCTAGGTCTCGAGTTTGTATCTCCCCTCCGTTGACGTCTATGTAAGCTTCAAAGTCGTACACTATTTGGTGCGGGTACAACACTGTCTCCGGGACCGTCTGTTCTACTTGTGGATGATTTCGTGAATTATAGTCGCACCCCCAAATAACCACGAGTGTGTATCCGGCTGAGATTATTGCCGCGTCCCTATCGAGAGTTTTTTGTAATACTTTTTACCCATGCGCCTTGTGTGGAGTGGACATCCGTGCCAGTGACAACCGCGAAATTGGTACACGGTATTTGTCTCCCTGCAGTATCCGTCGACCCGAGCCCCAGCAACCCACCTTTCTCCTCCGTGTCCGCACCTGGCGGTGTGTATGTGATTGACTTATAACGATTTTATCCAGTCTATCGACATTTTGCTGGCTTGTGATCTTAGGTAGAATGTTTTTTCAAACGCGGACATTGGTCTGTCTATCATCTTACTTTTGCACACGACTACGGTCTCTCCCCTCATGGATGTTGCTGCGTGCCTCTTCATGTTACTGGCGTTGGTGAATCTCTGTCTGCAGTCGTAGCAGCAGTATATTTTTATTAGATTATTTATGTTTGTCACGAGGAACGCGTTGTTTTTTAACAATCCTATCGTCATCTCCTACCTCCTCGTAGTGTGCTGGTGTCTTTCTCAAATACCACACACTCCTTCTTCCGTTGGCTCGCACACTTCTATTCCTACACCATTGAAACATTCCTCCACTTTCTTCATGTCCTCAAAAGGAACCGGTCCTCTCGCGGTTTTCTTGTTTTTCGCGAAATACTCGTTAGCCATGCTTCGTGCCTTATCACAACACCTGTCCGCTCGAACATCTTCCAAATGAATAGCTAGACATCTGAAAAGACACAAATCGTCGTTGTATTTATCTAACGCGGACATACCCTTCTTGTTCTTCAACCAATCCGGAAGAGGTCCTCCGGATGCTAATGTTGAGGCTAACCCTGTGTCTTCCCTCCTATCACCTAAACTTAGTGTTACGAATACGTCTACCCACCGGACAAACGTCCATTTCGTGTTTGGTCTGTCTACCTTATCCAGGTTCATACGAGTTTCTTCTTGTCTCTTCACCCATGTATGTACATACGTCCTCGTAAGAACTCATCCATTGGTTACCTCCGATGTGTTTGTGAAATATTATAGTTTTCGCTCTACCACGACTGTCTTTCTCCTCTATATGTGCTGGCTTGAAAGAAAAAAGAGTATCTCAGATAGAAGTTGCTCGTCAGCATCGGAGCCAACTTGTCAACTATCCTTTCAGATATTGTCCCGTCGAAATGAAAGCTCTATGTTTCTCCTACCTTTCTCCACCTGTTCCTTACTTTCGTCGTGGCTGCCTAATATCTTCTCATCTTCGTCGGCTATTGCGTTCACCAACTTTCGGTTCAACTACGACACCACTTTCTGTGGGGTCTTTCTCTGCGCGATAGCATTGGCACGCAGACTCATAACACTCTCTTCCGCAAGTCTATGCCCAACTTTATCAGCATTGTCTATATTATTGAAGGCACCTCGCTTTTAGGCCCTGGTAAACCTAGTCATGAAAGCTGTGTTGTCAGCCTCGTTCAAGAGATTTGTCAACCCTGGAACTCTTAAGCGTTTACTGTATTTTGACCAGAGAGATGCGACTTCTGCTCTCAGTTTTTCAACTTGTGGCAAAATTTTCAAATCTTGTTTTAAACCAAGGTTTAAAAAGGGGTTTAACTCAATGTTTGAATAACTACTAGTTTTCGTTTCTTTAACTTGAAATTTTATTAATTTTGTCAACCCAGGAACTCTTAAGCGTTTACTGTATGGTATGTTGAGATCGTCCGCTTGTTTTCGCAGTTGATCTCTAGTTATATGAAGCTTTTCTACACCGCTAATCAGTTGAGGCGGAATATTTTACTCATCCACAACTTTTCTCATTTTTCTTTGTCCGAAGACATTTCTCGCAGGCATATTTTTATACTTCCTATATGTTAGCAAATATACTTTTTTTTCTTATATTAATTAATTAATTGACTCTGACCAAATGGACTGTATGGTATAAGAGATACAACTCTGACAAGGACGACCCGCTTTAGAAGTACATAGTTGTCTAACTTGGCTCTGACCAAATGACTGTATGGTATAAGAGAGACAACTCTGACAAGGACGAACCGCTTTAGAAAGTACACAGTTTTCTAACTTGGCTCTGACGAAATGGGCTGGACACCTACCTGCTTACACTCTTATTCTATAGGTGGTCCGCACTTTTTGTTTAATTCAATTCATGCACATAATCGAGGGGTGTTGGACCGTAGATGGAGCGTAGGGGAACTATGTAGGTTGGTGGTATCATTTTAACTCCCTATATACAACTAATATACATATATACAGGTGATACTTTTTTTCATTCATGATTTCATAAGTATTTCCAATTCTATTTCTAGTCTGCGCACAACTCTATGGTTCATAAATGTAAGTGTCTGTCACGCCAGGGTGACACCGGGCTAGTCTACTGTAGGGATGGAACTTCAAGCACGTTGTGGACAGAGACAACAAGGTATATGTTGACAGTCATGATGTATTTACATAAATGAAAAGCACAAACAATGGATGAATAAAATATGTCAGTACGGACACCGTCCCTTAGTAGCCACCGCCACAGGAACAGGTAAGTATAGTTCAAAAGTATACATCATCATGATCAGGATCAATATCCAATGTTAGAGTTCAGCTAATCAACTCCGGCTTCCGCCATGATGGGAGTGTCGTTCTAATGACGTCGTAAAGTTACTGGTAACTATATGATACAGAGCCTACTTGGGCGGATGGGGCCAATAACACATCGGTCAACGTCCTTATCGATGCATCACATCGTTGGACGGAATGACGTCACCGGAATATGCCCCACTCGAATACGCCCCTGGTCCACGCGCGGAGCAGAGTCCCCGCTGGTACACGGTGTCGTGTCGTGGACTCCAGAATAAATAGTTATGTGTTGCGTACTGATTCTACGCATACACAAAGTAGGGAGGTGCCGTCGCTCGTTGCTGACTGGCTGGCTGCCTCGCTGCCTGGCTGCCTGGCTGCCTGGCTGGTGTACTGGCTGGTGTACTGGCTGGGACTACAAAACACCAACGGTGTTGTTACCAGATGTAACAATACAATTACATTACAATACTCACGGAATGCTCCCACGTCCCAGTCCTATAATCGTTATCATTACACGTAAACACGACGAATTAATGAATCAATAAGATTTGATTAAGGGAGATAATCTACATCATCGGATACATGCCATACGGCTTTTATTGACCAAGCGTTTGGTCGAAACGGGGCCAAATAACTCAGGTAAATTAAATAGTGCAGCATTATCGAGGATACGATAACACTGCGTAGAATTGCCGGTCTTGGCAAGATTCAGACTTAAATGGCCGCATTAGAAAGTAACTAAAACATATGTACTCACCAATTCCCAGTGAAAGCTTGCGCTCCAATGTCACAAGAATGTAATTGAGTGTCCGACTGACAGTATATGGTGCTAAATCCATATATACTCCCACCCTAGTGCACGACTATCCTAATGTAGTCTGCCTGTCAATGCAAAACTTATGTGCCAACAATTTGCTTACAATTTTGCGTAAGTGGACTAATGTTCTAACAGTCAGTCTAGCTCATGATATATCTGGTGAATTAATCTGAGATACTTCAGTCATAAATGGATATGACCTACTAGGTAATTAGGCTAGCACCCAAGTCTGCATATACAGAGTAGATCACCCAGATATGACTAGTGCAAAATCCAATACTGGTGGTCCGTGCGCGGTTTCGGATAAAGCGCTATTCTCCCCAGCGGTTTATTCCACGGGCGATATTTCACATACCAATACCTATTCGACCGTCTGTACTAGAATATTCGATTATTGCTCTAGACTAGTATTGTGTGACCCGTGTTACAAATAATAGATGATAAAGAAAATAGTCGGCTACGATTCGTGACAGTGTCCCATCGGGAATCAATTTACTAAGAATTAAACAAACCCTGTCAGCTTTCAATGCCGCCTCTGCCGGCTGATTCAAAACCCGCAGATGTTCTTATAAACTCTTCCCCAACAGTTTTAAGACCGTCTCGGCTAAGAGTCTGTTCTCCTCCTTATGGTAGACAAGGGTTAAACCAGTGTTTCCTGTCCCTATCCAGACCCCAATACGTTCTCTAGGGAAGTTTTCGAATCTTAGGTACCCCAACTCCATTTCCGGGAGAGTATCCTCACGGTTTAACGCCTGACTATCATCCTCTACGGTACGGTTCGCGGCTGACCTCCGAAACTGGTACTCCGAATGAACCTGAAATTCAAGTCATATGCACTGATGCTGCATTCCGCGCCAGTGTAAAATGTTTCACATTGAAAAAACGCACCGGCTCGCCTGACGACATGTAACTCCACTCTACCACTCTAGTTATCCACTCTCGTTACAGATATCGCATTAACGCATTTTCGTCTAGTACCCGGCGCAAATGTCCTTCGCCGATTACTACACATAAATGTGTGAATGCAATAACTCTTGCATGTAGCTGAATGAGAATTGGTCAAACATATGGCGCCTATTTTTGACATGAACCATTTACTCCGGCGCGGAGTGCATCATTTGCGATATGAGGCATCAGGGGACAACATTAACTGTGTCAAAATATAAGGAGTAAGTGAAATATGGGGGCTAACTCTTCATGAACCCTTCAACTGACATTGACGATGATAGACGTATTATAAAGTAGAACTGCAGAAGTTGTGTTTGAATGAATAGTCTACTAACTAAATTTCGAAACCCATATCACAAAATAACAACCTTTGTCAAAAGATATAAAGATTTAAAACTGCATAAAGTATGCACATTTATGCAAATCAGAAGTAATTATATTCCTTAGAACATCATTATTATAATATATTCTGCATTTAAACAATGCATGTTATTGAAATACGATAACTGATGACAGAACATTATAAATTAAAACAAATTAATAAAGTCATATCGTTATGCAATTTCTATTATGACGTCAATTGAGTGCATGAATATTTCAGCGAATAAAATCTTCATACATGTATCTGTTTAACAACTTGTTTTTTTTTATTCATCTTATCAAGTACTCAATGTAGCAGTAATAACAACAACTTTGAAGTGTTCCTTTAAATGACATTACTGATAAATAGAATAGTGTACAACAACCCAAACCAGGAAGAAGTATACTTGGCAATAATTATAGACCTGCAAGCTAAATGTAGACACTATGTAAATGATTCAGTCACCTTGTGAACATAAAAAACTGTCACGGTCAAGTCACTGAGTGTGCCGCATATGTCCACATGTATCACGTGTTCACATATTGGAGCTATGGAATGAAGAAGAAACTCTTACAAACATTGTGTTGTAATTCTAATTTACCACGGACGTGTGGATAGATTACACGTGCAATGTAATATTCCAATGTCTTCACACCTTGCTACGGCACAGAGGGTAGGAAGAGCAACACGATACTTCAGAATTATCAAACTCACTGGTTCAGTCACCAGTATGTTCACTGTACATGTAGTTGCGAACAGTAACTCTTGCAATTTACTCCCGTACCGTCCGCAGTTACGAACGGCACGGAAGTAGATTGCAAGAGTTACTGTTCGCAAATATGTTCACCAATATGTTCACTGCCGTGTTTCACTTTTATGTTCACTACACATAGACTGGAGGTATAGACAGAGTGCACTCCATGTCATGTAAGGCTTCAAATTTCATGTTAAAGTTTCATGGATATCGTGAATATATTATTCCAGAACACGTTATCAGTTTCAACACTACATGTGACTTCATTACATCACATACACATGCGTGTTTTGTGATTCAAACCTGTGACTAGACATCGTACATCACCGCCTGCGCTAATCTTGCCAATAAGTGTCACTTGTTTTCTTTCAAAATGCTTGTATATTGTGCTGGAACTCAAGCATATTGAATGGCTGAGTCTGAGATGTGCTACAGTTCAGAATCAGCCAATCAAACTGCTCGATTGCGATTGGGGATTGTCATTAGCTATTTATAAACGTTGGAATATGGACAATGCAAGCGGTTGTGATATCCGATCGGATTTATTCGTCATGCATGGTTTGCCCTGTACACCGACATATTTACCAACCTGAGAGGCGACATATTCCAGTTGTCGTTTCCGTTCTGTCCGGATGTCCGCTGTAGTTGGATCTAAACAATCCCGTGTATCGGTCACATCTCCGCCAAACACGTGGTATTACAGGAGTCGACACGATCCCGGAAACAAAGTGTGAATAATAAAGGCGTACACCATATGTGTTATGGTCGACACCGGTTTATACAGGTGTGCGAAAAAGTAAACAAACACACGTGTTTCCGCTTATATGTCAAGGTTAGGATACTTTGAATTGCTGTGCAAAAATGTATTGGTCTAATACTTCATGTTAACTATAGACATTATCGGCTATTTAATTTATGCACATATAAATATGGATGTAGAGAACATAGTATTATAACATGCACAGCATGTATTCACTTGACCGAAAATAATTAAAACATAGGTTCAGACACAGGGTTGCACTCGACCGGCAGTCAAATGTTGAGACCTAAGTATATACATGAGGTTTGACTTCCGGTCGGCATGGAAGACGCCAGGTATGTTACATTTCAAGTTATTATTCTTACTATGTCAACTTAATTCTATATTTCGTGCCTCCATCTACTCTTTAATAAGTTAATGAAGCCTCGACAATTCGCAAGATGTTGATATATTGGCTAATGTTTGCAAAAACGACATGTTTTTGTGTCACTTCGACCAGAACTTGAAAACGAAGCGAGGTTGGCTTCTTACGATGTCATTTTCTCCAGATATATTGATACATGGACGCGGATTTTGGTCTGTAATGCAAGGGTCTACCACTTCCTTCGATGTGATCAAGTCACAGTTCCCTAAAAGGTCTAGAAGGTTGTTTTATATACGTTTTTGGAAAGGCATAAAAATCACTCGGACCCGGTTGAGTCATTTTCTATATTTGTTTCAAATTAATTCATTTTTTTTTGTGACGCGTATGTATACATCTTGTATTTATGGCATTGTAAACGACTCGTTTAATGCTATTTTATCATTTCACATTTATTAGATATGTATATCTTTGGTACATAATTAATTGAAGAAAAACCAATGGAACCTCAGATTTAGCCGTTCATTTTCCACAAATAAAACGTGCTATTTTGGTCGCGCATTAATGGTGTGTAATCCCGAATCACACCTGTCTGGTTTTTTGTGTAAGCCCGAATCACACCTGTCTGGATTTTTTCATTCACAACTACGGCGTCTACAAATTTGCATAAAACAACACTATAGCCACAGATGTTTGAAGAGTGATCCGGATATAGAATTACCACCCTTATCGCATCGCCGTATTTCGCCGATATTGATTTCGAAAATCAGTCATTTTCCTTAAATGATGTCGAAAATTGATAAAAATTTCAGAGCTCATGCGGAATTGAATATACGATGCTCTTGGTTGGGATAGGCTGGTTGTCATCTTTTATAGGGACCTTTGTCACATCGTGGTAGATTATCTTACGCTTAGCAATCATGTTGATCCGTCTGTTCTTGTTACTGTATCCAGTGCAAAGTGGTGCTATTTATTAAAACGTTTTGTTGCTGCACTTACTATGGACTGTACTGGCTATAGTAATTTGCATCTTAATAGGCATCCATTTATCTCTGTTGCAAACACCAACTGAACAAATGATTTGCTGATGATATGTGTATCACACAAGTGGAAGAATATTACATTCCCTTAGTTAATTACATGTTATTACTTATGAAGATGTGTATGTAATGCATACAAAACAAATGCTAAGCCTTACTGGATTCATCCTGTTTCTATACAGCTCATTCCCCTCTCCACATACAAAATATGTCGAGTGTTATACAGTTTCCCATAACACCATTTACTACAATTACTCTATTTGAAATATTTAAAGGCGAATATACTAAAACACTGTTTACCACCCATTTCAGTTGGGCTCGCAGCTCAGTACTTTCAGTACTTTGATTTTTGTTTGTTATGAGCCGGCTCATCTGGATCTACAGTGTTTGCAAATCTTGGCTAAGATATGTGACAACCCCAAGACTATTCAGTAGGTTTTGATCCAGGGCTCCAGATAAGGAATTAGTAATTGAGTGTTTTCACTCCATCAATTTTGAAGCTATTGGGTATTTCAAAATGTTAATTGGGTAAAATTAGCTCACACTACTGTTTACACACCAACAGACATCAAGTATTGAATAGTTTGCTTCGAAATGAAAACATGTCTTGGCATTTCATTAGAATTGTCTCCTTGGAATTGTCAATTGGGTTTTTGGTAATTTTAATTGTGTATTTAAGCAAATACGCAGCTTATCTGGTACACTGATGATCACGCATTAATAAATTACAGTGAATCAGTAACACTATAACACAGACAGATAGATAGATATATAGATAGATAGATAGATAGATAGATAGATAGATAGATAGATAGATAGATAGATAGATAGATAGATAGATAGATAGATATCTATAGATAGATAGATAGATAGATAGATAGATAGATAGATAGATAGAAGATAGATAGATAGATAGATAGATAGATAGATAGATAGATAGATAGATAGATAGATAGATAGATAGTAGATGGATGGATGGATGGATGGATGGATGGATGGATGGATGGATGGATGGGTGGGTGGGTGGGTGGTGGGTATTGGGTGGGTGGGTGGATGGATGGATGGATGGATGGATGGATGGATGGATGGATGGACGGACGGACGGACGGACGGACGGACGGACGGACGGATGGATGGATGGATAGATAGATAGATCTAAAATATACGTAAAATCAACATACAATACGAACATCCACACCGAGGTTTTAGTGGCTTTTTTTCCGTGACGGTCACTATTGCATATTTAATTCACAAGTTCATATGAATTTTAGTATATAGTGTTATTACATTTTGAAATAAATACCTGGGGACCGTTTCACTAAACTTTGTACGCCTAAAATGTGTTCATACATGTAAGTGCAAACTTATGATAGTCTGTAAATTTCACATTAACAATGTTTTCTTGTAAACAATTATTGGATTTACATGTATTGAGCATGCAGCCTATGCTCAATACATGTAAACCCATCAATTGAAACTAGCAGAAGATCCTAAATGTGTACTTACGAAAATTGTAGTCGTACGAAGTTTAGTGAAACGGCCCCCTGTACTGTAGTACCCAGCAGTATCATACAGAATGATGGACACTTGAAACTGTCCCGTCCATAAACACCATTGGTTACGTGGGTGGTTGGTCGGGCGAACGTGAAAGTGTAAATTAACGGTAGGGGTACCTCCTTATAGGAATCACGATTTGCCTGGTTTGGCCATCGGGTACGTTTTTTATCTTTGGCTCTTTTGTCACCTGGGAGTTGAATTGGGTTATTGCCCATTATAAAAGTAGTAAGATTATTACTGATCCTACTGCTTTTGGGAGGGGCCAAGTGATTCTGGTGTGGCCAGGACCTGGCATCAGATCAGGATTATTCTGATTTCAGGGCTAAATATATATTTTTTTTATTGTAAATATTCAGTTCTGATTTTTGGATACCCCCACCCCCATTTGTACACGTACTTGTAATATATGGGATTTCGTACTAAACCCATTGACCCGGCCTTAAATGACATTAGCTGTGTGCAGGCCGTTAAACCCCAATAAACGAACAAACAAACAAAACCATTGGTTACAAACATGGTGTAATGTGTTGTTAGGAGGCTTCACGCTGTTTATCGGGTAGCGGGTCGTTTATGGATATATGGAATTTTACTGTCTTTTCACTGTTCAAAAGCAAATCTGACGACTTCAAGTGACAATGGAATGCGCGGGCCACCCCACTCATGTAGGTCCTTATTATACCTATGTCTTCAATTAGACAACGAAACGTTCCCACGACATAACATCTCGTTCCTCCGAGATACCATCTTGTTCACACGACATAGCATCTCACGACTTAAGGTAATCGGTCATCAATAGATACACTTGACTTAAATGATAATTGCTTCATAAGAGTGATGTGATATATATGAATATAACATATCGATGGTCTAGTAACGATGGTCTAGCACCTTATGTTACTAGACCATCGATATGTGAATATTGTCTTGTTACTGTATACAATATGGAGTTGCCATCTCCACCATCTTTGTATGTAGAAGCCATCGTACAGTGTCACCACTTCGTGCGTTTGACACATACAGCAAATATTAAGACAGTAAAGCAAATAAAATTTGGTGCAATACATAATAGACAGATATGACAATGGCAAGCTATATATATTATGCCAGCAAAATATACAAAAGACGAGATATCTGATCATTTCTCCCATCAATCTCAAAAACATTTTGATGTGTACACTTTTCAATATGATGCACAGCCTGTTAGTGTACACGTCACCAATAGGTAAAGCCATATTTACTCGCATAGTAGGTGAGTAGAGACCAGGGATAATATACTCGGGTAACTGCTTACATGTACATGTCACTGGATTTGATAGCTAATAACAGAGTACAGTAGTGGGTATATATGGTATGTGTTGTGTGGTTTGCCAGATAAAAGTGATACACTGTGCGATTTTCTGTGTATGATGGTGTTTATAATGGTGGTTCATGTTGTTAAAAACACAGGCACAAACCTGTCCAGAAAGCTGACATAATTATTTTACAGTATTGTGTAATATAATTGATCTGAGTCCGTTCTCCTGGTTTTTATACATGTGATTAGCTACATTATATCATATGTTCTACTTCACATTTTGAGTTATTTGTCAAACGGCAGAACAGGTGAAACTGGCTGATGGCTGGAACATACAAAGATGGTCGACTTGGTCACTCGGTTCGATTCACTCATACATTCGGCTTATATTTAAGGGTAGAAATTGGCTCGAACACATTCCATCCGCCATGCTTAAACTGTTGAACATCGAAATAGGCGCAGTATATTGATAGAATATACTGCATAAACACATCTGCGCCGGTTACTAGACGAAAAATGGGTTTGTACGACAGCCTTAAGTAGAGCTGAGTGACATCTCGTCAGTAAACCGGTACATTTTATCGACGTTACGCCGGTGACACAGAAGACGTCGGAGCGATGGCAAAGAGGGATCGTAGCTCGCTATGTCCTTTGCAAATCTATCTGGTCCTATGTTCTATTTCAGCGTTTATTTCTTAAGGAATAGCACAAACCTTGAGCTTTGCGAACAGAGTAGACACAGATCAGACTGCACAGATGTGTAGTGTGATCTGAGTATACACTGATTTCAAAAACATTAATAAGTGTGAAGATATGAATCTGGCAAATAATGAAGTCCCAGATCAGATTGCGCAGATATGTAGGATGATCTGGATCAACACTAGTCGAACTCGCTATTGCTCCTTTTCATAACACATCATGTTAGATTCGCCATAATCTAACAAAATTTGGACCGGATTTATGTAAATAATTCAACGGGAGATAACTAGCTACGATATCTCAAACCTCCCCTTTCCGTTGATATTGGAAACTATAGACGACATGTGCGTTCACGAGCCACCGTACATATTTCACAAGGATTGTCCGTTTATCTGTTCGTATCTCGTGTTATCATAAAATAACTCGCCGTGAAAAAGTTGTAATTTATTTTGCACCCAGCGTAGCCCCAGATCAGCCTGCGCATCCGCGCAGTCTTATCCGGGACTGCACTGTCATCCATGTAGTTTTAGTTATTACATATACATCCACAAAATACATTGTTTCGGTGTTTATAAATCTAGATAACCAGAAGGACGTACAACGTGAACAATCTCACTAAGCAGATTTTGATGTTCATCATCATCACATGTTACGTACATGTACGACAGCGTCGGGTGTCAATTTCTTGTTGTGACATTGTTTTAAAACACATCTGTCTACATATCCAGCTAACGTGTGGCTGTGTCTGGAGAAACGGGGCTTATTGCCCCCATTTGCTACATGTCTGCAGTCACGCCCACAAATGAGTCGGATACGTTGGAAAAGGTAGCGTAATAACATTTGAAACTGTCGTAGATGCTGACCATTCTGCACAGTAACACATATTGGTGCCATAATAGGTTTGCGGACGCAGGCAAAACTACTTTACTTGACTGGATAACAAACAGCATAGACCCTGATCAGATTGTGCGGGTGTACAGGCTGATCTGGGTATATGCTGGTCGCACACGTCGTAAGGTCCTTTCTCACAGCCGGTCTTTACACGTACATTCTCTGGCAAAGGTTAAGCACCACCATTAGTTTAAACAAAAACAAGAAATATGTACGACTGATGGTGGATGTACCCGTCAAAGCTTGAACACAAATTTCTAAGTCAAATCACCTTGACCTTGAGCTCAGGCGCCGCATAGGTGGACTATAGTATATACATATGGATGATGACAAATAAGCATATGACAAGTCAAGCCAATCCTACTAACGGTTACATAGATAGTAGGTACCCGAAAACTTTAACGCAAATCTAGGAAAGACTGCCACGTAGACAGACAGGCGGACCGATGGAAAGACGAACAGACAGATGGACATACAGATGGACAGATGGACATACGAATAGACGTATGGACAGACAGACGGACAGATATACATATGAATATACATATGGACAGACAGATGGACATACGAATAGACATATGGACAGACAGGCGGCAGACAGGGTGGCGAGTATATTTACCCCGAAAAATGTTTCTGGGTACATAAACAGCAATACTAACGAGGACCGTTTATCAGGTAACGCACTATGCATTGACCGAATACCTGGCACCCGTTTCACTAAACTTAATACGACTGAGATATTCGTAAGTGCAAAATTAGGATCGTCTGGAAATGTCAATTGATGGATTTACATTTATTGAGCATAGGTTGCATATGCAGAATATGCTCAATAAATGTAAATCCAATAATTGTTTACAAGAAAAAAAAATTAATGTGAAATTTAAAGACTCATAATATTGCACTTACGAACATTTTAGTCGTACGAAGTTTAGTGAAACAAGTTTGACGAGATACGAACATCCGGATCTCAACTACTTTGGCGTTCCATTGGTTGGACAGCGTCACATAACTTTACCGAATGACATCAGTGTAATGAAGCAACATAAACAAGCATTCTTTTCAAAGGCAATCAAATTATGTTTTCCAATCGGCGGGCATAAAACGTTACCTGATAAATAGAATACCATGCTAGTGTCTTCTGATATCAAATTATCAGGCTCGGTTTAGAAACGGTAGGAATTCTTCTTCGGAATTCCTACGCGTTTCCTAGCATTGCCTGATAAACTTAATA
Organism: Conchocele bisecta; assembly: GCA_029237695.1. Classification (NCBI taxonomy): domain Eukaryota; kingdom Metazoa; phylum Mollusca; class Bivalvia; order Lucinida; family Thyasiridae; genus Conchocele; species Conchocele bisecta. The sequence goes on along the minus strand of CM055272.1, from coordinate 94,157,791 downwards.
TAAATCAAAGTACTGAAAGTACTGACTGGCGGGAGACAAGTAGCCACTTGTGAATTTGCATACTCAGAAATTCCTTGTTAGAAATATATTCGATATTGATTATTGGATGTACAATCTGCAAATTTGGAGAACTTGATCAGTTTCTGGTGTTTGTAAAATACAGCCTGCTCTAAACACAAATAGGTTGATGAAGCAAAGGTGCTTTATGTCCGACTAATAAACCGTTTTACGAGGTATATTGCAGACGTATTATGTGAAATCTTTTCAAAATTATGACTGGGCGTCGGCCTACATACGTGTATGCTGCATGAACGGCAAAATGTTTTCATGAATTTTGTTTCGCTCAACCAGAGGGTAATTTTTCGAAAATCGCCCGTAAACCACAATATGAAAACGAAATGGCCTTCGACGTCGCATTGCGACTGCGTGGTTCATGATACGGGGGCGTCTCAATAACAGCAATTTGTTCTCTTCATAAGTAAAGTTGGGCATGCCAACTATTTTACACATAATGTTGAGCATTGCCGTTGCTATTAATAACTTGCTTTCAGTTCACTCGCTGAATTTAAATGTCACCTGACTGTTGTTAATTGCGAACGCAAATTGAGCCTATTGAGACGTCACCCGATGAACAGAGAATCACGATCCCAATAGCGATAATGGGGGCGTCTCAATAACAGCAATTTGTTCTCTTCAAAAGTAAAGTTGGGCATGCCAACTATTTTACACACAATGTTGAGCATTGCCGTTGCTATTAATAACTTGCTTTCAGTTCACTCGGTGACTTTAAATGTCACCTGACTGTTGTCAATTGCGAACGCAAATTGAGCCTATTGAGACGTCCCCCGATGAACAGAGACCCACTTCCGAAAGTAGACCCGTGCAAACGGCCAGAATCACGATCCCAATAGCGTGGAGACAGTATGTCTCCCGCCAAAAACACAAGCCTTGTATTCTCTATGTAACAAATATCAAGTTTGTCAGGCTCGGCTCGGAAACAGTAGTAATTCATCGGCAAGCCTCGAAATTCGTACGCGTTTCCTAGCCTTGCCGGATAAACCTGATATCAAAAGTCACTAGCTTAAAACATGCATGCATTCCCTATCTACTGGGGCCGTTTCACTAAACTTCGTAAGACTAAAATGTTCGTAAGTGCAAAATTAGAATCGTCTGGAAATTTCAATTGATGAATTTACTTTATTGAGCATAGGCTGCATTATGCACATATGCACCCTATGCTCAATAAATGTAAATCCAATAATTGTTTACGTTATTCCCGATCGTTTGACGGCCGTGTCGGGGAGCAGAACCAACAGTTCAACAGTTCAACAGTTCTGTCCACATTTAACCCGTTTACCCCTACGTGACTGGAATGGATTTTGATATGTTAATTTTGCAACAAATCCAACCGTCACAAAATGTTTTTCAGACTAGTCCATTTATGAAAAGGAGGTGTTTTTTGTTCTAAAAAATGTGAAAAATACTTGCACAAAGTGCAGATCCTGATGACACGGCTCGTTACGAGCCGACTCATCTGCTGTATCTGCACTGTTTGCATAAACCGCTATAGCGGCCTTTCGGGTCAGGGACCATACATTCATCTTCGTCCCAATAGGTTATCATGCTTTTTATCCGAGCTATTATCTCGGATTTAGTAACTATATGAACATTCTCAGTCATTGAAGATATGCTAATGAGTCAAGTGGCGGTCGCAGTGTCACTGTTTGCGGGTTTAACTTTAGAAGTAGTTCAACAACTGTAAAACAGCGAACTATCTTACCGTCTCAGCGTAATACATGTGTTGTTTGCTTTTTGTGCTATATGTGTGTTATTATACCCACTTTTTTTGTAAAAAAAAAACGGGTATATTGTTTTCGTCACGGGTGTCCGTCCGTCCGTACGGGCACACATACAGGGTCTTAGGTGGTTAGAGGCGTGGCCTAAGACAAAAGAATACAATAGATTTATTCCGTTGACCACTTAAGCCTATTGTTCCTTAGGTGGTCATTCCTTTGATCTTTTATATAGTAAAAACCACCTAAGGGATGTCACGTAAGGACGGACGTCCGTACGTCCGTCCGTACGTCCGTCACGTTTCTTGTAACTCGAAAAACTTTTTCACCTTCATACCTACGCGCCTGATATTTGGTATGTAGCTTCGTTATCATGTGCAGATGCGCAAAGTGAATTTGGATTTTTGATCCGACCCTCCATCATGGATTATCTCCCCCTTTCGGACTCAGAATTTCCCATTTTTTCCTCGTAACTCGAAAAACTTTTTCACCTTCATACCTACGCGCCTCATATTTGCTATGTAGCTTCGTTATGATGTGCAGATGCGCAAAGTGAATTCGGAATTTTGATCCGACCCTCCATCATGGATTATCTCCCCCTTTCGGACTCAGAATTTATTTCCCATTTTTTTCCTTGTAACTCGAAAAACGTTTTCACCTTCATACCTACGCGCCTCATATTTTGCTATGTAGCTTCGTTATCAAGTGCAGATGCGCAAAGTGAATCGGATTTTGATCCGACCCTCCATCATGGATTATCTCCCCCTTTCGGACTCAAAATGAATCCCATTTTTTTTTTCTTTGTAACTCAAAAAACTTTTTCACCTTCATACCTACGCGCCTCATATTTGCTATGTAGCTTCGTTATCATGTGCAGATGCGCAAAGTGAATTCGGATTTTTCATCCGACCCTCCATCATGGATTATCTCCCCCTTTCGGACTCAGAATTTCCCATTTTTTCCTTGTAACTCGAAAAACTTTTTCACCTTCATACCTACGCGCCTCATATTTGCTATGTAGCTTCGTTATCATGTGCAGATGCGCAAAGTGAAATTCGGATTTTTCATCCGACCCTCCATCATGGATTATCTCCCCCTTTCGGACTCAGAATTTCCCATTTTTTCCTTGTAACTCGAAAAAACATTTTCACCTTCATACCTACGCGCCTCATATTTGCTATGTAGCTTCGTTATGATGTGCAGATGCGCAAAGTGAATTCGGATTTTTCATCCGACCCTCCATCATGGATTATCTCCCCCTTTCGGACTCAGAGAATTTCCCATTTTTTTCCTTGTAACTCGAAAACTTTTTCACCTTCATACCTATGCGCCTGATATTTAGTATGTACCTTCGTTATGTGCAGATGCGCAAAGTGAATTCCCATTTTTGATCCGACCCTCCATCATCGATTACCTCCCCCTTTCCGACTCAGAATTTCCCATTTTTTCCTTGTAACTCGAAAAACTTTTTCACCTTCATACCTACGCGCCTCATATTTGCTATGTAGCTTCGTTATCATGTGCACATGCGCAAAGTGAATTCGGATTTTTTATCCGACCCTCCATCATGGATTACTTCCCCCTTTCGGACTTAGCATTTGGGGAAAGTGGGTATATTGCGATGGCGCGCCATCGACTTTTTCTAGTTGCAAAAGTTTTTGTATACTTTATAAGCTATTAACTGTTATGTATTAATATGAGTTCTTTGTTATGTATGTTGATATTTTGCGCAATGATATAGTAGGGGGCAGGATTTCCCTGTGACGTTTTTCTTGAATGACCAATCAGATTAAAGCTTACGTTCTGAACTTTTCATAGGTCAATGGCTCGATAAAATCCGACATTGGACAGCGAAATGATGATGATTTAAAGCAGAAACATTGTGTTTTGACAGTTACATACTGTTTTAATCATCTTGAGCCATCGATATTATTAATCAGTGTCCATTTTACTTAAAAAATCAACTAATCTATAATGAATTTAGTAAAACAGTTCGCGCGGAAATCCAAACTTTCCAAAGAGGTGCTAGCAATTTTTTTATAATTACACGTCGTGTGTGTTAGCGCATACGCTGCCGACAGTCTTGCGACTTGACGTTACACAGCATATACAGTACGATACACTTCACAAAGGAAACGTTGTCTTGAGTTTGAATAAGGATAATAATTATCTCTAGATTATTTGTATTATGTATTAAAACATGTATATTTAAATAATTAGATATTAATTTAAATAAATATTTCGGCATCATTTACTCAATAAATTAAAATTGAATGTGTAGCTGAAATGAAAGTGAAAGTAAAACGTTCTTGTTATATCCTCCGGGTTAAAATCGCTGAGGATTCCTATTTGAATTGGAAAATGATATGAATTTTAAATTTAGGAGACTGTGTCACCACATATGTCACCAGTCTAGTTCCTGAGCTATGACTGTGACAGGAAAAAGGGACTGATGACTGCTCGCTCTTGTTTGTAATTGTTATAACATATATAAAGTTTAAACTGTGAATACAAAACTATAGATATACCCCCCACCCCCCAGGCATACAAAATATGTCGAGTGGGTATATAGTTGTCGTAATTCCGTCCGTCCACGTTAAATAGTTTGGTACCCATTATCTCTGTGACGGAAAGTCGGATGGACCTCAAACTTCATATACTTCCTTATCATCAACCATATTTTCATTCCATACCACACTCATGCGGCCTTCGTTTCCAAGGTCAATGTCAAATTACTTAGACATTTGCATCCGTACGATTTGCCTTAACGTTTTCTGCAACCGTAAGTCAGATTGACTTTAAACTTCATATACTTCCTATCATCATCCATATTTTCATTCCATACATGTACCACACCCATGTGGCCTTCATGTCCAATGTCAAGGTGAAATTACTTTGAACAATCATGTTTGTCAAGATAAATATTGTTTTTGCAGCATTAATAATGTATACTGATTCGACGAATATATTGATTTTAAATGGAGTATATATGATTTTTTGTGTGAAATATTAAAATGGTTGCCATGACAACCAATATTATTAAACGTTCACATGTTAAGTGTATTGCAAGATGGTAACAGTACTCGGGTGTATTGCATTGATTTTCAAAAAGTAAACACCTTTTCAACAAATACTATTTTTGTGTTTTCCAATATTGGTTACCATGGTTACTATGGAAATGCATATATATTTCAGAACTAGTGTATAATAACATATGACAAAGCAATATATCCTGTGAGTATATATAGTCGGGAAATTATTGAGCAAGTGAAACTTGTATGTAGCTGACCATTTGAATAGTTGCTGTCTCAACTACTGACAAGCCGCAATACATCTATTGCGCAAAGTTCCGCATCCCTCCTGGTGCCAATTCTTAAGACTACAATGTACTTTCCAAAAAATGAATTCTTAGTATATGTGTCCTCCACAAGCACGTACTGCGAAGGATTTCAGGACTTTCAGTCCTTTCATTTATTTAAGAATATCCCCAATTTACATCGGATTTCGCTTAAGCTGGTGCTAGGAGGCGATAGTGTTATTTAATGTGGCAATACTGTCACAGTCAGTAACATCACACTGACGTGTTTATTTTGACCAATCAAATAATTTTGTTCGGACACACCCTCTGAGTCGCAAGAGCGTCGTCTTCACGACAACACGTATCCCAAAATGAATTATCACCAGGTATGGCCATATATTAGTATAAACATATTTTTTTTCATATTAATTTTACATGCGATGTATATGATGTAAATCAAGAGCAAATATGCGAATATGTCTCCCGGGCATATATTTTACTATATTCGTTTTGTTTTTGTTTAAATACCCATACACAGCGCTGACCCGTTTGTTTAGCGGAATGACCCAATCACTCGCGCATTATTACACGACACTTACCTCACCTGGATGTAGCAACTATTGTTGGCTGTTGTCTCGTGTTTTCTATGTACGACGCGACGCGTTATGTTATCCGACATTAAAGTTCAATTGTTTAAATTAAATCTCACACATATCGCTCCAAATCGAAAAACAAAGTTTTCAATACGTCAACCGGTTGTTGTCGTCATCGATAATCGCCTCACACCAAATGAATTTGAAAAAAATGTAACTCCGCCGAAGAATATTCCCATTACAAATTGAGATTAACAGGAATCTTTCTAAGACACGTATACATGTACTCAACTCTAATGTTTATTTTAACAAGTGTATTGCTTTCTATGTGCAGTTGTAACAGTTAATTGCTTTTATTCTTTAAAAACCCTATGCCAACATTTATGCCGAACTATTGGGTTCATGTGATTTTTTACGACGGAAATGTCAACACGGATTTACGCCTAATTAAGGTAATTATTATGCATAACATCGTCCACCCTGTGAAAACGATTTAGGGTGTTTTGTCTGAGGGTGTTTTGTCCTTTTTTTCAATTCTTTATTTCCTGAAGCTATACAGCTTATGGGAGAGTACAAAACAAACATATATACATACAAAAGCTGTGGAGCTTGTTCATCCTGGGAGACGCATGATCATTGTCTCCCAAAATGGGCAAGCACCAGCAAATAATGACATTACATGTAATATAGGGTATGCTAACTATTGCAAAATTACTAGTCGAAATTACAAATGAAAAACATATTCATATTCATAGATGTAGGTGCGCAACAAGCAAAACGATTAGATTGCGTGTAGCATTTATGTTAACTATTGCAGCATGCAGTAGTCTCTGAAAACATTTTCGTATTCATAAGCGCACAAAAAGATTATTGCGTGTAAGATGGTGTATGCGATACATTGACGATTTTAACTAGTTTTAGTTACACGAAAATTATGTTCAAATTCCTAGGCACCCAACAAGCAAAACGGCTGAGAAACATGTTCAAATTCCTAGACACACAGCGAGGCAAATACGATGAGATTAGAGTAAAATGGAGTTTGCTAATTATTGCAGCATTTACTAAGATCATGTTCAGTTACCTAGGCGCGTAACAAGCTGAATTGTTGAGATTACGTCTAAAAACTATGAGATTTGAGTAAAAATAGAGTATGCTAGCTATTGCGTAGTTTACTAGTATCTAGCCCAAATGAGAAACATGGTAATAATGAGGTTACATGTAAATTAGAGTACGAGAATTGCGGAAAATAAACAATGGCTGTGTGTACCCCCACTGTCCCAATCTCCATTTATGGAGAATGGACTTGGGTAAACGTAGATGATTTGTCGTGAAATGCATACTAGCTGGTACCCTCACATTGGTGCGAAATCGAATACGTGAGGCTATCAGACAGTCCAGTGAAAGCAGTTATTTATTGCACCTCAATAGTAAAGATGTATTATTATAATGGTTGTAATTATATCAGCACTAGTTACAAGAAAGCGGGAATTGCAATTCATTGTCGTAAAGTTCTCATAGGTGTAGTCGCCGATATTAATCGATATATCAAACGACCATTGGCCGCTGGGTATAGCGAGTAATCTCGCGAATATTACCTTGACTAATCGGTGTGATCACTTGAAGTTCCGAAAACAGTATGTTCCTGTTCCGTTATATACCTAGTAAGTTACCTAGTAGTTCCGAAAACAGTATATGTTCCTGTTATCACAATCACGAATACCTGTTCATATTTCGAGGCGCACGGGCACACACATTCATCGCAGATGCATGTATGTGCCCACCATGCCTCGCAACACGAGCGGGCATGTTCGTAGAGTGTCAGCATATGAATCCTACACGTGTCCTTCTCTCAAACGCATTGACAACGTTATATACCTAGTAAGTTACCTAGTAGTTCCGAAAACAGTATATGTTCCTGTTATCACAATCACGAATACCTGTCCTACATTCGACATTACACTCACTGAATACGTTAGTATTACGAAACGATAATATAGCTATTCTAGTTTATTTTCAAATATATGTATACCCATATATAATGAGGCTTGTCGAGTTTGCTAACGCGAAAAAGACTACAAACGAGTGAGATCAATTGAATATTGTTTCCAAGGGAAAGAAACCATGCGCCCGTTTCACTAAACTTCGTACGATAAAACAGTTCGTACGAATGTTTTTATTAATTTGCTTCTCACATTAACGTGGCTAACTAATGCCACCATTTTCCGCTGCATTATACACACTATTACCTGATTACATGTAAACACATCCACTAAAACATTACCAACATCGGCTATCAGTGCAAATGTTCAATTTTGCACTTACGAAAATATTAGTCCTACGAAGTTTAGTGAAACGGGGCCCTGGGGCCCGTTTCACTAAACTTAATAAGACTAAAATGTTCGTAAGTGCAAAATTATGATAGTCTGTAAATTCCACATTAACAACGTTGTCTTGTAAACAATTCTTGGATTCACATTTATTGAGCATAGGCACCATATGCTCAATAAATGAAATGTAAATCCATCAATTGAAATTCCCAGACGATCCTAAATGTGCACTTACGAACATTTTAGTCGTACAAAGTTTAGTGAAACGGGCCCCAGGTGTCTAAAAACGTATTTTTGAGTTTTGGGTTTTATATATAGATATGCTGTCCGTATGCCTTTATATATTTTAATTAAATTAACAAAAGCATGTACAGTGGATCCCCTCTAAACCGGACACTCTGTGAGGTCCCCAGTCCTGGGAGGTCCCCAGGTTGTCAGGTTTAGAGGGAATCCACTGTTATAAGCATTCGATGACAAACTTTTGTCATTTTCAGTCATGAACAGACAGGACAGACATTACATTGAAACCCATCTAAAGTAAGCGCAATGGCGTCCCCAGGGTGTCCGGTTTAGAGGCGTTCCCCTGTATGTCGAAAATTATTAACGGGTCAAATCATGTGTATATTGTATGCTACAAGCCGCGAGAAGGCAATCGGTATCTGCTTATATACAGTGGAACCTCTAAGCCGGACACCAAGAAAATACTTTCGATTAGTTTTTGGTCATTTATCTCAGATGATAATGTCTGTTCGTGAGCGCATAGCACACATCTATGGCTCAGAATGATCAAATACCTTATTTACAGTGAAACATATCTAAGCCTGACACCCTGTGGACCTCCCATGGTGTCAGGTTTAGAGAGGTTTCACTGTACATGTAATGCGCAATAGTGATAGCAACTTAGTCAGAGTTTGACATAGTGCATGAGAAAACCATTGGCTGTCGGTGGACCTACATGTAATTACAGAGCTATATATCACATGTGCTCGGAGAATCGGGGATTGCGGGATGTGACGTCGGTTTGTTTGAGAACTGACGCTGACTGAATGCTAAGTCATACCAACGTGTTCAAAAAAGTTTTATATCTTCATACTAAGCAAGATATTGACTTGAACTTTTCTCACGACACTCAATTAAGATGGCCTCAAAACACCAGGATTTTTTCGTTAAACCGGAATACATGTACTTTTCCACTAGGATTTGCACTATTTAGCATATTCCGCCCTTCTACTGTCTGTTCAATGTGTTGCTGCCGACGAACTATTAAACACATTAGATATAAATCTAAATTTTGTATTTGATGAAATTCCATCAAAATTGAAATGTCCAACGATCCTAAATGTGCACATTTTACATTGAACATTTTAGTCGTACGAAGTTTAGTGAAACAGTCCCATAGACGCTGTACCCATAAAAATAACCAAAGCTTGCGTTGAAGTAGTACTAACGTTTTCTCATGGATTCTGACCAAGCAATATGTCCTGAAAAATCAATCCGCCAGTAGCCTATTTCACCAACATTTCAAAGTATACTTTTCTAGCAAAGAATACTTTGAGGGAGAAATTTTCAATTTTAGGATAAATTTATTAATTTTAATTATACTGAATTTATTACATTATCACAGCCAAAATGGCTGTGATAATGTAATTCAGTATAATAATTATGCATAGTTTTAATCATCAAATATATACAATCGTTAGTTATATATGAAATAATGCATTTCTGGAAAATCACTGATTACTTCCTCAAAGTATACTTTGCTAGATAAGTGTACTTTGCAATGTTGATGAACTCGGCTACAGATGCCACTCTGACATCTTTGGGGCAATATTTGTATGGTCATTTCAACAAGGCCACCAAAACCCTCAAAAGTTGTTATTTTACGGACCGTTGCTGATGGTTTGAACGCAAAACTGGCTGTTGTAAAGAGGTGGCTGTTGTAGTGAGGTTATTTTACCTAGCTTCTATATCAGACCATTTTTGTGTGTGTATGTATTTATCCTAAGCGCTATATCGCATGTTTATGTTATGAATTGGAATTTGGTCCGCCCCATACAGTAGCGAGAGGTGTGGGTCATGATGCGACTGCGCGGATGTGCAGACTAATCTGGGTCTGCACAGGTCGCAAAACAATTGTGTTATTTAGGAGACAATAATTTAACAAAGATGTCAACTTTATAATTATTGGTTGATTTCGGTCAATATTCATATCAGAATGCTTGTTATTTTACATGGATTCTAAAATATCGTATTTATTTCAAGTCGGGAATAATATTGAACTTTTATTCAAAGAATTGCGAAAGTTCTTTTACTTTTTACAGATATTAAAGTGGAAAATCTGCATATCACATGGTCATTAATTCGTCTGTATGTTATGCAACGCTGTCAAGATTAAGCCATAAACCGTCAAAGCTGAGAACCGATAAGTACACACAGGTTTGATAAGTAATCTCATTCCAGAGATTGCAACAAAGACAATTTGACTCTTTGTCCACCGTGAGACCCGGGACCCTAAACCAACGTCACATGACCAATATGTAAATGAGATAATACATTCTGATATCACGTGGTGCATAATAAACAATTCCATTGGTTAATCTAGTGCATCCAGTATGTTTGCAAAATTTGAAATATATTCCGGGGGTTGCAAAATAGTTGTTCACAAGGAAACATCATGTAAAAGTAATAAACGCATATACAGCCGCCGTTTGGCGCGCTGGCAGTGGATTTGGAGATACATCTTAAACATGTTACATTTGTATTTGGAAATGTATTGACATGACAACAAACAAGAAACATACAAAATAAAACTGTTAAACGTGGTTATGTGTTAAATTAATTATTTGGACAGAATGATCTAATTCCCCATATACAACAAAAAGACAAACCAATGAAGAACACTTATGAAATCCAAATAAACAGACGACGAGAATCAAGCTCGTAATATGTATCACATGTTCATGTGAAGGAATGTGAGAATAAATAGGAATGTTCTGCATGAAAATCGTCGTACTCGACTACTAGCAAATGTTCTGCATTCCCTCGTAATTAGCAATGGAATACGGATAGCAGCATGCTTTGTCATATTGGTGAGTCCGATAAAACGTTCATTTCATCTACTCGGGTCCCATCCAAACCATGCACACTGATTTGTTGACAATCAGCAATGCTCAGGCTCGACAAATATTGGTTGATTGCGTGTTCACATTCCAAATAGCTTTTCACAGAGTTTTTCACGTACAAGACTGCCATATCAGTTGTTTCAAATGATAATAAACAGTCTACTTTCAATGAAAAAATTCATTTTCTCACAATTTAGCAGAGGGTGTTATGCTTCAAAATGTTGCCCACATTCATTCAGCGGGTTACATAGTACAGACATATGGCATAACACTCGTAATTTAATGAAGTTTCAGAAAGCATACATGTATGTCTGCAAAAATCCCACAGGGGGGTAGGGTTTCCATTTCTGGCTGACGGCCTAATAAATTGTATTGACATGGACCACTGGCATTGCGCCATTATAGTTGCGAACGGTAACTCTTGCAAGAGTTACCGTTCGCAACTATGCGACATTTCAGCCAAGACGGCGAGCGCGGAAACGTGTGCCTACTACAACTCGGTCTTCGACAATGGGTACATGGAGTGCGACAGCGGCTGCTGTGGCGACTACTACGATCAATATTGCTGCGTCTGGTAGGTATCGCTGTTACACGTGAACCCTGTGCCACCCGACAATGGAAACACAAATGTGGCTGTGGCTGGAGTGGGGTTTATGGGTTTTGCATCAGCGTAGCTTCTCATCAAGTAGCACAGACATGTAGACCGAGTATGATCTGTATTGCTTGTTAGATCATGAAGGCTGTTTCATTGATTGAATGGCGAACAGTGCAGATCCTGATCAGACTGTGCGGATGCACAGGCTGACCTGGATCTACACTGGTCGCAAACCCCGATTTATCCAGTAACAGGCACACATATTCCACTAATCCTATGTAATACAATACTAGAAACACGAATATGTTGGTATCAAATATATGTGTGTACCATTCAGTATCGTGTTGCACGGGGTTGGCAGAATATTCGTGTTTTTAGCATCTGGTTACATGGGCTTAATGAAATAGTTGTGTTTATGGAGACGGGTCACATGGGATGAGCATACTGTTCGTGTCGTATTATGTTTGTGGCATATTTGTGTTTCAAGTTTCGTGTTGCATGGGGTTAACGAACATATTTCTTTCTAGCATATGGTTACATGTGTATGGGGTTGGAGGAATATTCGTTTTTCTAGCATCGAGATGCATGTTGTTAATGGAATATCCGTGCTTGTATTATCGAGATGCATGTTAGAATATCGGCGTGTTAATTGTATCCGGGTTGCATGGGGTTAACGGAATATTCGCATTTCTGGTATCGATTTGCATGGGGTTAGCGGAATATTCGTGTTTATGGTATCGAGTTGCATGATATTATCTTGAAATTTAATAGTGTATTTAAAACAAACCATCAGCAACGGTCGGATTGCACAGCATTAGCTTATTACACGTCCGCCCGTCGAACCGACCGACCGATCCACCGACCGACCCACCGATTGCAGAGGGTTAACTTATGACACGTCCGACTTTCCGACCGTCCGACCGTCTGTGCGACCGACCGATTGCACAGGGTTAACTTATGACACGTCCGACCGTCCGACCGACCGACCGACCGACCGATTTCACAGGGTTAACTTATGACACGTCCGCCAGTCCGATCCACCGACCGATCCATCAATTAATTCCATCCATCCGTCCGTCCGTCCGGACGGACGTCCGTCCGTCCGTCCGTCCGTCCCGTCCGTCCCGTCCGTCCAATAAATGTAAATCCAATAATTGTTTACGAGAACACATTGTTAATTTGAAATTGTAGACTATCATAAGTTTGCACTTACACTTTATGTGTCCGTAAAATGAAATAGAAGTGATAATTACCAAGTAACCACCGCCATGGACAATAAAACGTGTCATGTTTTAATCGTGCAACTTCGCTTCAATAAACCGAAACCTAAAACAGCTGATCGGGAACTTCGATGACAGTTGACAGTGTCAAGGCTACCGGAAGCAAAACACTTTCGGTTTTATTAAATAGTATGTAGTATTAAAATGATTAATACATTATATGAAAAATAAACAAAATCATACATTGGTAATATTTACCTTTTGCGATGTTAACTCATCAGGCAGCAGCTTCTCTCTCCAACAAAATTGGTCGATTTAATTTTCTGACGAAGCACGATAAAACTCCCGATTAATTCCAAAAGTAAGAAGCATTGCGAGCACACCTCGATATGTACTTCACCGTGGACTTATAAGTTCCGATGAAACATTATAAATGCCGACGCGTTGAACCTCTAAAAATACTCGATAATGTGATTTTTTTGCAAATATTCAGGGACCCTCGATTTCGACGACTTTTTCCGGGAAGGACTAGGTTACGAATCTAGTGCTGTACCACAGGCGCAAGGTACTTTGACACCCAGTAAACGGCACTGAGACTAGAAATGGAGTCTTTTCAAAAATATTAAACGTCAAATGGAATAGCAAGGTACCGATTTCTATTACAGTAGCTGGTTTGTAAAAGGCTTGTCTCAATTCGTTGTTGACCTTATTAATAATATACTATATATATATACTGTCATGTGATTTTTTCCCGTCACCTGTGCAACCAACCAATCAACCAACCAACCAAACCAACCTACCAAATCAACAAACCAACCCACCAAATCACAAGCAAACCAAACCAATTAACTAACCAATCTCAGGGGTACGGGTTCCATCGCCGGCACCGTCGTTGGCCTTGTCGTGTTCGTGATCATCGTCATCATCATCGTGGTCTGCTGCCGACGCCGGCGGATGGCGTCGCGAATCGTGTACACCCAGCAGGTCAACCCGGGCATTTCCGTCGTCAGCACCTCGCGTAAGTTCACAAAGCTTTTATTGGGGACACCATGGTGACACCCTGGGGACACCCTGGGGATTCATTTTATGAAATACGAATTAATAAAAAATAATTCTAAGTCCCCGCTGGGGACTTAGAAATATTTTTTATAAATTCGTTCTCACGAAACAACAGTTCGTTCTTTCCATTTATTAATACGTTCCCACGAAATAACAATTCGTTCACACGATGTAACAATTCGTTCCCACGAAATAACAATTCGTTCCCTCGAATTAACAGTTCTCTCGAATTGACAATTCGCTCCCACGAAATAACAATTCGTTCCCTCAATTTAACAATTCGTTCTCACGAATTAACAATTCGTTAATTGTTAATTCGAGGGAACGAATTGTTATTTCGTGGGAACGAATTGTTAAATTGAGTGAACGAATTGTTAATTCGTGAGAACGAATTGTAAATTCGTGAGAACGAATTGTAAATTCGTGAGAACGAATTGTAAATTCGTGAGAACGAATTGTAAATTCGATCCCACGAATTGTTAAATTGAGGGAACGAATAAATAAAAAATAATTCTACGTACCCTGCGGGGCTCCGTATGTCACAGTGTAAGGCCATAAACAAGTATTTTGGTTTGGACACGGGTATTGCGGAAGTATTTTGGTTTGGACACGGGTATTGCGGAAGTATTTTGGTTTGGACACGGGTATTGCGGAAGGGCGTTTTGTTTTTGTATGAGATTTTCATCTGTGATATTTGTTTCAGGTAGCCGAATGCATTTTGCATGTCGATTAAAAATGTGGTTCGCATATATGCTTACTAAAGCTACTTACTATATCATCACTATACCTGAAAAATCGCCAGATTTTCATCAGGGTTTAACATTTTTTGATTGATCATGTCGCGAATTTGCAATATATTTGTATTTGTCCATGACGATAAAGTGCCCTGATGTGAGCAGGTATATTTCCGAAGAGGCGATATCTGAGACACACAGTACTTTGTTATGGCCTAATAGCACAGTGCATTAAAATTCACCATACACTAGTGTAATAAATATGCAACTGATGCTACTACAGAGAACACGTTAGGTGGTCATTCCAGCTTCAGCGTATTGTGTTGTTCTTATGCAATAATATAATCTAAGATGTGTGTTGATTTAATATGAGATTTATTAAACTCGTTGACTAATTCCATAAGAAACGAGGCATGTCATATTAAATCAACACTCATGTAAAATCCCCTATGTATGTACCCCGAAACCAACACAGCGAATTTTGTTTAACATCCCTGTAACATCTACGATCAAATACAGTAAGACCTCTCTAAACCGGACACGCATGCATTCGCTGTATTCTTAATTTCATGGGATACTTTCTCATCTATCTAATGTCTGTTCATGTTCGCAAGCACACCCGCATGCATTGGCATATGCATATGTCTAATTTACAGTGGAACCTCTCTGAGCCGGTCACCCTGGGTATCCCCAGGGAGTCCCCAGGCTGTCCACAGGGTGTCCCCAGGGTATCCCCAGGCTGTCCACAGGGTGTCCCCAGGGAATCCACATGGTGTCCCCATTGTATCCCCAGGGTGTCCCCAGGGTATCCCCAGGCTGTCCACAGTGTGTCCCCAGAGTATCCACAGGCTGTCCACAGGGTGTCCCCAGGGTATCCCCAGGCTGTCCACAGGGTGTCCCCATGGTATCCCCAGGCTGTCCACAGGGTATCCCCAGGGTATCCCCCCAGGATATCCCCAGGGTGTCTCCACGGTATCCACAGGCTGTCCACATGGTGTCCCCAGGGTATCCCCAGGCTGTCCACAGGGTTTCCCCAGGGTGTCTCCACGGTATCCACAGGCTGTCCCCATGATGTCCCCAGGGTATCCACAGGGTGTCCCCAGGGTATCCCCAGGGTATCCGGTTTAGAGAGGTTATACTTTACAAATGAAGTGACGGTACCTCGGTTTCACGTCTCCTCAGAAAAGCCAGTATCCCGAAACAAACATCGGGGTACATGTACTTATGAGACGAGTCATGTGATATTGTATCTTGTACCTACAGAGATATGGGAATTTTCATTAAATACTTACAAAAAAATGTCACCAACTTCCAACGCCTTTTACTGAAACTATTAAATAATGACCTCCATAAACAAAATGCGCAATTGCCAATGTACATTTTTGGATTCCCTACACTATATAAATGTTACAAAAATGTTACAAAAATTCATAGTTTGTCTAATCGTGCCCCCCCCCCCACCCCCCTCCCCCCACCCCCTCTCCCTCCCCCAAAAAATTGACGAAATTAGTATATCCACCATTCACCCACTGACTATGATGTCCATTTTCTCGGCCGGCAGCTCAAATACAGAAGCATTGACTTTTCTATTTCCAGAGACGACCCAGGTTGCCGGGTATGCGCCACCACCCCCGTATCCAGGACAACCGCAGTACCCACCACCCGCCCAATACTAAGTGTGAGGGACGTTCAATAAAACTCATGACTATTCGCGTATTTAATCCTTACAACAGTGAATCAAGTATTGTGCTGTCTGCTGTCTTTCGCACTCAGTATTTCTCTGAAAAGCATGTTTTATCACAACACGAGGAATATCATGCGCTGTACAAATACAAATATATATTAAAAGCACAATTATAAAAAATAGTAGACAACCGAATTTGGTTCCCGCCGTTGAATGGTTACATGAGTTTAATTTTCACCAGACTTGATTGTGTTTTTTTGTAAAGAAGTGAGAGTCGTAAAAAATATAGCGAATTCACATATACGTAATGATCTATATAAATACAAAGGCTTTTTAACCGTTTTACTCCCGGCAAATGATTATCACATAACTCGTGATTTTAGATATTTTCGAATTACTCGAACGAGCTGACAGAGAACACGTATGCATATTTTCCAATTACTCGAACGAGCTGACAGAGAACAAATATGTAATTGGAAATTATCTAAAATCACGAGTTTTGTATTCAGACTGAATAAAAAGGTTTTCACAGTCACTTGTGCTGAACTCCGCACCGGCGTAACATGTTTCACGTCGAAGTAGGCGCCGAATTCCTGACGAATATTCTGCTACATGCCGCAAGATATTTTGCGCCGGTTACTAGACGAGACGAAAAATCCGTTTATGTTTTAGCTCTAAGTAGAGTTGAGTGGAATCTCGTCGGGAAACCGGTGCATTTTGTGACAAGAAGCAGTTTACGCCGGCACCGAGTGCAGCACCAGTGAAAATGTAATATTAACCCTTTCAACCCTAAGGAACTGGAATGGACTGTGATATGCTAATGTTCCGACCAATCCAATGGTCACAAAATGATTTTTAAGATTCGTCCATTTATGAAAAAGGGGTGTTTTTGTTCTAAGAAATATGAAAATTACTTGCAAAAAGTGCAGATCCTGATGAGACAGCTCGTTACGAGCCGGCTCGTCTGGATCTGCACTTTTTGCATAAACCGCTATAGCGGGATTTCGGGTTCAAAGGGTTAAGTCTTACACAGGTTTCAGTTTTTATGCTTTTGATAGATATTTTCGCCGACGGTGATTTGTAAATACCGACATACAGTGGGGTCAGCGTGTAAGTGCACACACGAACGAACACGACAGGTTGGTTACACGACAGGTTGGTTACAGATATTCCGCATTTTCACCAAAGTTCCTAAGGAACGTTGGTGAAAATGCGGAATATCTGTAACTCCTTTTCAGAAACAAATCATGCTACATTCGCTACAAATTATGCTACATTCGCTACAAATCATGCTACAAATCATGCTACATTCGCTCTGTTTACACGCAATAAGGCCCCAAACTACACAATTTGGACCGGATTTATATAAATAAATCCAAGGGGGGATAACTAGCTGCGATCCCTCATTGACAAAGTACCGACATACGCAGTGGCAAACTGGCATGTCGGTTTCTATTTTCAGTAATCTATTGTTTTGTAGTTGTATTTATATTACTATTTTTTTTAACACGTATTCGCCAAATCGACAGCAGAGGTGACATATTTCAATCTTGTACGAAACCCAGACATGCTATAGTGAGAAAGTTTAATCAAAATGTTACTCATGTATATAAATTTTTTGTGTTTATCCTCGTTCTGACAAAACCGGGCGTATTTCATTTGTGATCTGTTTTGTTCTGAGTACATAACTCTAATTACATTGCATTACATAAGCGTTATGACGGAGTAGTATTTCCAAATTTGCATTTGAATCCTTCTTTGTTAACTTTCTTCTTCGTAAAGCGTGACCTGAGAATTTTGCTGATACACACTATACCAGCAGAGTCTATGGCAATACCTTTGTCTCATAGTGTAGAAGTTTATCTCAATAACAATATAGCGAGGTATGAACGTCAACGCCCTGCAGACATTGTTGGCTATACTGCAGTGTGCGAAATGTAAACGTTATTCCGCAAATGTATACCTTTGACTGCGGTGTTGACGGAATGCTCAGTGGAAATAACGTTTTCAAAGAAAACTCACATATTCTGTAAATAGTTTTCCTGAAAAAATTGCATATTATTGGGTACAAAATAACATGACTTGTCTCATTTTTTATTTGTATTTTTAAGTCGTGCCTTAAACCTAGATATTACCTGACCTTGTTGCTTTGTTATTTAATCCAACAATGCACGGTGGTGGTGGGGGGTGTATGGAGGAGAAGAATGATGGCTCATGATGATGATGATGATGATGATGGTGATGATGATAATGATGATGCTGATACATGAGACAAGTATGGAAGCATCTTGGTGCCAATGCTAAAATATGTGTATCTCCTAATTAGGAGATACTAAGTCCTAAGTAGGAGATACTAACCCCTAATTAAGAGATAATATCTCCTAATGAGGATTTATTATCTCCTAGGTTGGACTTACTGTCTCATAATTAGGACTTAATATCTCATAATTAGACCCTTTTATCTCCAAATTGGGAGTTAGTATCTCCTAAGTATGACTTACTATCTCATAATTAGGACTTACTATCTCTGTCAATGCTAAAAATGTTTATCTCCTAATTAGATACTAACTCCTAATTAGGACATGACGAAATGATAAAAAATGTGTAGTTTTCATTAAAATCTTCTTAAGTGCACACACAATCATATGGTTCGTGTCATATATATTATTTTCCATGCGACCATCCATCCCTGTTATTGATTGATTTATTGATTGATTGGTTCGTTGATTTGTTGATTGATTGATTGATTGATTGATTGATTGATTGATTGATTGATTGATTGATTGATTGATTGATTGATTGATTGATTGATTGATTGATTGATTGATTGATTGATTGATTGATTGATTAATTGATTGATTGATTTAGTGATTTAGTGATTTAGTGATTTAGTGATTTAGTGATTTAGTGATTTAGTGATTGATTGGTCGACTGATTGATTGATTTCCTGAATTGAAAACCTCACTGTATGGGAGAAATAGAGGATATTCCATCGTACATTTTGAATAGCGGGAAATAATACACGAGTGTGTGCCGGCTTCCGCGTAAGCAACGAGTGAGCGTAGTGAACGAGTTGCTTGCACGGACGCCGACGGACACGAGTGTATTATTTCCGCTATTCAAACATGTACGATGGAATATCCTATGTATTACACTTCCACAGCAGATATATATGCACATTTAGTCTATTTTTGAGATTATAATCAATGCATTGTGATGTGCGCATGAATAGTTATACAATGACGTGTTTTCCCGCGTTTTAACTTTACGTTGTGTGACATCAAAAGTGACATGTAAGGAGTTGATTACGGGTTTTTTCTCACAGCGAAACCCGTGCAAATAATTTGCAAGAGTGTAATAAACAGTTAATACGTGTACAAGATATCGTCAGAGACCCATGCCAATCCATGGCTGCAAGGAAAGTATAAGTGCCCGTTACAATTACGGTTTTATTAGTATTAAACGAGCTTTGTATTGAACGAATACGTACGGATTGATAATATAATGTTGTATCAGGCATGCGCATATCAGGGTAATAACGAATTGAAAATTTACCTTTCATTGGTCGAACGACGTCACATGACGTTACCGAATTACGTCAATGTAATTACGCAACATAAAATGTCCGTGTTCTTTTCAACAGAAAACATGTTAGTATAGTATATATTTGACCATTTGATTATAAAACGTTACCTGATAAAAATAATACCATGCTAGTGTCCTTTGATATCACGTTTATGATAAACTTAATATCAAAAGTCACTAGACTGGTTTTCTCTGTATACTTGTTCTTTACTGTCCAGGGGGCGTTTCACTAAACTTCGTTCAACTGAAATATTCGTAATTTCAAATTTAGGATCGTCTGGAGATGTCAATTGATGGATATGCTCAATAAATGTGAATCCAATAATTGTTTACAAGAAAATAGTGTTAAAGTGTAATTTACAGACTATCATAATTGTTCACTTCCGAACGGTTTAGTGAAACGGCCTCCAGAACTGTGTGTATTATCGCAGTACAAGGCACAACCACCTCCTAGCATCGGCTAAAGCGAAACCTAAGAATTACATGACAAAGTCCAGAGGTTCATGATAATTATTTGTCTCTTGTTCATTTATGTAAAGGACTCTGCCAATAGTGTTAGTGAATAAAAACACAAACACGTTCTAGCATGTGAACACTAATGTCTGACTGGTACAACCTAATTAGCTATACTCACTTAAAGAACATTTGAAATTGCCCTCATACAATATGATTTTAGTTTCTTCCGCCAAGCAATTAACGAATTTCTGTTGAAATTCCTTGCACTATTGTCTCAACTCATTTATCTTAATTATCTTCCGGAAAATATCGCTAGACTATGCTGTGCATATCGTCTACAGAAGCACAGATCATTGCGACAGGTCATCGGCACTACGGTTGTGACTGTGGCTGGATAAATGGGGCTGATAGCGTTTGTGGATACCCACACTACTTATCTTCTAGCGCATTCATGAAGCCTGATGATAAGGAACATACGTTATAATAATTCCAACACAAAAATATTTACACAATTCCCTAACATTTAATTGGCCCGTAGCAAGTCTCTGTCCAAGATTTATATCCCAGTAAACTCCCACGCCGAACTACTTTCCGTAACCGTGAGGCGCAGTTAAAATAAGTATTAAGAAAACGGAAAATAAACACATTTTCTTGATGAACTTCTTTCAAATGCTGGAATTATAAGGAATGAATGGCCTTTTTGTGGAATTTATCGGGGATATAAACTTGGAAAAGTCGCGGGAATACTGGACGAGGCCTTCCGGCCTTCGTCCGGTATTCCCGCGACTTTTCCAAGTTTATACCGATAAATTCCACAAAAAGGCCATTCATTCCTATGAAAGTATTATAGTTGTTTCATAGACTGAATGACGAACAGTACATCACCTGATTAGACACCGCGCATGCGCAGCTGATCTGGGGCTACACTGGTCGAATAACCCAGAAGCCCCATTTATCCCGTCAACACAGTGCGTATGTGTCGTGAAACACGTTGCCGTGAAACATTTTTGATATCCTGTCAATACGACCTAATCATTGCGTATGAATATGTGCGGTTGTCATACTAGTCGATTCTCCGATTTTGCGGCTGGGGTTATTTTTGGCATTTTAAAGCTATTTGCAGATGTTGACGGGATAAATAGAATAGTAGGTTAGTGCCGTGAATGGGAACAAAATATCAGGCGCGGCACGGAAACGGGATGGGGGAGCCTCGCCCATCCCGTTTCCTAAGCCTTGCCAGATATGTGTTCCCATGCACGGCACTAAGCTACTATTCTCTCTATCTCCAGTCACAGCCACAATTGATGTCGCGGCGCACATTAACCAAGTTAAACTGCCCCAGTAAACTTTTCACTGACCGTTCCAAGGTGGCAGCCGTATATTGTACCGGTGTCGACACGTATATAATCAGTTGCAAAAGGTCACGGACGCTGTGGTGTCGCAGCAACGCACAGAAACCGATCAAAAAGACGATTCTAAAAGTGTGCTATTATATATATAATAGTATATATATACTGATTATAATCGTTTCTGAGACCGGTTCCTGTGCACGAACCGGACTGTTTTATTTACTGACCATTGCAAGGACATACCCTTATTGTTGAAGGACGTCGGCAAAATAATATACTGTTTATTCAAGTAGGTGAGCGGATTATCGTGAAATAATGCACCAGTGATTGGGTCATACCGCTAAACAAACAAGTGAGCGTAGCGAAACAAGTTTGTTTAGCGGTAGGGTCGAATCACGAGCAAATGTTGATATGCTGTATTGCCTAGATAGGCATACCCGAGTGACACCTACTTTTTCTTACGTTCTCGAACGACGTCAGATGACATTACCTCTTCACGTCACGGTCACAGAGTTGCTTAACCCGTATGTTGTGGAGGTCAGAAAATTCAGGTTAATAATTATCCCTGGTAAAGAAATGTCACGAGTGTCTCATCTCTTCCGTCACAGCAAAACATCTTAAACGAGACATTCCTTGGTGCTAACAAAACAAAAGTGTCGGGTTTGAATATTTATGTTTGCACACATCGGATTTACAAACGGATTAATGTATGCGGTATTTCTAAGCGGAAATTTAATAAGTAATAATGCCGACGCATTGTTCTTTGGTGGAAGTTCGGACGAAATAATAGTATATCCAACCATGATGTATATCATATATATTACACGTCGGTATGTATTCGTTGAATAGAGGGTCTTATATTGGTGATACTTTAATATAATATTAAATGAGATTACCGATTCAAAAGAAACGAAACTATGCCGTGTTTCTTATGGTATCAATACACGAGTTTAATAAATAGCAAATTAAATATACACGAATGCAATATGCTATTTTATGCAAAATGCAAAACTACAGCACCATCCATTGAGACATTGAAGCTGTACTGGTCACTGATTTCATGTTTCGGTCGTATGTATGTAGTAGACTAGTGTAATAAATATGCAAATGAGACCACTACAGATATCACACTACTGTCTGTTTCACGAAAGCTGCCCAAATTGTACGGCCATATAAACAATTCAAAAACAATATTTGTTTCGATAGTATTAAATGAAAGGAAAATTTAAGAATGAGCCTTCTTTTTATTTCGTGAAATTTGGTCGTATATTGACTTTTATTGCAAATACAAAATTTGCCCATGTTAAATCCCCATAGACATCTTCACGGAGTGAAGATGTCTATGGGGATTTAACATGGGCAAATTTTTTAGAATTTCAGAAATACTGGACCGATTTTTAAAATTTAACTTTTGTTTTCTTAGTTAGATCATTTCCAAGCTATCTAGCTAGGTTTCGGAGTCAATTTCCAAAATTGTTCGTTTTTTTTACTCCTCCCACAACTCCTCTACCTTTTTCCCCCCATGTTAAATTCCCACAGACAAATCAATTTTTCGTAATAAAATCAATATTTGACCAAATTTCACGAAATAAAAAGAAGGCTCATTCTTAAATTTTCCTTTAATTTAATACTATCGAAAAAAATATTGTTTTTGAATTGTTTATATAGCCGTAAAATTTGGGCAGCTTTCGTGAAACAGACTATAGGTGGCCAGTAAAACTTGAATGTATGCTCGTCGTATAAATGCCATAAATATGTGCTAACGTTTGTGTTGATTTATTGACTGAGTTCATAAATATTATACTAAATCATCACTCATGTAAGATCGTCCACATGTAACATAGTATTTCCAATGTCTTTACGACAAAATTAAAGCAATAGTTCTATATGTGGTGATATTTAGTGACATTATTTCCGATATACATGAACATGTTTGTACTATTCCGTGTTGTCCATGCAAATCATATGCACAATTTGGTTCAGACATTGTTGTACTATTCCGTGTTGTCCATGCAAATCATATGCACAAAAATATTAATCAAAAGAAACGAAACTATGCGGTGTTTCTTATGTTATCAATACACGAGTTTAATAAATACCAAATTAAATATACACGAATGCAATATGCTATTTTATGCGAAATGCTAAAACACAGCATCATACATTGAGACATTGAAGCTGTACTATTCCGTGTTGTCCATGCAAATCATATGCACAAAAATATTAATGTATATCGGAAATAATTTCATTAAGTATCAACATATATAGACGCAAATCTTCCTAATATGCTTCATCACTTAATGCGCTTATGTGAAACCCAGTGTCCTTATGTAAGGAACATCCTTAGAGTACATGCACATATTGCGTAACAAACCATTGATCAGGAGAAAATACGAAACCATCCGACACACAGGCATACATGTATGTACATACTGCTCAAAACTGTTATTTTCAGAAAGTTTACCGCAAATCACATTCCGATTCCTGCCCAGGCCAGTACGCAGGAATTAATTTAGGGGGTGCGTTATCGACGGCGCGAAGGGCCAAACATGTTTTTTTGGCACATCCACGGACAGACCTCGGCAGATTAACCCTTTCACCAAGTAACTGGAATGGAGTTTGATATGTTAATTGTGCAACCAATCCAAACATCGCAAAATGATTTTCAGACCAGTCCATTTATGGGGTGTTTTTCTCAAAATTATAAAAATTACTTGCAAAAAGTGCAGATCCTCATGAGAGGTCAGACGAGCCGTCTCATCTGGATCTACACCTTTTGCCAATACCACTATACAGGCCTGTGGTGTTGAAAGGGTTAAGGGGGTGCGTACGCACACGTCGCACCCCCTCTGCGTACGGACCTGTGGGCCGTTTCACTAAACTTCGTACGACTAACATGTTCGTAAGTGCAAAATTATGATACTCTGTAAATTTCACACTAACATTGTTTTGTTGTAAATAATTGTTGGATTTACATTTATTGAGCATATGCTGCATATGCAGCCTATGCTCAATAAATGTAAATCCATCAGTTGAAATGTATAGACAATCCTTAATTTGCAATTACGAACATTTTAGTCTTACGAAGTTTAGTGAAACGGGCCCCTGCTGTCTGTCGATCCTGCTGATTCAGTTGGTGTCAATTTCGCTGGATTTAGAACTACGAAGGCTGTGTATATATGTAAGTTTATTATTTAATGTTACCACTCAGTATTACAATGAAGAGTGACGGCGTTCTTTCATGCATCAATGAGACAAAATAGTGTATTTATTATTTAAAGAAAACAGTTTCTCCGCACATTACCATGGCATGGTATCGTTAAGGGAAAAGAAAATAAATTTACAACACGTCAACTGTGTTCACATTCCATATACAAATCTATATATTTCTAGCAGAGATTTATATGTAATTTGTGTCAACCTGCACACCGGAATATTTACACCTTTTATAAGTTCATAATGCAAACGCCAATTCGACGTACTGCGTTTACATCCCAATACAATACATTAGACCCACGTGCCGTCGCGACATGCTGTTGATTGATTAACGTTCGTTGGACGTCCATAAATTCCACGAGGTTGTCAATGACTGCACGCTATTGATCGGCAACGTCGCTGTTCCAGGAATTGCGACAGATTGACGTAAAACAATATTATTCTTAATTTTAACGCCATATTTGGTTATGTATATATATTTATATATATCAGAAAATGCAGTGTAAATATAAGTAATAAAAACATGGGCTGTTGCTTTTACTGTGGTGCACAATACATTTCGTCTGTTGAAAGTTTGCGACGAGTCCGAAACAGACCAAATGTATTGTGAACCTCAGTAAACGTAACAACCCATGGTTTTATTCCTTAATTATAACATACATGCGGCTGTGGCTGGAGAAATGATCTACACTGTTCGCCAATCCATCAGTGAAATGAATGTACATGTCATGCTTCTAGCAAGGAATAACGAAAGCGAGACATTACTGGATACTGGACGCAAGTCTAGTGACAGTTTTTGTCGCTGAAGAACGGCCGGAAAAAATCGTCCTTTGACGGGGCATTTGGGCAGGTTTTATTACGGAAAACTCAACACATAACTTTTCATGGAATTTCCACCCTAAGGCCACACTTTGGTGCTCTACCTGTTGACATGCACAGCTAAGGGGAACAAATGTTAGAAAATCGTGTTTTGGGGAAATTTGTGCCCGAATTTCGATGGGAACAGCCCATGCAGTAGACACAAAATGTTCTCTATATCTGAGACATCATCTGGGACATTTTCTGGCAAAATAAACATTCATTCACCTTTAGCCCACGCATTGATTGACATTATTATACGTTTTATATCAGACGTAAAATTTCCACACTGATATCAGGGGCGATAACCGTGTTTCCTTAAAATGTTAACGGACACTATTATTTATTCTCTGTATTTATTTTTGATGTGCAATGATCATGCTTTAATATAATAATCAGTAAAAACTATAATTTATTCAGGTGACGCTTTTAATTAGTATAAATAATTAAAAAATATCATGCCTCATTTGCATATGAAAATAGCCTGATACCACCGCGCGTCACTATCAGTAAAATAAACATTATTAAATGATTATATCTGTATAGCGGGCACTGGTAATTTTTAGAACTGGTGGAATAGTGACACAATTATACACTTATTTAATATTTAATTCCTATAAAGTACATGTTGTGCCTGCTGAGTGGGTATGTACCTTTAATATGCATGCAATATATTGTTTTTATATTTATTATTATCTTATTATCTTATATTTAAGGGTAGGAATTGGCTCGAGGACCTTCCAAACCCGGGTATTTGAGCCCAAAAATGCAAGCCAATGACCGTTGGCCCGTTTGTTTCCGAATTTACTAATATCTGACATACAGTCGAACTATGTGCATTAAATGAAGGAGGCAATGAGGCGGTTAATTTAACCTAGCTAGTTCATTCTCCTCTCGCACGAAGCGGGTATGTAAGACCGTGAAAAGGGCTGAGTGTGAGTGCATGTGATCTATGGAGACTCAGCCGTAACAGTGTTATCCTATATGATAATGATATTTGACGGTTGGTCAGGGAAAAACATATCGTGCCAGGGGATGATCGTTATTGGGCTATGCAAATTATGATGTAATACGTTTCGCGGCTTATCGTTGTATACGAGATGATATTATTCGAGTTCAGATGTGGCGTTTATCTGTTGTTATTACAATAGTAATTTCAAAGAGACACATTATATGTAGTTGTAATTGCCAATTACAAATTCGTGGATGGCACTTATAATGAATTTCAAAGAGACACATTACATGTACCACACACGAACTCACAATTGGCAATTTCAGTTTTTACTCCATAACAGCGTGTTCCGAACTTGTCCATGATTGGTCATTGTCTGAACTACAGTAGTATTTATCTAAATAATTGATCAGGAAATTATATAATTGCATTTAAAATTAGTGTCGACCATTATGAAAACCAGACACTAGTGAAGTTATTTTGATTTCACAAGGGTTTGCATAGTTCAACATTTATTCAGCAAATCATTGACACTATGTTAAGTTTTTTCAGATTTTGTTTTATCGCATGATATAGCCTGGTCTTGATTCCCATGAAGGTCTCTTTTTTGACTGAAACGTTTTTGTTTGCTTTGTCACTTTCTTAACATTTAGAGCATTATATTTTTGGGAAAATTATTTAATTGCTTGAAATGCAGTAATTATTTACTGGTTACATTCCTTCGGGTTTTGTTAAGTAATTATCTGCATGTAGGTTATTATTTATGTCACCGACTACAAGCAGAATTGTTCCGTTAGCGAATTGTATAAACCCAGTATAATTATGTGTCAATAGTTTTCCATATGTACAAGGGCCCGGCTGATACACTGATTCAGTATAGCCCCATATCAGCCTGTACATCCACTGCTCAGGGTCTATGTTGCAATACTATCCCACCATTCGATAATTGGATTAATCCTGCTATACAATCAATAAACAATAATTGACCATCATGCTAGTGACATAGCGTAGCGATTTTCACGAAAAAAAATAAAAATATTTTGTAACGAATACGGATAAAATACGATAATATAATACAATTATTGTCTTGTTTTATTAAATTATATTAATTATCATTATTATTCATTATACTACATTATATAAACTATATACTATCAAAAACTCTTTATCAACACATAAAATAAAGATTATACCTGATTTTTTTTGGGTCGTTTTGACCAAATATGGGCCGTTTTGACCATTTATTTTGGACGGGGGGCCGTTTTGACCAATTTAGGGGGGCCATTTTGACCTGGGGCCGTTTTGACCAGGGGCCGTTTTGACTGTAATCCGACTGTACCAATAGCCGGACAAAATGATTAAACTTGTCAGTGGAAGTCTTTGTCAATAATATCCTATTTTTGTATAACTGATTTTTTTCTAATTTCTCCATGAAAGTATATTCTGTAACCACCATTTGAACCGTCTAGTTGAGACAGTTGAAATGAGTGGACACAACATATACTTTCAATGGGAAAAATAAGAGGGAAATATTTGGAAAATATTCAGAATGTAAAGGGTTAAAGACACATGCAGACTGCATGCATAATTGCTTATGTGTTTTATATAATTTGGAAAATTCTCAGAATGCAAAGGGTTAAAGACACATGCAGACCGCATGCATACTTGCTTATGTCACGGTACGTAACTCACTGTGTGGAGGAAGTGTGTTTAAACCAATACTGTAAGTATAGCTAATATTTAAAACAATATTTGTTAGTTTTCACTTATGTTTGCCTAAACAAAATATATATAATATATATAAAAAAAAATTGACAATCTACCGACCAAATTTATTTTCAGCATGTAACCTGAAACACAGCTAATTTGTTTAGGCCTTATTAGTTAATACTGTCTGCTATTGTAATTTAGTGATCATTTTATTGTCACACCCAGCTTAAATTTCGGAAAGCGCGATATAGCTTGCAAGTCGTTTCTGTAAACTTGTAAACAGTTTTGGTGTTGCATTATTAAAACTGAATAGTGTATTATAATATCTAGGTTTACTCCAGTTTAAGTGAATGGGATTGCTCCATGATAATTCTCCGGCCAATCCATTCGTCAGAAAATGATTTTTGCACTAGTCTGTTTATTAAGAGTTTTTTGTTTTTTTAATATGAAAATACAGTGCAGATCCTGATGAGACAGCACGTAAGCCGGCTCATCTGGAACTACATAAAGTTTGCAAATATTGCTGTAGAGTCTGTGGTGTTAAACATGTTAAAAGGGTTAATACCGGTATGTGGCTATTGACCGGTATGTGGCTATTGACTGCTGTTCCCTTTGATGTCCAGCAGATATGTTGACAGTAATACACCCTTTGTCATCTGCTGTTTTGAATATTTCAAATATTTTCCATTAAAGCTTGTTACTCCAACATATTCGAATCACCTCATTGATTTCGCCAAATACAGTTCATGCTTTGCATGACATTTCCTTTGAGTTTCGGATTTCTCGCTTTCGCATTGTGCACTCTTTCAGGGTGCACACACAACTGGTATAGCTCGTTGTGAGGCTACATGAGTGTGCCATTTTGATCAGCAGGTACATTGGTCACATAACCCATCATCCCCATTTCTCCAGGCACAGCCACATATGATGGTATGTTGAATTTCTTATAAAATCAGAGCCCGGTTGTTCAAAACACCAGTTAGCTTAACGGACTGTTAAATCCTTAACGGACTGTTAAATCCTTAACTGAATGGTTAAAATGTCTGTTAAAACAGAGATTTTAACCATTCAGTTAAGGATTTAACAGTCCGATAAGCTAACGGATGTTTTGAACAACCGGGCCCAGGAAATTAGTTTAAAGATACATGCCCACTCAGTAGGCACAAACTGTTCTTTATAGGAATTAAATACGTTTATAATTGTGTCACTATTCCACCAGTTATACAAATTACGAGTGCCCGCTTTACAGTTATAATCATTTAGTAATATTTATTTTACTAATAGCGACTCCCGGTGGTATCAGGCTATTTTCATATGCAAATGAGGCATGATATTTTTTCATTATTTATGCTAATTAAATGCGTCCCCTGAAAAAATAATATTTTCGACAAATTATGAAACATGATCAAATAAATACTGAGAATAAATAGTAGTGTCCGTTAACATTTTAAGGATACACGGTTATAGCCCCTGATATCAGTGTGGAAATCTACGTCTGTTATAAAATGTATACTAGTGCTAATCAGTATGTGGGGTAATGGTCGATGAATGTTTATTTTGCCAGAAAATGTCTCAGATGATGTCTCTGATATAAAGAACAGTTTGTGCCTACTGAGTGGGCATGTACCTTTAACATAGGGGCTAAAAATATATATTTTTTAAATACTTTTTTTTTATTTGTGGACCGATTTTCAAAATCTAACTTTTGTGTTTCCTTAGGATCAAAAAACGAAAAGTTTGCAAATTGACTCCCCATGTTAACTTTAATATATACCGTAAGAAATTAAGCGATACAAATGCAACAACGTTAACCATGTCACGGTTCTTATATTCAACACACAACAGTTTATAAAAAACAAAGCGAATCAAGCGTAAAACATGATTAAGAGTTGTGCGAATTAATTTCAGGCAGGAGGGGCGTCTTAGTGGAGACGACTGCCTGGCGATTCAGAGGGTTTGTCCGAGAAAATAATTTGATTGGGCGAAGGAAACACGTCATTATGACGTTGACGTCATTTCTCCATGCGTGGGGAACACGATAGTGGTCTAATTGGCTACTAATGCGATATTGATATAATTCTACAAATGAGAAAGAATATAAACCAGTATTGCCTTTAACAGGTTAGCAAAACGTTTGGATAAATTATACAGTCGAACCTGCGCCAAAGGCCACCTCCGAATACCATAAATTTTCCCACGAACAAAGACCACATGTGAACAAAGGCCAGCTGTTTCCCTTCCGGTGGCTGGGCTATATTCATAGGTTTAACTGTATATTTATATTTGTGACTGAGATTCGGTTGGTATCATTGTGATGGGAGTTTCAACACTATACATATACTTATTCGAAATTTGAATTGTTATTATATTTCGCGTTGGTTCTTCTTTACACAGTTCGTTTTCGAAATTAATTTTCGACGAGGACGCGATTTTGTCCTAGTTGCGGGCGGTAACTCTGCAAAACTCCCGTACGGTCCGTAGCATGCTACGGACGGTATGGGAGCTTTACAGAGTTACTAACCACAAATAGTTTTGTCGATGAGTATATATAGCCGTCACGGTGATGTCTCTGTGATTGCGGTGACTCAGTGGCGAGTTATCTGCCCCGTCGTGATGGTCACGTGACAGGTCACATGTTCATTCGTCTCGCACCTGCAGGAGTCTGTTCAGCAGCGAGAGCAACTCGGAACTGTCCGTTTCGTCGTTCGTCCGACTTCGACAGTTTGTGTTATATGAACAGGCAACTGGAAGAAACGAGCATGATGGTGAAACATTTAGTCGAGGATCCAGCAACACAACTGACTGCGTTAATATAGACCAGATTATCAACGTTTCTGAACATCCACTGGCAATTCCAACTCGCAATCAAGCATTTTGATTGTCTGAGCCTAAGCTGTAGCACAGTTCAGGCTCAGCCAATCAAGCTGCTTGATTTCTAGCACAATATTCATGTATTTTGAAATAGAGAACTTGAGAAATAGTGGCAAGATTAGCGCAGGTGGTGGTGTAGTTTACGAAATTGACCTCATTCCACTTATACACTACCGCCTGCGTTAATCTTGCCGATATTTGTCAATTTATTTATTACAAAATACCTCAATATCGTGCTTGAAATCAAGCACATTCATTGACTGAGCCAGAGCTGTTCAGACAATCAAATAGCCTGATTGCGAGTTACCAATGCCAGTAGATGTCAGATGTTGATGAATTAGGCAAGGTTAACACAGGCGGTTGTGTATTGTGAGCATGGAGCCCATATATGAAGAAAGTGCCGATTTCATCAAAATTGTTAAGCATACTTATCTAGCTAAGTACATTTTGAGGAAGTAATCATTTATGTTTCCCCAAATGCATTATTTCATATAGAACTAACGACTGCATATATTTGATGATTAAAAGTATGCAGAATTATTTTACTGAATTTATTACATTATCACAGCCAAAATGGCTGTGATAATGTAATAAATTCAGTATAATAAAAATTAATATATTTATCCTTAAATTGAATATTTCTCCCTCAAAGTGTACTTAGCAAGATAAGTATACTTTGCAATTTTGGTGAAATAGGCTACAGGTGATTCGAGTTGTGGGTGAAAGGATGTCCATTCAAAATGGCCGCCATCTGTATCGCTCATACATGTGATTATACATGTGATCACATTTATATTAGGAACAAATCAGTACAGTTGATTTCATTTCCTTAGACCATATTGAATTTCAAAATGGCCGTGCTTTCACCCACAAAGTCTCTTCACGTATCCATCGTTAATATACCAGTTTACCAGAGATTTGTTTGTGGGTTATTAGAAATGTATTGTATATATCATCATTGTTTTATTAATCAATAACTAATTGCTTAAGCATTTCTGGATGTCTTAACAGTTATGTAATCGTGTTTAACAAACATATAGTCAGCCAGTAAATTAGAATAACCTGATATGGTGCCATGTCCTCACCATACCAGAGTCACTTAGCCCCATCAATAACAGTAATATGATTAGTACTATGTGTATTACTGTTGTAATGGGTATATAGAGAATAGTAGGTTAGTGCCGTGAATGGGAAAAAATATCTGGCAAGGCTTAGGAAACGGGATGGGCGAGGCTCTGCCGAGCACATCCCGTTTCCATGCCGCGCCAGATATTTGTTTCCATTCACGGCACTAACCTACTATTCTATTTATCCCGTCAACACATACAAATGGCTTTAAAATGCAAAGAAATAACACCAGCAACCGCACGTATTCATACGCAGTGAGTAGGTCGTATTGACAGGATATCGAAAATGTTTCACGGAACCGTGTTTCACGGCACATACTCACTGTGTTGACGGGATAAAACCGGATTCAACTCACGAATCCCTAAAGAAATCGCAATATTTCGAGAGTGTTGTAATGTA
The DNA here is from genome assembly GCA_029237695.1 of Conchocele bisecta. Lineage (NCBI taxonomy): Eukaryota > Metazoa > Mollusca > Bivalvia > Lucinida > Thyasiridae > Conchocele > Conchocele bisecta. The sequence goes on along the minus strand of CM055272.1, from coordinate 94,124,842 downwards.
CTGTCTGACCATATATTAAATACAATCCCTTTAACATTTATGATATACATAAACATGATAAATGGATGGGTTTAAACTCATATACATAAATAGATATATATGATACATGTATATACACATGTGCGGTACTTATCAAACCATTCGATTAGATTAGATACATGTATATGCATGTCAGATAAAACGTTCAAAATATGTCACAAGTCGATTGCAAGTCGATTGCAAGTCGAATTTATATGTCTGTAAACGAATAATAACTCGTCCAAGTCGTGTCTTCCCGTTTATAACATAATTAATCTCCTTTATTAAAAACATACTAGCGGTTCGGTGGTAATGACCTAGGGCCCGTTTCACTAAACTTCGTACAACTACGATATTCGTAAGTTAAAATTTAGGATCGACTGGAGCCTATTCTCAATAAATGTAAATCCAATGATTGTTAACAAGAAAACAGTGTTAATGTGAAATTTCCAGACTATCATAAGTTTGCACTTACGAACATTTTAGTGGTACGAAGTTTAGTGAAACGGCCACCTAGTGGTTACACTGGCGCTGCACACCGTGCCGGCATAAAATGTTTCACGTCGACATATGCACCGGTTTTCTGACAAATGCCACTCAGCTCTACTTAGAGCTACATGTATCGAATAAATGCACGTTTTGCTAGTAACTTTATTGCGTCGGTTAGTAGTCATTAGGAATCCGGCACCTATTTCGACGTGAAACATTTTACACCGGGGCGGAGTGCAGCTTCCACACAACACAATGATAAGGAGCCACGTTTTCTATGGCGGTTTGACAATATGACTATTTTTGCCACGACCCGTATCGCCAAGTTTCTGATCGTTATTTGCCTGGCAACCGTGTGAAAAATGCGTCAGTTCACATTTTCGCAATTTCGCCACCTAGTAGCGAATTGTCGTCGTTCTGTCGCGCTATATCGCTCATGGCGAAACTGCGAAAACGTGAAACGTCTACAACAAACCACCATAGCTTTAATTATTATTATTGCACAGCATGGGCTGTCACAGTGCAATAGCACCGTGCAATAACACAGTGTATTCATAATACGCCAGTGCGATCCCAGGGTGTTCTGCTGTATGATATTAAAGTATAACTCGCCCGTTTTGATGTCTACATACCAGCACGTCCACCATAGTTGTATTTACATTATATATTAAATGGCGTCGTCAATGGAGGTTCGATGGATTCGTGAGATTCCTCTTTTTTAGATCTTGTATGATTTAATTTTATATAAATTAAGCTTGCGAGCAGACATTATATTATTCAACTGTACTATTAACAAAACAGAGTCAAGCGACGCCAAACATATTGCGATATGCAAATTTTCAGAAATATGCTTCTTAAATTGACACAAAACTCTTTGCCCAGAAGCATTTTGCTTCTGGACACGCAACAGTAACGAACTGATATATGTACGTGGTCCAGGGGCAACCCCTGACCCCCTTACATATTTCGGTTGCTTTACACCTGAAATTCGAACCCCCTTTTCAAAAATGCGGGTAACGCCCATGTACTTACGAGAATCACAGCACATTCCATCAGCCACGCAGTTTCCCTGGCCACGTGAGCCACAAGGTTCGCCCCTGATCTCACACGGTTCCGCACTTTCGTTTTCCTTCTCACAGAAGTGCGACTCCGGTGTCCCGAAATAGCAGCCAAAATGTCCGCAGCAAATACTCGGCCCCACGCACTGTCCCGCGTTATTTGGTCCGCAAGGCAAACACTGCAATTGAAGAAATTGGAAGATGAGTTATCGACAGGTGTCAATATTCGGACAATCGTAAATAAACTATGATCAACCAGGTGTGATGAGCGAGCACAAATTCACAGGAAGGTAGACTGCAAAGGAGAATCATCCCGAGGTGGGAATTAAACACCTAAGTCTTAATCGTAATGCAGCTCTCGATTTCATCCCTGTATGTCGTGGATAGCGGGTGATGATCCAGTAGACTGCTAAATATATATGTCGCTGTGATTGGAAAAATTAGTTTATCACATGAAAACTGTGTTATTACGTGTTGTAAACCATTTTATAAATGTGATATGACACACGTGCAATAACACCTGCAGCGAATTTGATTTGCTGGCCGCATCACCCTAATTACATATTCATATTATGCGCTAACGTTATGCCAAACGAACAAAACGAAGACGTTCCAAATGACGTGCATAATGGCGTCATTAGAAGCATCGGTGACACTGTAAAATCACTACAATTGTTAAAATGCGCTCCTGTTTGATAATATGAAGTGTTTACAAAGAACGGGAACCTGTACTATAGCATATTCATAATATATTTGGTGCTAGAATTAAACATATTTTTCTCTGTGGAGTATTTCAACTTGAGGGGAAAATAGTCGATGGCGTATTCTCACTGAAGCGTATTGTTTTTCTCCAAGTTTTCTGTTATTTGGGGTGTGAAGTCATGTGATAAACAGAATCTCAAACTCGTTTCCATTTGATAGGAGATTTATCAAACTCGTCAGCAATTGTATGCACCTCGCTGCATAGATTGTGCGTGACTCGTTTCATAAATCTATTATCTTACATGTAGGCTATCACATCGCCCTTAGCAGAAACACATGACGCTTTTCTATGAAATATAGGGAGGTGCTCGGCTTGTTCTGTTGTTGCTTCGATATTAGGGTTATAGTTGGTTCGGTGACCTTCCGTACAGTGGGGTCAGCGTGTAAGTGCACACACGAACGAACACGGCATGTTGGAACCAACCTGTCGTGTTCGTTCGTGTGTGCACTTACACGCTGACCCCACTGTACCCGTCGATCACTCCACTATATGCTTTGTTGCATCCCTGTGTTGCACCAGGGTCGTTGGGAACCAACATATCCTTTCTTCGGCTTGCTTCTAACTGTCATTGGTACTTCTTTATAAACTAGTACTACACAACCGCCTGTGTTAATATTGCCCAGATTATCAACGTTTCTAAATATCTAGTGCGATGCCAACTCGCAATCAAGCAAGTTGATTGTCTGAGCCAGAGCTGTAGCACAGCTCAGGCTCGGCAAATTAATCTGCTTGATTGGAAACACAATATTCCAGTGTTTTTATCTAAAGCAATTTACAAATACATATTGTCTAGATTAGCACAGGCGGTAGTGAATAAGGGATCCAGCTCAGGTCAGACACATGCCCTTATCGTAATAAAGTCATTAATTTTGTTAAGGCTAATAC
>CM055272.1:94037031-94121129 GCA_029237695.1 Conchocele bisecta | reverse complement strand
GTTAAGGCTAATACAAATAATTTTGGTGGAACTTTTACTTCTTCATTTTTGAATTATCATCATAGAATACATACCACAATGTTGAATTATGCTTTTTATTGCAATACGAGATTGTGGCCTATAGTGCAACCCTTATAGTTTGCATAGCAGTACTGATGCTTACCGCTGAAAGCCGAACCCCTGTCGATTAACCATTACGACACCGAGCTAAATTAATGTTGTCAATAGTTTAAACATTAACACAACAGACGCCAGTATTCATTCCCGCCATTTAAGGCTTAACCATAGATATTTGAGCAGACAAGTAGATGATTCTCGTGTGTACGAGCGGGTTATTAATTAGATAACTTGGGCGCACGAGGTGGATGCCCTGTCTTTGACATATTTGAATGATATCATTGTTTTGTTTAAATACAGCAATACCACTGTGCACAACCGCCCGCGTTAATTATGCCAAAACGATCAACGTTTCCGAACGTCAAACGACAATGCCAACGCGCAATAAAGCAATTTGATTGTATGAGCCTGAGCTTTTACACAGCTCAGGCTCATACAATCAAGCTGCTTTATTTCAAGCACAATATTCAAGTATTTTATTATACAGAAATGTACAAATAATGGCAATATTAGCGCAGGCGGTAGTGTATAAACTCCCTATAATTATACCGACTCATTCAATATTTAACACACGTGTATGATGAAACTCAGCCAGGCATTACATAGGACGACCATGTTCCGGACATATTTGGGTTGACTATTCGAACATCGTCGTTCATTATGTCGCCACGAGAATAAAACATATAATTTGCTAAATCCGCACATTCGTAGCAAACCAGACCAACGGGAACCAGTAACGGAAGATACTTTAGCAGTCCTGGTTTAAAATATGGGATATTTATTTTCTTAGTATCATGTTTTACAAATATAGAGAGTTACACGACATGCTACAACTACATGTATACATTACGCAATAAAACGTTTAGAGGAATGCATCCAGAATGCACAATCAGCACAAAAGATTCAAATCTCTATACATACGTAAACATGAATTCCATTTGTGATTCATGAAACATGAGCAACATGCGGTTGCGGTATACAGTATGATACACTGGTGCCATCAAGCTAGTCATAGGATGTTTAAACAATCACACAAGTACATTCAAGTCCGCTTTTACTGGATCCCATTTTCTCACGAGTCGTGTCAAATCATGCAGCAGGTTAATGGAGAGTATGCGTCGATGCTGGGAAACAGCTGATTTCCCCGGAAGTTTTATCTCAATAAATAGCAACTCTCGCGACCGGGGAGAATTCACGTGGTTTTGCGATGTTCCGGTGGCGGGAAGACAAAGGCGGAGTCGGGGAACGACTGGAAAATAATCACCGACAACAATCGGGGTTGTTTGCTAGCTGGGCATCTGATAAAACGGACCTTAAAACACGTGTACCCAGTGTAGATCGTGACCAGCATACTCCGTCATACAATAAATACACGTATCGTATGTAGTTTGCAATCATAGGATTAATTTTAAAATAAACTGGTATTTAGGGGACATAAATAGCGTTGTTGCATTGATTTAATGGCGACCGGCGTAGACCTCAGATCCGACTGCGCGCATGTGCAGGCTGATCTGAGGTCTACGATGGTACCAGATGTCGGATGCTTCCTTTTTAGTCCTGGAACCCAACTGTGATTCAGAGAGATCGATTCGACTTATTAATTGTCGGATTACAGATCGTCAATTATAGAAACACGTTGTCGTTGATTGTCGTTTTTCAATCGCCTCCACCCACTCAATGTTGCGCGTAGTCTTATTAATCATTCAACTTCAATGTAAAAATGATTTGAATGGAGTAAATCGCCAATAATGTATCCGATCGTGTATGAAATCAGCAATTCATCAATATTTACTAATGTTGTTTTTTTCTTTTGAAGTTCACACATGAACGGACAAGGTCAGATATGTCCATGAAGAGTACTAATGTGTTTGGTGTGTGTTTTTGTTGTTCATTGTCTTGAACATATAATAACGTCAACAATTGGGTTAGGGTAAAATTCGATGCTTCTTTTGACAACATTTGCATATAACATAGACAGAACGAGATCGACTGACGTACAGAACTTAAAAACTGTTGCGTTGGGAAACCTGACACGACCAACGACACTGATGTCGATGCGGATTTTTTATTCGGTAATCCGCAGATACATGTACAGTAGAACCTCTTTAAACCAGACACAATGAACACATCAGTGATCATATTTTTATGAGTTTCTTGGTCATTTATCTCAGGTGATAATGTCTGTTCGTGATCGAATAACACACCGCTATGGCTCAGAATGATGGAATGTCTTATTTACAGTGATACCTCTCTAAACCGGACACCCTGGGGACCTCCCAGGGTGTCCGGTTTAGAGAGGTTTCACTATATTGTGTTTGTCACTGTATTGTAGAATAATTCCAGCACAAAAATATTTACAAAATTCCCTAACATTTGATTGGCCCGGTAGCAAGTCTCTGTCCAAAATTTATATCCCAGTAAATTCCCACGCCGAACTACTTCCCGTAACCGTGAGGCGCAGTTAAAATAATTCTTAAGAAAACGGAAAATAAACACATTTTCTTGATGAATTTATTTCAAATGCTGGAATTATAAGGAATGAATGGCCTTTTTGTGGAATTTATCGGGGATATAAACTTGGAAAAGTCGCGGGAATACTGGACGAGGCCTTCCGGCCTTCGTCCAGTATTCCCGCGACTTTTCCAAGTTTATACCCCGATAAATTCCACAAAAAGGCCATTCATTCCTATAATAATTTTAAATTGTATATAGTGTTTCCAGATTACAACAAAAATGTGATATTCGCATACAGTGGAACCCCTATAAATCGGACACTCGGGAAAGTATGGGTGTTTCACTTAGATGTGTTGCGCTGTTATGTATCTTGATTACAATGACTTTCATGTAAAACACTAGACTGTATCATGAAGCGCTAACATGTCTGATTTACAGTGGAACATCTTGGAGATTTGGAGAGGTTCCACTGTACATTTTGTATGACGTGTTGCATCAATATCAGTGACGTAACGTTAAAACACCAGGACGGTGCACAACAGAATGTCGCTCAGCGCAAATAGAAAATTGACACAAAATGTACGGATAGGAATTAAATAAGTGTATAATTGTGTCACTATTCCTTCCACCAGTTCTAAAAATTACAAGTGCCCGCTCCGCTATACAGATATAATCGTTTAGTAATATTTAATTTACTGATAGTGATGCGCGGTGGTATCAGGCTATTTATATGCAAATGAGGCATTATATTTTTTAATTATTTATACTAATTAAATACGTCACCTGAAAATAAAATATTATCGACAGATTATAAAGTATGATCATTGCACATAAGAAAATAAATACAGATAATAAATAGTAATGTCCGTTGACATTTTAAGTAAACACGGTTATCGCCCCTGATATGAATGTGAACATTTACGTCTGATATAAAATGTATAATAATGCCAATCCATACGTGGGGTAATTGTGAATGAAGGTTTATTTTGCCAGAAAATGCATCTGATGATGTCTCTGATATAAATAACAGTTTGTACCTACTGAGTGGACATGTACCTTTAACAAAACTTCACGACCAACCCCGTATATGATAGAACCCACCGGAAGATTTAATATTGCCTTATTCTAAACATGTTTTATTGAATAAACTGAAACATCGACTGCTTATAAACACGCGACAGCGGAATCTGCCGCCGGTGGAGGTTTAAAATCCTCTTCGTGATCCGTCTAAACATGACGACTGCTCGGCTTTATGAGCGTACAATATGTTCTAGTACAATCCAATCATTGAATGGAATAAAGTGCATTGCTACACCCCCGGATTTTATCAATGAAGGAGTTAAAAACGTAAACATTACAATGAATGACACATGTGTGAAATACAGGGAACCAGACACAGACATTCGGCGTGTTTCGGCTTTCATCGGTATAACTCTATAGAGTTATACCGATGAAAGCCGAAACACACCGAATGCATTTTATCAATGAAGGAGTTATAAACGTAAACATTGCAATGAATGACACAAGTGTGAAATACAGGGAATCAGACACAGATATTCGGTGTGTTTCGGCTTTCATCGGTATACCTCTATAGAGGTATACCGATGAAAGCCGAAACACGCCGAATTCCTGTGGAATCAGATACCTCACAGAAATCGGAGTAGTTCATGTTGATAGCTTTTACTGTAACTAATTAAGTAATAACACCAGGGGATGTGATGTACGAGTATATTGCAGTATGAAAACATTATGGTCTGTGAAAAATGCGTGGAGTTAGTTCTTCCTTCGGACACCACGCACCCCACGCACTTTAAACAGACAATTGTTTTTCATACTACAGTAAACGCCACAGCCCATGGTTTCATTACTTATATTTACATTGCGTATTCAAACATGTAATTGGAAAATATGGCGTTAATATTAATATTCATCTTGTTTTAAGTTAGTTTGTCACAATTCATGGAACAGTGACGTTTTCGGTCAATAGCGTCTCGTTGTCGTGGAAATTAATAACGTCAAACAAAACTTTACACATTGAATCAGCAACGTCACGTAGGGCTAATGTAATGCATATGGTTATAAACGCAACAAGTGATAATTTCCATGAAGGTATTTAACGAATTTACTGATTTCACATGAACTTAGTAAACACGTTCAATGTACATCACGTTACATCAACCTTTAAATAAATAGAGAATAGTAGGTTAGTGCCGTGAATGGGAAAACATATCTGGCCAGGCTTAGGAAACGGGATGGGTGAAGCTCTGCCGAGCACATCCCGTTTCCGTGCCGCGTCAGATATTTTTCCCATTCACGGCACTAACCTACTATTACATTTATCCTACACCTACAAATGGCTTTAAAATGCAAAAAAAAGTAACCCCAGTCACCGCATATATTCATACGTGGTGATTAGGTCGTATTGACAGGATATCAAAAAATGTTCACGGCACCGTGTTTCACGGCACATACGCACTGTGTTAACGGGATAAGATCATGTATTTATTGCGTGTATTATCATCACATCTTTGATACATATGTGGGTTTTGTTTCTGCATTTACACAGCACATGGGCAATGTATGGACATGCGGATGTGATAACACATCTAGATCACGTTCGTCCGCATGTACGATCGATAATCCTCTCGCTAAAGCTCGCGGATTTTCTCCTCGTACATGCGGACGAACCGTGATCTAACTGCGGCTTGCACTCTGCAATACGGTGGGTTTCCCGTGCTGTTAGCGACTTGTGGCGACAGCTAAAGTTACTTATTAATGAAGTCGCCAGGGAATGTGGAACAATGGAACACAAAATGCCACTATGGCCAAGAAACTAACGTCAGATTCACTTTCAAATCGCAGCTTTTCTAACCTATACATCGAGCGTCATGAGAAAAAAAAAGCGATCAAAGGCGTTGACGACGAGTGTCTGTCCAGTCTAAATCCGGGCAGTATAACACTGTATATGCTACGGACGGTACGGGAGATTTGCAGAGTTACTGCCCGCAACTAATGTCCAGTCCAGATCAGATGGCGCATTCGTTCGGCAATTTGATGCTTATTGATTGTAAAAAATATTCTAGTACAATGTACAGCGAAACCTCTCTAAACCGGACACCCTGTGCAACCAAGAACATACATTATCATCCGAGATAAATCACCACGAAACCCACAACAAATACAATCACATATGTTTACATGATGTTCGAGAGGTTGCACTGTACCTTCATTATTACACAACCGCCTCCGTTAATCGTGCCCAGAGTGTGATATTTGATCAGGAGCTACACTGGTTACAAATCCCATCAGTCCCATTTCTCTGAGTTGTAGCACAGCAACGGCTCAGTCAATCAAATAAATACATTATTTGCAAGTTAAGCACAGGTAGGGTATGTTGCAATGACGCTCAACAAAACCAATACAGACTTACTACAGTGGAACCTCTCTCAACCGGACACCCTGGGAGGGTGTCCGGTTGAGAGAGGTGCCACTGTAAAACCGGCATATCACTACTGCAAGACACGCGTGTGTGCTTTGTGAAATTTCAATGAATTAAGCTCCACTCAATGTTCTATATGTGCGGTTTAGAGGGGTCTCACTGTAAATGTACATATAATACACGTAAAATCGCCAGAATCATAGCGTAAAAAGTGGGGAAAACTGAGATTTGCGTTCTGAAATTTCATCCAGCCGTCAATAGAACATGGTAAATTTAATTTACTGAAGTGAATATAGGGGCATCCGGGTGATTTTATCCCGACATGCTCGAGTCATTAATCTCAAGCACATGAAGCCATAGATATATCATTGGAGGTGCTTTGTCGTGTTAATCTAATCATTATTGTCACGACAACAGTGTACTCTTAGTTGGTTGGCCCAGCGCATGGAGTTTCCGGACCTTACCCTTTCATCACTCCGCGATAATTTTGGACAATCCAATAATCTAAAAGAGTTGGTGTATTTTTATTAAAATCTTGAACATCCTTGCAAATACTTCAGATCCGGGGGTCGTTTCACTAAACTTCGTACGACTAAAATGTTCGTAAGTGCAAAATTATGATAGTCTGTAAATGTCACGTTAAAAATGCTTTCTTGTAAACAATTATTGGATTTACATTTATTGAGCATAGACTGTGCTCAATAAATATAAGTCCATCAATTGAAATTTCCAGACGATCCTAAATTTGTACTTACGAACATTTTAGTCGTACGAACTTTAGTGAAACGGCCCCCGGCTCGTAACGTGTATACAACATCGGCTGTCAGCATGAATGGTTTAGTAAATTTTTATTTTGCAATTATGAACGTCTTAGACGTACGAAATTAAGTAAATACAGTGAAACCTCTCTAAACCGGACACCCTGGGAGGTCCCCAGGGTGTCCGGCTTAAAGGGGTTTCGCTGTTAATCAGGCATTTGATAATTCTGAGCCATACTTCTGTGCTATGTGAATACGAATAGACATTATCACCAGAGATAAATAACCAAGAAACTAATCAAAAGTAAGATCATATGTGTTTCTCGGTGTCCGGTTTAGAGAGGTTTAGAGAGGTTTAGAGAGGTGTCACTGTACATCGTTTGAGTGTCGTTTGCCATGTTGGTATACATACATAGAGAATAGTAGGTTAATGCCGTGAATGGGACAAAATATCTGGCAAGGCTCAGGAAACGGGATGGGCGAGGCTATGCCGAGCACATCCCGTTTCCGTGCCGCGCCAGATATTTTTTCCCATTCACGGCACTAACCTACTATTCTATTTATCCCGTCAACACCTACAACTGGCTGTAAAATGCAAAAATAGTATTGACTGGATATCAAAAATGTTTCACGGCACCGTGTTTCACGGCACATACGCACTGTGTTGACGGGATAATTCGGTATCTACCAGTACGCGATGTCAGATTTCTATTGTTATCCCTTAGAACTCTACTCACAACAATTGTCGTCTGCTGTTGCTTTCATATCTTGCCTTATTTCTCAATAAAAGCATGGTTTGACAGCACTTCAGAATCATTTTCAATGGAAATGATTCTGAAGTGCTGTCAAAGCATGTTGTAAGTTATTCTAAAATGCTGTCAAAGCATGTTTTTGATGATAAAAATGGAAAATAGAAAAAGCAGACGACAACAAAAATAAGATAGCGGTCTAAGGGTTAACAAGCCAAGAAAATATGTCTTTGAATTCCGTGTATTTCGATTGTAATGCTATTCTGGCCTGTGTGAATAAGCCAGTGAAGTTGGGAAATAAGTCCTAGCACCCGCTAATATATGGCTGTAACTGTAGAAATGGGGCTTATGGAACCTACGACCAGTATAGATACTGATCAAATAACACACTCTTGTGACTGATGACGATTTATATTGCTTGTTAGAAGCATACCTGGTGTTTCATTGATGGAATGGCGAACAGTGCAGATCATGATCAGGCTGTGCGGACGCACAGGCTGATCTGGTACTACACTGATCGCAAAATTCATCAGCCGCATTTCTTCAAACATGCCATGTGATTTTGTACCTAAGAACATGTGTGATTTTTTGTGAAAAATATTTACAGAAATTGTGAAAGTTTCTGTAAATGAGGTCGAAATGAGATGGAATTTTCATGGCAAATGCGGAAATTTCGTTCACTTTCGACGACATGGAAAATATCGTCAATTTCGCAAATATCTTTCAAAATCACATTGTCTCATATGTGGTTTGTCACGATAAAAATGGAATATTTTACATTTCATGATAATACATGGCTGTGACTGGCAAATGGGTATAATTGATATTGACACCTGATGGTATAATTGATATTACGACCTGGTTTTGCACAGTCTGATCAGCATCTGCACAATTCGCCATTCCATCAATGAAATTCCCGTCGTGCTTCTAACAAGCAATATAGATCGTTATGAGGCTACAGGAGTGTCATATTTGATACGGAGCTACACTGGATTCCATAAGCCCCATTTCTCCAGTCATAGCCACATATAATCTTACTATTCTTGTGTAGTGGATGAATTTGGGCTGCTGAATGAGAAAAGGTGCCTTAGAACATTTGTGGCATATCTTAGTCCTTTCTTCCATAAAGTTCTAGTCCATTTGGTAATAACAGTAAGCATGGCTGAGTATCTGAATGGCAACCAGTGTAGCCCCAGATCAGAGTGTGCAGATGCGCGCTCTGATCTGGGGCTAAACTGGTTGCATAATGTGTACCTTTTCTTAGCCGGCAATCTATTTATCATTGTATTTTAATCACATCACTATTGTGGCCTGTCAAAACAAAACTTGGCATACTGAGTTACGCTGGTCACAACTCACATAACCCAATGTTTTCACAGTCTCGTCTTTCGGATGAGATTTGAAACCGAGGTCTCGTCCCTAAATGACTCAGCTGTTGCTGGGACGTTAAACCCATTCACTTTCCAGTCACGGTCACGTATAGTGAGATGGACTGTCAACACGAATGTGTTACTCACACTTAGCAATTATACTTTGTAAATCATAATCAGAAGATTGATGATCGATCGCCGCCATAGGACGATGAAAACACGATATCATATTGTTCTCGTCGCGGGATTGAAGCGGTGTCGTGTCTGGATATGATATACCATGACAATGTCAAATTGTGGTGGACTCCGCATCGGTGTAAATGTTTCGCGTCAAAAATAGGAGCCGAATTCCTGACGAATTCCCATTCGGCTGCATGCAGAAGATACTGCATAAACATATTTTCGTCTAGTAATCGAACTTGCGTTTTTTGCGATATCTCCAAGTAGTGTTGATTTGCATCTGGGCAGGAAACCGGTGCATTGTTAGACGTGTGCAGCATCGGTGAATGCATGTCCCTGAAATGTCTCATAATCGACTATATTTGTGCCTCGTTAGAAACGATACCTTACCATTATCATGTGTGGCTGTGTCTGGAGAAATGGGGTTTGTGGGTTTTGCGACCAGTGTAGATCCAGATCAGCCTGTGCATCTGCACTGTTCGCCATTCCGTAAATGAAACACCTGTAGCCGATTTCACCAACATTTCAAAGTATACTTTTCCAGCAAAGTATACTTTGAGGGAGTAATTATTTATTTTTCCTGAAATGCATTATTTCAAATAGAACTAACAAATGCATGTATTTCATGATTAAAAGTATGCAGAATTATTATACTGAATTTATTACATTATCACAGCCATAATGGCTGTGATAATGTAATAAATTCAGTATAATAAAAATTAATAAATTTATCATAAAATTGAAAATTTCTCCCTCAAAGTATACTTTGCTAGTAAAGTATACTTTGCAATGTTGATGAAATAGGCTACAGGCATGCTTCTAACAAGCAATACAGGTCATTATCAGGCTACATTCGTGTGTTATTTGATCAGGAATAGTGTACACGTGTATAGAGTATCCAGTATCATGTAATTAAGCACTCGATGTCAAATGTTGTCATTTTCCGTTATGAACAGACAGGATAATGACATAAATTAAGTTGAAACCCATCTAAATTAGACAAAATATGGTCCCCAGGTTGTTCCGTTTAGAGGGGTTCCACTGTACATGCATGCAGTTACAGTAGCAAGTCTATATCAGCCAATGATACACACGTTTAATTGATCACGTCACATTAATTGATGAAACGGGTCCGCCCGTCCATCCGTTTGTGATCAGCGTAGGACCAGCAGTCACGTCGTCTCATCATGTCATGCACTGTTGGAAACAGAGGCGATACCTTCTTCCTGGTACATATAACGACAATATATATAGATCTACAACAATGTCACACTCACTGATCAGGATCTACAATAAACACAAGTTGGATAATCTTGATTTTCCCGTGGAACCATCAAGAAGATACAGTCGTGAAGCAGTCTGTTGTCTCCTATAATGGTTAATGGCGTGAAAGTGTAGACTGTCAGGCAACATTTATTGTGTTAAATGGTTTAATTGTGTCCATTTGTCATAGACAATGAAGACGCTTTCAGACAATGCGTCATTTATACTGTCCTGTAATATAAAGAAGTCACGTGATATGTGGCTGTGACTGGAGCAATGGGAGTTGTGGGATTTGCGATCAGTGAAGTTTCATATCAAATAGCACAGCCATTTCGCGTATGTGTTACTTATTAGAAGCATGGTGGGTGTTTCAATGATGGAATGACGAATAGCACAGCCATTTCGCGTATGTGTTACTTGTTAGAAGCATGGTGGGTGTTTCAATGATGGAATGACGAATAATGCACAGACACATATGAGCACGGTTATCGAGGTACCTCTTCTGGTGTATTGTACAAATACGACACAAGACACCATCCTCAAACAATTAATACAATATATAAAGCAAACAGAAATACGCTACAAGCAAGCATGGCAACATTAGTATTGGAACGATCAATGATGATCGCGATTATAATAGTGGAACTCGAGACACACTGGTCACAAGGCAGGAATAAGCACGATTGTAACGCAATAAAGTACGTACATGCTAAAATTACTGTTCACTTTCAATGTTCAGATGTCTCGGAGAGTCAAAATGTGATGGGTATGGACTGCAAATTGTTTACATTAACCACATGCAAACTGTTATTCGATCAGGTTCTAACAAGTTGGTGCTGTATGCTACCACAAACCTCATAGTCAGTGAATAATAAACCGCGGTTGTAGTTTTTCAGCGATATAAACCGTGTAAGGTTCAGAAACACGACGCAAATCTACGAATTGTTTTTACGTTAATCTGTTTCATACGGAGCCCCGCAGGGGACGTATACTTTTTGTTTTATTACTTCGTTCCCACGATATTAACAATTCGTCCCTATATGCGGATGCGCAGTCTGATCAGACTCAACACTGGTCTCAGTCAAATACCGTAAGCCCGATTTAAAAACGACAGCCATTTCAAGAGATCGTGTCGGAAAGCCACAGCGAGTAGCGTGACACCATCTTATTCATGCAATTAAATCCATTTTCAAACCTTCCTTAAAAATATTAACAGATTACATGTCACCAAACAGCGAGGAAAGCCAGATGATAATAATACCCTTCATCTGCTTGTAAAGTATGTGTGGGCTACAGACTGACAAAAAAAACAACAATGCGAACTTTTACACCAGTTAACCCTTTCACCCCTAAGTAACTGAATGGGCTGCGATATGTTAATTTTGCAACAATCCAATCATCGCAAAATGATTTTCAAACTATTCCATTTATAAAAAGGGGGTATTTGTTGTTCTCAAAAATATGAAAATTACTTTCAAACAGTGCAGATCCTGAATGAGACGGCTCGTTACGAGCCGGCTCATCTGGATCTGCACTGTTTGCATAAACCGTTATAGCGGGCTTTCGGGTTCAAAGGGTTAAACCTCGGGAAACGGCAATTATCGTCTGCTGTTGTGTTATTGTGTTGTGTCTCCTCTCTCAATAAAAACATGGTTTGACTGCACTTGAGAATCATTTCCATTGAAAATGATTCTGCAATTCTACATTACTGTTAAAGCATGGTTTTGATGAGAAAATGGAAAATATAATTGTAAATTGCTGTCAAAGATGAGATAATGGACAACAGAATTATAAAGTGCTGTCAAAGATGATAAAATGGAAATATAATTATATAAAGTGCTGGTTTCGATGAGGAAATGGAAAATAGAAAATGTACAAATATGTTACAAAGATGAAGTCTGATATTTTTCTTGCATTTTTTTCTGAATAAATCCGTGTCGACGTCATTTTTATGCCTCGTGGAACGAATTATTTGTCAAAGTTTAACCGTTTTAGCGGCTCGGAACCCGGAACAGTTACACTGTGGTCAGAAAGGGTCCATGGGCCCGTTTGTCTAAACTTCGTACGACTAAACTGTTTGTGCAAAAGTATGATAGTCTGTAAATTACACATTAACAATGTTTTCTTGCAAACAATAATTGGATGCTCAATACATGTAAATCCATCAATTGAAATTTTCAGACGATCCTAAATGTGCAATAACATTGCACACACACAAATATGATATCAAATATTCACGATTGTCTACAGTTTGGCGAGAGCAGCTGATATAGAAATAAAAGACATGTATTTTTTTCTTCAAAAGTATATATTGCATGGTATCGGTTAAATCATCACAAATATCACGTATCTCCCCTCGTTAGGAAACGAATAATGACCTCATCGCCGTACCTTTTGTTGTGCTAAACGTTCGCCTCATTACACTATCTAAAATTAAATTGCACCGTATGAACATCTAAGCAAATAATTAGTTCTCCTTAGGCTGTATGCTGCCTATGAATACATTTCTTCCGTTTCGCTATGCCAAGCGTTCATGTTATGTGGTCTTACAACGGTACACGGTACAGTGACTGTGTTACGTTGGTGTGATACCATAACCCGACATGGTGTAACAGCGGAACCTCTCTAAACCGGACACGACGAAAACATCTGGAATTTTATTTTTGATGGGCTTCTTGGTCATTTAGCTCAGAGGAGGATGTGTGTTCCTGATTGCAACTCACACAAATATGCTTGACATCAATGGACCGTTGTTAATTATATTTATTTCAAACGCAAACATGTACCTATATTATCAATAACGCGATACGTAATACAGTCATCCTTAACAATGACTTATATGCCCATAGGGCCGGGTGTTTTCATCACTAGAGTTGTTTGTTTTGTTATATTGTATGCACACGTCACGATAATAAATAATTTACTTACTTACTAAATCGTACAGTTTAGAGAGGGTTAACTGTGTACAATGCGAAGTCCACTATGCGGTGATATACAGGTAGATACGAACAGGGGGCCGTTTCCCTAGACTTCTTCTAAAATGTTCATAAGTGCAAAATAATAATAGTTTGTGAATTTCACATTAACAATGTTTTCTTGTAAACAATGATTGGATTTACATTTATTGAGCATGGGCTGCATATGCAGCCTATGCTCAATAAATGTAAATCCATCAATTGGAATTTCCAGACGATCCTAAATTTGCACTTACGAAGATTTTAGTCGTACGAAGTTTAGTGAAACGGGCCCAGCTTCATGTCTTTTGATATCAAGTTTATCAGGCAAGGCTCGGAACGCGTAGGAATTACAAAGCTCACTCGGAAACAGCGAGCCTCGGAATTCCAACACCCGCGCCTGCGCCAATCTTGCCAATAGTTGTCAATTGTTTTCTTTCAAAATGCTCGAATACTGTGCTTGAATTCGAGCAGACTGATTGGCTGAGTCTGAGCTGTAACACAGATCAAGCTCATCCAATCAATCAAAGATGTTCAGAAACGTTGGCACATGGGCAAGTTTAACGCATGCGGTTGTGTAGCCCTGCCTGATAAACTTGATATCAAAAGACACGAACCTAACATTCTCTATATATAAACGCGTTTAGCCCATTTTCTAAACTCACGTCGAATTCATTTTCTGCAATCCCCGGATGAAATCTTCCATCCGGACGTGTCGATTACATTATACGTTGGAAACAGATTCTTACATTATGTCACATCCTCTACTCCCGATGGTCAATGCTTGCAAGTCTTTTGTCGGCGGAAGGCGGTCAGTTAGTCCCTACGGTAAATCGGTCACACGTCCGACACTCTAAGTAACCGTCAAGGGAACCAACGCGTCGTTCACACCTTTAATTCCAGCATTCCGACATTACATCGACTGTGTCTCAGATGGTTCCGTCAAAGGTCCATTTCACACATAAAATGTCGGCGGAGGGCAGTCATGTAGTCCCGACGGTAAATCGGTCACACGTCCGTCAGTCGGAGTAACCGTTAACGGCATCAAGGCGTCACACCCTTTATTGAACGCACTATGTGATGTTGTACGTAATACCATGTGCGATATCCTATGAAAACTATTTACAAAGTCTACTATATTTTCCGTAAATGACGTCGAAATTTGAAACATCTTCATAGCAAATGCGGAAATCCGCATTTGCTAAATCCGCATTTGCTATGAACATTTTGTAACAGTTTCTGTAAATATATTTCATGAAAAATCTCTCATGTTCGTAAGTACAAAATCACATGGTGTATATCACTTCTGCTTTTCCGACATTAAAGCGGCCGTGTCTCAGACGGTACCTACGACGGTGCAATTCACTAGTATATAGTGTAGTTATTCAGCATGAAAACAAGTAAATCTATGTCGTGGTATTTCGCTTCTTTATTGGTCAGGTCTATGGAAGCCCTGGAGGGACTTCTGACTTCAATACCTCTAGCTTCCTTACTTCCTACTTCCTTACTTCCTACTTCTAACTTCATTACTTCTTGCTTCTAACTTCTTTACTTTTTACTTCGAACTTCCTACTTCATCACTTCTTACGTCTAACTTCCTTACTTCTAACTTCCTTGCTTGTAAGAAGTAAGAAGTAATAAAGTTAGAAGTAATGAAGTTAGAAGTAAGGAAGTTAGAAGTAAGAAGTAATGAAGTTAGAAGTAAGAAGTGATGAAGTTGAAGTTAGAAGTAATGAAGTTAAAAGTAGAAGTAATGATGTTGGAAGTAAGAAGTAACGAAGTTGGAAGTTAGAAGTATGTAAGTAGGATGTTACAAATAAGGAAGTTAGAAGTATTGAAGTTAGAAGTATTGAAGTCAGAAGTCCCTTCAGGGCTTCCATACAAAATCGGAGATATTGGTGCGATATTTCGGTGTTTTCTTCCAACGTGATTATTGGTGAGGATTGTCGCACCAATATTAATTATTGGTGCGACATTGTCACACCAGTTGCACCAATGGCTACGCCCATGAATTAATTGCGATTACAAATGGTGTGAAAATTCTCAAAACGTATTTCATCTGCTGGATTGAAAACAACTTTCGTTGAATTGCTAAAACAGTTTAAAGGCACAACCACAACTAAAATAGGCAATTCAGCTATTGATAGTGAGATCCTTCTGTAATTCATCTACTTCAAGGTGCATGATCACGTGGTTACAATAACAACAACGTCGCCCACTCCAAAGTAAGTATTATTTGATATTTTCCTTAATATGCAACGGATTTTGATGAAATATGGCGCAGAAAACGTCTCTTCATGAGCTGCATTTGGTGGTCCAGGGGAGTTCGGCACAGACTTATGTCGTTTTTGCGAAGAATCGATTTCGTGTTGCTAGACACGGAAATCGATTCTTCGCAAAAACGACAGCAGTTTTGGCCAAAGTACAGAGACCACCAAAATGCAGCTTAACAAGACGCGTTTAATGCGCCATATTTCATCAAAACCCATTACGTGATAAGGACAATATAAAAGAATACGTACTTTGAATCGGATTGATTCTGAAAGTTTCAGTACTTGTTGTTGTTGTTAGTACCACGTGATCATACACCTTGTAGTTGAGCTGTTGAACACACGTGTAGGTAAGTTACAGTCATGAACAGGCAATGTCTGAGCTACAGGGACATCCGCAATAGTCAACCAACAAAAACACGGTTTAGCAGAATGTTAGAATCATTTGAAAGAAAAATGATTCTAAAGTGCTGTCAAACCGTGCTTTTATTGAAATAAACAACGGAATTTAAAAAAAAATAAACAGCAGACGATAACATTTCATTGGCAAATGTAAGTGTTCCTGGTTTGCGTTTTCCTTGCTAGAAATATTCTAATACAAATACATTAAAAAAAGAGGCACATTCAAATTCTGTGCATATTTGGAATGAATTTGCGTTCATTAAAATTAGGTGACTTACACAACTGCGATTTTATTGTGGGATCTCAGTTTATCCCACCCACCGAACACATTTATATCGCCCGGACATGCAAATTCGGCGTTAAAATCTGTTATTAAGGCACTATTCTATTCCATTTCATTCCATTATTCTGGCAATAATAAATCTTAAATTAGAGACGGCCGTATAACTCGGCAATTGAGTGATATTCTGGTCTACAAAGAGCATTGTATCTGTGTTCAATTGACAAAAACATATCCTTTCATGTAGAATTACGAGGGTTGATCCGACAGTCGAATTATTGTATTTTATTTCACCGTCCCTGTCATATGCATTCGCTAGACATATTCAGTGTGAATGAACTGGTTGAATTAATTAAAATGAGATACATTTGACAACCATCGATTGCACAACAAGAATTCCGCCACGGAAGCGATGTCGCGACTACCGAGGCATTTGACCGTAACATGCTAAAGTAAGCAACACAAAAACTGTTAGAGAGGTGCATGCTTAAAACAGGAAAAAGGTCAAGGTTGAAGAACTGTTTGACATAAAAAATGACTAAGTGTTTCCACAACCATATGAAAGTCAAGGTCAAGTTAATGGCGGAATTAATGCGTTCCAAATGCTTACACGTATCAAGTTTCCAAATATTGAAGCAATCCATCAAGTAATATTAATGTTATACGATGACGAAGAAACTTGAACAAACCTTTTGATGTAAAAAAAGCTAAGTTTTTCCGCAAAAATGTGAAGGTACAAAAGGTCAAAGTCATGCTAATGGGGCAAGAGTGTCTTCCAAATTTTCATATGTAGCAAGTGTCAAAATATTGAAGTAATCCGTTATACCATGATGACAAATCTTGTACAAACTTTTTGACATTTCGGACGACGACGACGGCGCGGACGACAACGTCGACGACGGAAAAAGCGGCGACTATAGTCGCGCCAAAGCAGGCGCGACAAAAACTACCGTACGCAGCGATAGCTATTTTTCAGAATTATACACATATGTAACACAATCCCGTGTCTTATGCGACTTATTCAGTACAATTGGGTTCATAAATACGTTACAAATCATCAATGATTTTCTTTTTACAGATCATGGGGCCGTTTCACTAAACTTCGTACGACTAAAATGTTCGTAATGATAGTCTGTACATTTCACGTTAACACAGTTTTATTGTAAACAATTACTGGATTTACTTTTATTGAGTATATGCAGCCTATGTTCAATAAATGTAAATCCATCAATACAAAATTTCAGACGATACTCAGTTTGCACCTGCGAACATTTTAGTCGTATGCAGTTTAGTGAAACGGCCCCCTGATCTGTGACTGACTGCAGCAATTTAGATATTATGCCATTTGTTTTCAGCAGCTACTGGAGAATGGTAATGGTAATAATGGCCAGTATACTGACCTGGTGCCCGTTTCACTAAACTTCGTACGACTAAACTATTCGTAAGTGCAAATTTAGGATCGTCTGGAAATTTCAATTAATGGATTTGCATTTATTGAGTATAGGCTGCATATGCAGCCTATGCTCAATAAATGTAAATCCAATAATTGTCACGACTTACTGCGGGTATGTGAGAGTAAGTGCCTTTAACGGAACCGTGTCTTAAATACTGTCTCAGATTATTTTAAAATAGTTATTCATTATGATATACATCCATCAAAGTCTATGTTGTGTAGTAATAGTAGTGCAATAAATCACTATCACTGATGGATGTAACCCTCAAAACCTTTATCGCAAAAAGAAGAAAACATTTACGCAAATTTCATTAAAATAACGACCTTGACCTTGAGTACATGGGTGGGCTATGCAACTAAAATATGGATAATAAAGTACCCGACCGCATTAACGTAAATATCGGACAGACAGACGTACAGGGACTATATGTAGCTCGAAAAATAGCCGGGGTATTTAAAACTGGTACTGTTTCGCAACTGGTGTTTTATGTACAGTAAAAACAGTCGTCCTGAATGTATTACAATATTATCTCCCTTGATTACCGTAATAACCGTAAATATTCGGATACAATTTATTGCGAGGAAACACATTAATATATGGTTTCTCACAGCAACGAATGTTCAAATATTTACAGTTAGAATGGTTGTACTTGTTTATCACAATAACAATGTATTTGGATACAATTTGTTTTGGGAAACGGGGTTTTCCCAAAACAAATGGTGTCCAAATATTTAGGGTTATCATTACGGTAACCGTCTGTACAGTTGGGTCAACGTGTAAGTGCACACACGAACGAACACGGCAGGTTGGTTCCAACCTGTCGTGTTCGTTCGTGTGTGCACTTACACGCTGACCCCACCGTATATTGTACAACCAATCACCAATCACGTGCATGTTTATCAATTAAAATTATGCTTTTTGTTGATGTACGTTTATGTCATTTGTAGTCCATAAAACCTGAAGCCAATATTGAACATCTCAGACATCAAACGTTGTCTGCGATACAGTTCCTTTAATATGTTGACAACGATCATCCACATAAACACAAACACCCACACCGCCCGCCAACATCAACTAACCTTGTAATCTGTAATTCGCAATAATGAATTTTTCTGTAAAAAAATAAGACATCAAGATGACGCTGACGTTTGATCCATCTGTGTCTCCGAAGCGCTTTTTATTAGAGCGCTAGCGAAGAATTATACAACCAACATTCGAATGTTGAGGTCTTCCAGCTTTTATGCAAATGAGCTAATGTTGGTCGCAGCACATATTTTGCGGGTTGAACTTTTTAAAACAACGGGTCTTACGCCATAAAAGAAATAGTTCCAACAGCTAGATCGCCTGTTCATGTTTTTGTAATACGGGACATGTTTTTGTCACGTGGACATTTCGTTTCGAATCTGATTCCGTAAATCGCACACAATTTTCGTCAGGGAAATCGAAAGTTGACGAAAACTACGGAGCAGGGGCCGTTTCACTAAACTTCTTACGACTAAAATGTTCGTAAGTGCAAATTTAAGATCGTCTGTAAATTTCAATTTATGGATTTACATTTATTGAGCATAGGCTGCACATGCAGCCTATGCTCAATAAATGTAAATCCAATAATTATTTACAAGAAAACAATGTTAATGTGCAATTTACAGACAATCATAATTTTGCACTTACGAACATTTTAGTCGTACGAATTTTATACCACATCTGCTCTGTAGTTTTCGTCAACTTTCGACACTACTTAATTTATAATTGTTCTATTCTATAATTTTCGTCTACTTTCGACATAACTTTCGGAAAAAGATCTATGATTTACAAACGAGTATTCAACTGAGAAAAAAATGTGTTCAAAATACTGTATTGTAATTCTGCTGTGAATTTTTTTGTCAACTTTCAAGACGAATTAAAATATCGCATTTTTCAGAAAATCAATTTCTATGCAAAATGTTCATTTTGAAACAAGCGATATTCTCTCATACGCCGTCACCGTGTTATTGTGTTACCGTGGTAGCAAACACACCAATTGAATGTGGTTGTGACTGGAGAAATGGGGCTTATGAGTTTTGCGACCAGTGCAGATCCAGATCAAGGTTGATCAGGATCTGCACTGTTCGCTATTATATCAATAAAACACCCGTCATGTGTCTAACTAGCACTATAGATCGTTATCAGACTACAGGAATGTGTTATTTGATCAGGAGCTGCACTGGTCATACATCCCATAAGCCACATTTTCTCAGTCACAGCCACAAATGGCAAATTGGCATCCAGTGATCTTGTCACGGCGCCTTTATTACCGACTTAAAAAGCTTTGTATGTGTTTTAATCATGTTTTATTCGATTTATTTCGAGTAGCTCTGTAGATTTATAGCAGCGCGACATACAGCTAAATTATGTTTCACATTGCTTACTTAGATTTCTTAGAAACTGGAAGAGATACGCGGTCTTGTCTTGAAATTCCAGACATTTTCCTGACGTTGGTTATTTGTATAAACATTCAATAAACAAAACCAACAGTTTTACAATTAGTTACAACAAGGGTGCCGTTTCACTAAACTTCGTACGACTAAAATGTTCGTAAGTGCAACATTATGATAGTCTGTAAATTTCACATTAACATTGTTGTCTTGTAAATAATTATTGAATTTACATGTATTGAGCATAAGCTGCATATGCAGCCTATGCTCAATAAATGTAAATCCATAAATTTAAATTTACAGACGATCTTAAATTTGCACTTACGAACATTTTAGTCGTAAGAAGTTTAGTGCAACGGGCCCCAGGTGTGTTGATCACAAACGTTACATGGACATTGAAACAAGAATTCCGCCACAAAAGCGGTGTCGCGCCTACTGAGACATTTGACCGTCACGTGATCACGTCAAGTAAGCATCACAAAAACCATCAGAAAATTGCCGTCTGCTGTTTTTCATTTTTGCTTTAATTCTTAACAAAAAACTGGTTTTGACAGCACATGAGAATCGTCTCCAGTGCTGTCAAAACCACGTTTTTGTCGAGAAATATTGAAAATAAAACATTTCAAGCAGACAACAACATTTAATTCATCGTAGTAAGGGTTAAAACATGAAAAAGGTAAAGGTTGAATAAACTTTTACAAACGTTTTGACATTAAAAATGGCTAAGTATTTTCACAACCACGTGAAGGTCAAACATGTCAATGTCATGTTCATGACGGCCTCCAAATGCTCACATGTATCAAGTGTCCAAATAGTGAAGCAATCCATCAAGTAATATTAAGTTATATGATGAAGAAACGTGTACAACATATTTTACGTAAAACATTGCCAAGTGTTTCCGCAACAATGTGAAGCTCAAAAGGTCAAGTTCATGTTAATGACGGCATAAGTGTGTTACAAATGCTTACATGTATCCAGTGTTCAAATAATTAAGCAATCCATCAAGTAATATTAGAGGTGCATACCCACTCAGTAGGCACTGCATGTTCTTTATAGGAATTAATCAGATAGTTTTGTATATTCTGTAGATATGACATGTTCTGGCAAAATAAACACAATTACGGATTTACATTTATTGAGCATAGGCTGCATATGCAGCCTATGCTCATAAATGTAAATCCATCACCACGTATTGATTTGCAGCATCATACATTGTATATCAGACATAAATTGTCACACTGATATCTGGAGCATAACCGTGTTTTCTTAAGATCTTAGCGGACATTACTATTTATTATCTATATTTATTGTTTGATGTGCAATTGCAATAATCATACTTTATAATCTGTAGACAATATTATTTTTTCAGGTGACCTAGTATTATCATTAGTATAAATAATTAAAAAAATAGCTTTCAAGCGTCCTTATCCTAACGCCTTGGTTTGTCTCAAAGTGTATGTACTCTTAATTATCATAACTTTATAAGCCATTTGTAAACGTAAATATATGTATGTGTACATGTACATTGCAAACTTTAGATTATATTTTCGCTATGCCATTAGTCACACTGTATTGTAAATGTAAATATATGTATGTGTACATGTACATTGCAAACTTTAGATTATAGTTTCGCTATGCCATTAGTCACACTGTATTGTAAATGTAAATGTTGTACATGCTCATGGGCCAGTTGGTTTAATTCAAATAAATAAACTATATATATATGAAAATAGCCTGATATCACCCCGAGTCGCTATCAGTAAAATAAATATTACTAAATGATTGTATCTGTCTAACGGGCACTCGTAGGTTTTAGAACTGGGGGAATAGTTATACAATTATACACTTATTTAATTCATATAAAGAACATTTTGTGCCTGCCTCTGAGTGCGCATGTACATTTACAGTTATACATGTAGATGAAGTAGAAAGTTGTACAAACGTTTTGACTAAAATGGCTAAGTGTTTCCACAACCATGTGAAGGTCAAAAATGTTAATGTCGTGTTTTTAGGAGCATGATTGTGTTTCAAATGCTCACATGTATCAAGTGTCCAATATTGAAGCAATCCATCAAGTAATATTAAAGTAAGGTATATGAGGTATCGAGGTACGTAAAAGTGGTCATACTTTGGACAAACTAGAACGCCAATGGACACTTCCAGCCCTTTCGGCAATATAAATACATGAAGAATGGAGAGGAAAATGTGTTGACGTATACATGTATGTATGTCATATTACCACATTATATATAAATGAAAGGTATGAATGTGATATTGCCACATTGTGTTTAAATTTAATGTATGAATGTCATATATTCTAAAATTGTGTTTAAATGTAATGGATGTCACATTTTTACATTGTGTTTAAATGTAATGCATTAATGTCATATTGCCACATTGTGTTTAAATTGTAATGTATGAATAGCATATTGCCACATTGTGTTTAAATGTAATATATGGATGTCACAAAGCCACATTATATTTAAATGCAAGTTCATTAAATGCCATACATAACTACTGGTTACGTTCAACAGCTATGGGGTATAAGTACTTGTGAGTGATATAGTTATCTGTCGCAGTAGTATGTACTCTGATTGTGAAGTATGACAATGTATTGGGACAAAAACACTTCCGTATATAATGATATGGTATATAACTGTGTTACAGTCGGATGATACATTAGCGACTATAAACTGTCAGAAACTACTCAGGAAAACAGCAATGTACAACAATATAAACAGACGAAGGGCGTGTTACTGCACGAACAATCAGTAACCCTTATGCCTAACAAAAACAAGTATTGTGGTGCAGGCAACCCGACCCTACATATGAAAATGCCGCGGACCCTAGACTTTTTTGGACATGTTCATTTTTGTTCCTTCGTGTCTTCTGTCGTTTTTGCGAAGAATCGATTTCCGTGTCTCCGACACGGAAATCGATTCTTCGCAAAAACGACACAAGTGCTTAATGCGTCCTGTGTGTACATTAAAGTTGACTTTTCACAACTGATGCCTAAACGTGTTACTGTCGGATATAAATAAGTAACAAATAGTGAACATATTCCACCATATTGGCACATTCAGGGGGCAGTTTCACTAAACTTCGTAAGACTACAATGTTCGTAAGTGCAAAATTATGATAGTCTGTAAATATCACATTAACAATGTTTTCTTGTAAACAATTATTGGATTTACATTTATTGAGCGTAGGTTCAATAAATGTAAATCCATCAATTGAAATTTCCAGAAGATCCTAAATTTGCGCCTACGAACATTTTAGTATTACGAAGTTTAGTGAAACGGGCCCCAGTTGTCTAGTAGTATTTAAAAAAAAAACCAGCCCTCCCTACCTACTTTTTACTTGACCGTTGCCACACCACTGTTTTTTTGTATAGGCCTTAAATGCGACTTTTGTCGCCTATCATTCTATACGATTTGCATGCGTTGTCAATACGTGTTTTATCGCGGGAACAAAAGAAAACCTAACAACAGACGACAAACATTATTTTAGAGATTTGTATCGTATAAACAAGTATAACGTTTTGTTTTACATAAAAGCCGCATTTCAAACACGTTTTATTTTGCCTAAAACCTGTATTTCAAACACGTTAGTAAATACCTGAAACTGCATTCCCAACACGTTTTGTTTTACATACTAAATGGCCACGGCCCGCATGTCACACCCGCCGAGGCTTTGATAGTATACCGAAAAACTTTAACCAAAAACTTTAACCAAAAGCTTTAACCAAAAAGTTTAACTTAACCAAAAACTTTAACCAAACCAAAAACTTTAACCAAAAACTTTAACCCGTGTGTCCGCCACTGTGCCGACTATATCGCAAGCGGGCGCGACAAAAATCTACATTTCAGACAAGTTGTGTTTCATACAAACATCAACATGTACATTTATCGGCTCCACACCATGGTGTTGTGTCCAGGCCATAATTAGCGTAATCTACACGAGAGACAATGCATTAAGCGGCCGTCTACAGGAACTGCGGTATTGACAATACACTTAAAGGACCACTTCGGCAACTATCACAATATATGGCACGTCACGTCAAAGCCGCGTCTATACAGTGGAACCTCTCTGAACCGGACACCCTGGAAGTCCACAGGGTGTCCGGCTTAGAGAGGTTTCACTGTAAATCAGGCATTTGATCATTATGATCCATAGCTGTGTGCTATGCGATCACGAACAGGCATTATCATCTGAGATAAATGACAAAACAACTCATTAAAACTAAGATCAGAGGTGTTTCTTGGTGTTCGGTTTAGATAGGTTCCACTATATAAGTATATACATTTATGTTGTCAATGACACACAAAGGCGATTATTATTGTGGGAGGAAACCAGAGTATCCGGCAAAACCCAAATGGCCCGGTATTGCGGTCACCATTGCACGTACTGCCTCGGTCAGGAACGAACACTGGTCGTACTGGTCACATGTGAAAGACTCGAACCTTGGACTCAGGACATGGCCGTTCAAAAACGTTACCTTTCCCATTGCATGGCACGAACTCACTTATATAACCCATTATCGTATAGCCTATGGAAATTTGGGGGTGGGATAACTTTTGGCATTTGGCCATCTTGTAGGACGTATGTCCGATTCGTCAACCTGTGGTATTGAGTGGTGTGCCGATCACTCAGACAATATATTTGTGGCTGTGACTGGAGAAATGGGTCTTATTTTTGCGACCAGTGTAGATCCAGATCAGACTGTGCATCCGCACAGTCTGATTAGGATCTGCACTGTTCGCCTTTCTATACGTAAGACATGCTTCTAACGAGCAATAGATCAGTATCAGGCTACAGGAGTGTACTATTTGATCATGAGCTACACTGGTCAGAAAACCCATAAGCCTCATTTCTCCAGGCACAGCCGTATTTCACTGAACAAACGCTACAATAAGCCCCCTTTCGTCGTGACATGTGATATATGTGATAACGACTAGAGAGATCGGTACACACACACATATTTCTATTTAATATCCTGTAATCGTCTTGCCTTAATAATAATTTGTTTGTCTTATCTGGGATTTTATTCGCGATGGTATCCCGACAAAATACTATGATTACGTGTATTTATGGAACCGTGTCTCAGACGATGTCTAAGATTTCCAATCTATGTAGCCTATTTCACCAACATTGCAAAGTATACTTTCCTAGCAAAGTATACTTTGAGGGAGAAATCATTTCTTTTTCATGAAATGCATTATTTCATACAGAACTAGCTACTGCATATATTTGATGATTAAAAGTATGCAGAATTATTATACTGATTTTTATACATTATGTGATAATGTAAAAAATTCAGTATATTAAAAATTAATAAATTTATCCTAAAATTGAAAAGTATACTTTGCTAGATAAGTATACTTTGCAATAATGATGAAATCGGCTATTGGTTGTTCGTTTCAGGCACAAGTATAGGTCATTGTGCACATATTTGGATGTTTAAGGAATTAAATGCAAGGGAGCGCAGCATTTAGTTCCTGAAAAATCCAATACGTGAAATAAATGGAGCACAATACTGTCCAGCGAATGCCTCAGAAAGTATGGTGAAATATACATGTGATGACCTGTATCAACCAATCGCAATATATTCGGTGACTCAAATGTACAATTATGTTCGGAAATATGATACAAATCTATGCTTAACACATGTTTTTCTAATCTGGGGTCAGTTTCACTAAAGTTCGTACGACTAAAATGTTTGTAAATGCGAAATTATGATAGTCTGTAAATTTCACAGTAACAATGTTTTCTTGTAAACAATTATTGGATTTACATTTATTGAGCATAGGCTGCATATTAAATGTAAATGCATCAATTGAAATATCCAGACGATCCTAAATTTGCACTTACGAACATTTTAGTCGTACGAAGTTTAGTGAAACGGGCCCCAGTTTCATCACTCTGCGATATGTATATCTGAATTCCAGTGCAATGAATGCAACGTTTATTACAAGTCGCTGGTCAATAGGTCCGTTATAATGTTTGCCGGACATATACCAGAATACTGTACATTTCAAGTGAGGTGTTATTGCCCTTGGTCACTTGTTGGAGAAATTGGGATTATGGGTTCTGTACCAGTGTAGCTTCTGATCAAATAGCACACTCATATAGCATGACAGGCGTTTCATTGATGGAATGGCGAATAATGCACTTCAATAGCCTGTTAGCGATCTATATTTCCTCTTAGAAATATGACGGCTTCACTGATGGAATGGCGAACAGTGTAGATTCTGATCAGACTGTGCAGATTTAATTGATGGAATGGCGAACAGTGCAGATCCTGATCTACACTGATCGCAAATCCCATAAGCTCGATTCCTCCACATTTGTGTCACTATTGTCGCAGTCCATGACACAAGCGCCCCCTGGCTTCTGCTCAAGCGAGACTCGGTGTACAGAGGACACAATTAATTAAAGGTACATGCCCACTCAGTAGGCACAAATTGTTCTTTATATGAATTAAATAAGTGTATAATTGTGTCACTATTCCACCAGTTCTAAAAATGACAAGTGCCCGCTATACAGATGTAATCATTTAGTAATATTTAGTTTACTGATAGTGACGCTCGGTGGTATCAGGCTATTTTAAAATGCAAATGAGGCATGATATTTATTAATTATTTATACTAATTAAATGCGTCACCTGAAACAATAATATTTTTGACATATTATAAAGTATGATTATTGCACATCAAAAAATAAACACAGAGAATAAATAGTAATGTCCGTTAACATTTTAATGAAACACGGTTATCGCCCCTGATATCAGTGTTGAAATTTACGTCTGACATAAAATGTATAATAATGCCAATCAATACATGGGGTAATGGTGAATGAATGTTTATTTTGCCAGAAAATGTCATATCTACAGAATATACTCAACTGTCTGTCTCCCTATACTGGGACGAAGGATGTATGGTCCGTCCTATATCATAACATACTCAGTGGGCATGTACCTTTAAGGTAAGCGACAGAATTCAATCTAATCCAATCGTCTCCCACTACTCCCTCCTTCCGTCTGTTTCACGAAACTTGCCCAAATCTTACGGCCATATAAACAATGCAAAAACAATATTTTGTTAGATAATATTAAATTTGATCAAAATTTAAGAAAGAGCCTTCTTTTTATTTTGTGAAATTTGGTCAAATATTGATTTTAATTCGAAAAATTGATTTGTCTATGGGAATTTAACATGGGGAAAATGAGGTAGAGGAGCTGTGGGGAGTAACAAATGTTTTGGAAATTGACTTCGAAATCGGGCTAGATAGCTTAGAACTGATCTAACTAAGAAAGCAAAAGTTAAATTTTGAAAATCGGTCCACTTTTTCTGAAATCCCCCCATGTTAACAGAGTGAAGATGTCTATGAAGATTTAACATGGGGAACTATTTTCTTTCGTAATAAAATTAATATTCGACCAAATGTCACGAAATAAAAAGAAAGACATTCTTAAATGTTCCTTTAATTTAATTTTATCGAAAAAGATATTGTTTTTGCATTGTTTATATAGCTGTAAAATTTGGGTAGCTTTCGTGAAACAGACAGTAGTGTAGGTTTAAATAGATGCTATTTCGTGAGTGATTATTAAATACAATATTTATTAAACGAGTTTACTTATTTCTTAAGAAAGGAAGCAATGCCGAGTTTCTTATGAAATAGTCAACGAGTTTAATAAATACCATAGTAAATCAACACACATGTTAGATTATATATATTGTATTATACAGCATCATTCATGGGTGAAGTATTAATCACAAAACACATTTCATTAGCGGTCGAATTAGCACATTTATTACACCAGTATATATACAGTGGAACCTCTCTAAACCGGACAACCTGGGATGTCCCCAGGGTGTCCGGTTTAGAGAGGTTCCACTGTAATTACGCAAGCCGTGAACACTGTTTGTGTTTTTCCATAATGAAAAGAGACGACAGTGACATACAAGTACATATACAGCGAAACCCATCTACCCTAACATAATTAGGTCCCCATGGTGTCCGGCTTAGAGAGGTTATAGTGTACTGTGCTTTTAAAACACTGTGGTATTCTATTATAGCAATGAATGGCCTTTTTGTGGAATTTATCGGGGTATAAACTTGGAAAAGTCGCGGGAATACTGGACGAAGACCGGAAGGCCTCCAGTATTCCCGCGACTTTTCCAAGTTTATATCCCCGATAAATTCCACAAACAGGCCATTCATTCCTTATAATTCCAGCATTTGAAATAAATTCATCAAGAAAATGTGTTTATTTTCCGTTTTCTTAAGAATTATTTTAACTGCGCCTCTCGGTTACGGAAAGTAGTTCGGCGTGGGAGGTTACTGGGATATAAATTTTGGACAGAGACTTGCTACGGGCCAATCAAATGTTAGGGAATTGTGTAAATATTTGTGTGCTGGATTTATTACACTGTAAACACATTTTAGGCCATAAAGATATTTGTTTTTGCTTTCAATGTACAATACATGTATGCTATGTTTTATTTAGCAACATGTCAGCTACATGAATATGCGTGTTTCAAGTATCGGGTAACTTTGGGTGTTGATGAGTCCTTGTAGCTACAAGTACAAGGTGCATGATCACGTGGTTACAGCAACAACAACGTCGCCCACTGCAAAGTAAGTATTATTTGATATTTTCCTTAATATGCAACGGAATTTGATGAAATATGGCGCAGCAAACGCGTCATCATGATCAACATTTGGTGGTCTAGGGAGTTTGGCACAGAATTATGTCGTTTTTGTGAAAAATCGATTTCCGTGTCGGAGACATGGAAATCGATGCTTCGCAAAAATGACAGAAGTTGGGGCGAACATACAGAGACCACCAAATGCAGCTTAACAAGACGCGTTTGATGCGCCATATTTCATCAAAATCCGTTACGTAATAAGGACACTATACAAGAATACGTACTTTGAATCGGTACTTGTTGTTGTTGTTAGTACCACGTGATCATACACCTTGAAGTAGACAGTAATACGATGTAATTCTCTTCCAATAAATTAATTTCATTGCCATGTAGCCGATGACCGTCGATGTATGATGACACACTGGACATTGTGTACATGTAGCACTTGTATCCAGTATAGTCGCTAAAGCGGCATATCTAAGTCGTTATTTCTACAATGCTAAGTCGTTAATTCGACATAAATAAGTCGTTATTTGGAGACCGATAAGTCGTTATTCCCACATTAACACAATTCTATGTATCGGCTTCAGTATCAAGTAGGCCGCCGGATGATAATAAAGGGCATTTACGGCGTTTCGCAACAACTGCAGCCTCGGAGAAAAGCCTATGTTCATCGGTCTTCCGTCAATCAAATAGTACGTACGTATCTCGACCACAACAGGCAAGTGATTGGTGCCCTGGATTGCTGATTCAACGGTCGTGGGGCATAGTGTACAGAATTATAAAGGATGATGGTGAATGAAGGGTAACAGAAATGAAAATAAATTTACGAAAGGTTTATAAGGCATATGTGTTTGGCCTGACCTTGACAATGAGGTGGGTAGGGATTTTGAGTAGAATGTTGCAGGATGATGTTTAGTTAGGGGGACATCAGCCAACTATGAAAACACAGGTGGAAAATGTAACAATTTTAACCCTTTCACCCAAATGGAATGGATTTTGACATGTTAAATTTGCAACCAATCCAATTGTCACAAAATAATTTTCAGACTAGTCCATTTATGAAAAAGGGGTGTTTTTTGTTTTCAAAAATATGAACATTATTTTCAAAAAGTGCAGATCCTGATGAGACGGCTCGTTACGAACCGGCTCATCTGGATCTGCACTGTTTACATAAACCGATATTATTAGCGGGCTTTCGGGTTCAAAGGGTTAATTGATTTTACACTGTCTCAGAGATAGTATAAAGTCAATTAGAATTTGAAATGTCTCGCTAACACAGTATGAAAGTCATTAAACACTGGCATATTCCTCGCCTCTTGGCATTAAATTAACGTGTAATTATTTCGGTTGGGCAGTTTCAACGTACAGTGAAACCCCTCTAAACCGGACGCCCTGTAGAGCGTTTCCACTATAATTAAGCACTCAATGGACAAGTTTTGTCATTTTAAATCATGAACAGACGCAATGAAATACGTTACAGTGTAACCTATCTAAACACAGTAAACACAATATGGTCACATGGTGACCGGTTTGGAGAGGTTATACTGTGTATTTATACAGCAGAGAGGACAGGCTGACTTGTGGACGTTTACTATCCCCATCCGGCATGTCGTGCTGTCTAATTTCCGCTTCTGAGATTGTATTAGAGTCTAATTCCCAGGTCATCCCCTGAATTACAATTTGTAGTTCAGGTAATGACCGGGAAATTAGACAGTAATAAAATATTGTATTACTGTCTAATTCCCCGGTCATCCCCTGAACTACATATTTTAGTTCAGGGGATGACCAGGGAATTAGATAGTAATAAAATCATGGTGCACGACACCTTACATACCTGACAAATAATTGCCAATGCATATGAATGAATGCGCTGATGGCCGACCACTGACGTCTGTCAGATACAAACAAGTCCGGACCAATCCTACAATAACTGTCACGCCGTCGATCCTTTAATGGATAGTATCCTGAATAATGATCTTATTATTAGCTTTAATATGGATCCGAATTTTATAAAATCACATCTATCTTCTGACACATCACATATACATGTATTGCATGGACTTCCAACAATGCTGAAATAATCTCCAATCGTTTCAAAAGTC
The DNA here is from genome assembly GCA_029237695.1 of Conchocele bisecta. Lineage (NCBI taxonomy): Eukaryota > Metazoa > Mollusca > Bivalvia > Lucinida > Thyasiridae > Conchocele > Conchocele bisecta. The sequence continues at coordinate 94,090,269 of CM055272.1, read as the reverse complement.
GGCGGAAATTTAATGAATAATATGTGGAAATACGTATTTGCTTCGAAATTCTAGTCGATTTATGACGTGATTTACGGAGTTTTCCGAAGATTCAGGCAATGACCTCGCCGGAACCAGAACTACGAGAAGGATGGTATTATCAGCAGTGAGTCTGGGTAAGTTGACGATTTACGACAATAACACCCTTCCGTGTAATGATTTATCATTTTGGCGCCACATAAAAGACAAAGCGAGTGTCCAGTAAGCCACTTGTTTTTCTAAATATCTTTTCTAGTTTTCGAGAATCATACAACTTGTTGACTGCATTGTTAAACATTATCCAGCACAATAATATTATGTGTTTCACCAGGCAAAGATTGTGTCATTACTTGACTTTCAAAACAAAACTTGTGTAACTCTTTGCATGCTAGCGGTTAAAATAACAGCCAACAAATTGGTAGTATTTTTCTTATTTCTCTCTGTGTCTTGTAATTTCATTAGTATAAATAATTAAAAAATATCATACCTCATTTGCATATGAAAATAGCATGATACCACCGCCCGTCACTATCAGTAAAATAACTATTACTAAATGATTATATCTTTATAGCGGGCATTCGTAATGTTTAGAACTGGTGGAATAGTGACACAATTATACACTTATGTAATTGCTATAAAGAACATATTGTGCCTATTGAGTTGGGCATGTACTTTAAAGACACTGTGTCTCAGGTGTTCAATATATGTAGCTACGGACAAAGCACACACCTGTTATTCTTCCGTGACATTGACCTTGGGCGGCCGAACGTGGGTCGTGCTGGCAGCCTTGATAATTAAAAAACGAAATAAACCTGTACCATTTTTGCTTTACAAACTTGCCTTACAAACAAGGTGAAAATAAGTCCTCAGTGACCTTGACCTTAAGTCGCCGGACGCGGGTCGTTGCAAAACAAAGCGCCATCCCTAGACACACACTGTGGTCAAATATTATCAGAACCGGTGCAGCGGTTCATGAGTTATTGAAGAATGAAAGGTGTTACTAACTTACGTACGCACGCCGGTACGTACATGGACTACATTATAGGAATGAATGGCCTTTTGAGGAATTTATCGGGGTATAAACTTGGAAAAGTCGCGGGAATACTGGACGAAGCGATAAAAAATTACAATTTTCGAAAAAAAAAATTTTTTCGAAAATTGTCATTTTTTTAAGGCCTCGTCCAGTATTCCCGCGACTTTTCCAAGTTTATATCCCCGATAAATTCAACAAAAAGGCCATTCATTCCTTATAATTCCAGCATTTAAAATAAATTCATCAAGAAAATGTGTTTATTTTCCGTTTTCTTAAGAATTATTTTAACTGCGCCTGACGGTTACGGAAAGTAGTTCGGCATGGAGTTTACTGGGATATAAATTCTGGACAGAGACTTGCTACGGACCAATCAAATGTTAGGGAATTGTGTAAATATTTTTGTGCTGGAATTATAACGCTATATCCCATCACATTCGTGTCTAGTATCGGGTAGTTCTGAGTACATAACTCAAATTACATTTCATTACATTTCATTACATTGCACTACATTAGAGTTATGACGGAGTAGTCTTTCCAAATGTGCGTTTGAAGCGTTCTTTGTTTACTTTCTACTTCGTGGAGAGTGATCTAAGAATTTTGCTAATGAAAACTTTATTATGTAAGTTTGTGGTAATATTTTTGTGCCATATTGTAGAAGTGTCTCTCAATAACAATATAGCGAAGTATGAACGTCAACACCCTGCAGGTTTTTTTCTATATTTTAGTGCGCGAAATGGAAATGCTATTACGCAATTATTTACCGTTAACCGTCGTGTAGCGATTTAGTGCAACCTATTGCCTTTACAGCGGAATACGTGCAGTTAGTATCGGGCTGCATGTGATGAACATTGCAAAAATCACAAATTCAGTGACCTTTAGTCGATGATGCTCTGTCATACTGGCGTCGAAATAAAAGGTTTGTACGAAGTAACCTTACACACGCCTATCTTTGTGGCGGGGGCATATCACCTAAATTATGCCATAAACAAACATGGCGATTTAGCAAAGACAAATTAACACCCACACCAAGTCTATGAATTTCAATAGAAGGCGGTTTTATATTGACTTTCTACTTTATGCTCATTTTTATCTTTATTCGCTTAAGCACATATTCAGAGTGACGGGTCCGATATGAAGTCTGTAGACAATAATGGGACCAGAAGCCGGGCGGATAAAATGGACCTTATACTGTTGGCAACCAGCGTATACCCTGTTCAGACTGCGCATCAGGGCCTACACTGAATCATTTGTTCTGAAAATTTCGTCAACTTTTGACGCCACTAACGAACACTATCATAAATTTTGCAGACGTTTTTATGAGATATCACAGATGTTCTTAGGTGCAAAATCACATGGCTTGTCTGGTGTGTTGTCCGGGAACTGAGACAGTACACCAAGTACGTATTTGCGAATTGTATCAAAGGAACGAAACTACCGAGGCCCGATTGGTGCTTGGAATTGACGAAACAATCCGTCCTTTCAATGTCCTGCAATTGAATGATTTATACATCGCTACAAATCTTTGTGAATATTGCTATAACTAGACACATGTCGCTGTGACTGGAGAAATAGGGCCTATGGGTTTCGTGGCAAGGATATCTCCTGATAAAATAGTACACTACAGTAGCCTTGTATTTGCTGTTAGAAGCATGGTCGGTGTTTCATTGATGGAATGGAGAACAGTGTAGTTCCTATTCAGACTGTGCGGATGTTCATGCTGATCTGGATCAACACTGGTCGCAAAACACCATAGGGCCCATGTACCCAGTCACAATCATATATGTGTCAGGCTATTGTATTTGCCATAAGCCCGTCAAACACCTTAGATTTAGCTTTTATTCTATGTTGTGTACATGTCCATTTCTTCTGTCCAATAATATATTTGCAGACTCTAAGGTTATTACTGTGTGCTCATATCACAACAAGTACATTGTATGTAGAGACTATTAGGTTAGTGCCGTGAATGGAAAACAAATATCTGGCAAGGCTTAGGAAACGGGATGGGCCAGGCGGCTCTGCCTACTACTCAATTTATCACATCAACACCTACAAATAGCTTTAAAATACAAAAAAAATAACCCCAGCCGCATCCTCAAAATGGGAGAATCGACTAGTATGACAACCGCACATATTCCAGTGATTAGGTCGTATTGACAGGATATCAAAAATGTTTCACGGCACCGTGTTTCACGGCACATACATACTATGTTGACAGGATAAACTATATTACTGGGCCTATGTTGATAGGATAGCGCAGAAGACGTGACGAATTCGATCAACCAGAGAAATACACCCTGATAAATATAGATATAGTAATATTGAAATTGCTACTCATAACACAACATTGCATCGCTGAGAAGGGGATAAAACACAACTCGTATAAGTTCGTTAATCTTTATTTGCCAATATATTATGTTAGTTTTACCTTCTTAAACATTTTCCAAAATATGTTCTGTGCATGAAAATTGTACCAATTAACATATACATGTAGTGAATTTAATATAGGTTTATAATTCCAGCATTTGAAATAAATTCATCAAGAAAATGTGTTTATTTTCCGTTTTCTTAAGAATATTTTAACTGCGCTTCACGGTTACGAAAGTAGTTCGGCATGGGAGTTTACTGGGATATAAATTTTGGACAGAGACTTGCTACTGGCCAATCAAATGGTACGGCATTGTGTAAATATTTTTGTGCTGGAATTATTGACATAGTATACAGAACATTGTAATGGTTTCAAAGACAATTGCTTCCTAAGAATGATGGAATGCATGCATGTACATGTACATGTAAACAATATATCGGATCGTTTACGTGTTACCGCCTACCATCCTGTGCAATATTCATTGCAAAAGCGCACATACATGTAGTTACATGTAATATTAAATCAACTAATATCATAGTGTTTATATTCAAGTTTCAACTCATTTCAACTCACAAACTGTTATAAATTACCATCTGAGTTTAGCCTTTTTGATTGGTTGATTCTGAACTGAGGCTAACTCAACCAGTCAAACTGTCTGATTACCATTTCGAGACAGGAGTGTATTGCCAGACAGAATAATTAATCAGGATTTTCAATCTTCACGCAGCTGAGACTGTACATGTGTGTACGTGTCTGAAATTATTCACAGCACGATCATACAGAAGTTTATGGAAGCGTCCTGGTGTCAATGCTAAAATATATGTATCTCCTAATTATGAGATACTAAGTCCTAATTAGGAGATAGTAACTCCTAATAAGGAGATGATATCTCCTAATTTGGAGTTAGTATCTCCCAAGTATGACGTATTATCTCCTAATTATGACTTACTATCTCCTAGTTAGGACTTACTATCTCCTAATTATGAGTTAGTATCTCTCATTAGGAGTTAGTATCTATAATTAGGAGTTAGTATCTCTAATTATGAGTTAGTATCTCTAATTATGAGTTAGAGGAGTTAGTATCTCTAATTATGAGTTAGTATCTCTAATTATGAGTTAGTATCTCTAATTAGGAGTTAGTATAATTAGGGAGTTAATATCTCGAATTAGGAGTTAGTATCTCCTAAGTTAAAAATATTTAGCATTGGCGCCAGGACTCTCCCATAGAAGTTACTCCTTACAATTTCGTCGTCTGCTGTTTATCTTCTACTTTTGCGCTTTGCTCATCAAAAACATGGTTTGACGGCACACAAGCGCTGTCAAAACATAATTTGATTAAGAAAAAGGCAAAATATAAAGCAAAAGCATTAACAATTTTCGTGCGGAGCAGTCTAAGGGTTCAAGTGGCTGATAACATTCTCGGAGCACGTTCTCCATTGTAGTACTCACTGGTGCTATACTCGGGGCCGGCGTAAAATGCTTCACGTCGAAATAGGCGCCGGATTCATGACGAATTCCCATGCAGCTATATGCGGAAGATACTTCATGAACATAGTTTTGTCTCGTAACCAATACTAGACGAAAACTGTAGTTATTGCTTTAAGTAGAGCTGAGTGGCATTTAGTCAGGAAACTGCTGCATTTTTCGACGCGAGTGCAGCACCAGTGGTACTGACAATCAGATTGTTTCATTGACAGAGCCTGAGCACAGCTCAGCATCGTCTAATCAAGTCACTCGATCTCGAGCATGAGTACGGAGTATGTACTCGTACAGTGGTATACGCCCGCAATCGGAGTTAAAGGCAAAACATAGAATTTCAATTACGTGCAACCCATCACGACAAAAAATAAATTAAAAAATAAATACATATGTGTATGATTGGAGAAATGGGGCTTATTGGTTGTGCGACCAATGAAGCTCCAGATCAGACTGCGCATCCGCGCAGTCTGATCTGGAGCTGCATTGTTCGCAATTCAGTCAATGAAACACCGGTAATGCTTCTAACTTATATTTGTTTATCGGTATCAGGCTTCAGGGGTGAGCTAGGAGATCGGAAGTCTGAATATTCACAAAGGACATAAGCCAATCACAGCCACAGCTGGGTTCATGACTCGTATAGCTCTATACGGGCTGTTACGGACCTGCAGACTCCACAAGACTGCATAAGAGGGTTCCAGATTCAACAACGAACAGTGATCAGACAGCGCAGACTGATCGGGAGCTTCACACACAAATAAACACACTTGATATCATACGACACAAATAATTTCCAGAGCAAAATAATAAAATGTTAACGACATGAATATTATTACAAATAACACACAATTAAATAAATAACATGAACATTTATGTATATGTGGATGTGACTGGAGAAATGTGGTTTATGGGTTTTGCGACCAGTGTATTTGCAGATCAGCCTGCACAGTTTGGCCAGGACCTGCACTGTTCGCCATTTCATCAATGAAACACCCATCTTGTTTCTAACAAGTAATATAAATCAAGTTTTCATGATGAAATGAGTGTGCTATTTGATCAGGAGCTACACTGGTCACCGTTTCACTAAGCTTCGTACGACTAAAATGTTTGGAAGTGCAAAATTATGATAGTCTGTACATTTCACATTAACAATGTTTTCTTGTAAACAATTACTGGATTTACATTTATTGAGCATAGGCTGCATATGCAGCCTATGCTCAATAAATGTAAATCCATCACATATCCTATAAGCTGCATTTCTCCAGTCACAGCCACAGTTATGTGGCTGCACATTATGTCAACGAGTTACAAATGCTGCTCCGTTAGGTTATTGATGCCGGAATACCATATAGTGGCACGTAACAAAATTGTTTATGCTAAATTTGGACTATTTCAGTATTAAATGAGAAAATTGAACATTACTGACAAATACTGCAGGGGTGCGTTTCACTAAACTTCGTACGACTAAGATGTTGGTAAGTGCAAATTTAGGATCGTCTGGAAATTTCAATTGATGTATTTACATGTATTGAGCATGGGCTGCAAACGCAGCCTATGCTCAATAAATGTAAATCCAATAATTGTTTACAAAAAAACATTACTAATGTGAAATTAACAGTCTATCATAAGTTTGCACTTACGAACATTTTAGTCGTACGAAGTTTAATGAAACGGCCCCCGGATCCTGATGAGGAGCCTCGTTATGAGTCGGCTCATCTGGATTTACAGTAAGTATACAGGTTGGTTTTATGGTATGTAGGATTATATGATTACCTCAACTAGTCACGTGTTAAATATATTTCTTATATGTAAGTGTTTATGTTTACTTTATGCCATATTCAAGTTGTTTGATCACGTGGTTACAACAACAACAACAAGTACTGAAACTTCCAGAAGCCCTCCGATTCAAAGCACGTATTATTTTATTTTGTCCTTAATGTGTAACGGATTTAGATGAAATATGGCACATCAAATGCATCTTGTTAAGCTGCATTTGGTGGTATCGGTACTTTGCTCCAAACCTCTGTCGTTTTTGCGAAGAATCGATTTCCGTGTCTGTAGACACGGAAATCGATTCTTCGCAAAAATGACATAAGTATATGCCAAACTTCCGGGACCACCAAATGCAGCTCATGAAGACGCGTTTGCTGCGCCATATTTCATCTAAATCCGTTGCCTATTAAGGAAAATATCAAACAATACTTACTCTGGAGTGGGCGCGCTTTCAACACTTTCAGTTATTGTTGTTGCTGTTGTAACCACATGATCATGCACCTTGATATTGTATGTTCTTGTAACCATTTGATAATACAGACAAACATATGACTGTATAGTACATGTATATTAGTGAACGAAATATAAATTAAACAAAACAAAAACAAAATAACTTCTACTTAACTGAATACACCCACGTGCTCATTGTCGACGATTAAGGATATAATATAGACACTATTGAATGATGATCACAATGATTATTCACAACATTGCAACTCCTGATGTACACCATTAATATTTTTGAACAAGATACATTTATTTTTTTGGTTAATTGCTGCTAATGGGAATGCTTGATCGGATGCATTTGAAATACAAAGTCATTAAAAAGTTACATCGGCTTGAAATGGTGTAGATGTGGATATACAATTCGTAAATGTTTTAATGTTTTTCAGGGTTGAATATATTTTTTCTCGATGTAAATATTCCGTTCTGAGTTTGTGACTCCCCCACCCCCCCCCCCCCCCACCCCCATGCAGCAGGATAAAACGGGATCGAATCCGTTTTTATATGACCTTAGCTGTTGATAGGCCGTTAAACACCAATAAACAAACAAACAATGACTATTTCTTTGTCGAAAATTTAGCCCCGCCCCCTACACCAATCACCGCATAACTGTTTCGCATAGACATAATGTTACATCGGAGCACACGCCGTATACTATTACAAAGTATATATACATATATTGAACGAATGTTCATGTACATGTCCATCGTAGACGTCCGGCTGATGGTTCCAAGTTTGTTTGATCGAGATTGGGCGGGCTGGCCAGACACAACTGGCTATGTTAACTATTTGCATGCTGGGAAATGTGTGGGCTATAAATAGTTAAAAAATAGCAAATGACAATTCATATGATATTCCTTTACTTCTCCCTGTACATATCATGAATATGTCTTGATATTTCATTAGAATTGCCTCCTCCAGACTCAATTCTATTGAAATTACAAGACATGTTTACAGAGAGAAATAAGAAAAATATTCCTAATAATTAGTTGGCTGTTATTTTCACTGCTAGCATGCACAAGTTCGTTTCATGAGAATCAAAGCAGTGTTAGTAGCCAGCGACCATCGTGACTGTAGAACTCTGGTGGCGTTTCACTAAACTTCGTACGACTAAACTGTTCGTAAGTGCAATTTAGGATCGTCTGCAAATTTCAATTGATGGCTTTACATGTATTGAGCATGGGCTGCATATGCAGCATATGCTCAATACATGTACATCCAATAATTGTTTACAATAACACAGTGTTAATGTGAAATTTACAGACTATCATAAGTTTGCACTTACGAACAGTTTCGTCGTACGAAGTTTAGTGAAACGGCACCTAGAATCGTTGCATTGTGCTACATGAGACGAATGTTGTCTTTGACCTTATATGAAGGTGTTATGGCAGGACGGACACTCTCTTTGTTGAAGGGTTGTCAGTTTAAATGACGGCATCCATTTTGTGATTTGTGGCCGTGACTGGAGAAGTGTACAGTGGGGTCAGCGTGTAAGTGCACACACGAACGAACACGACAGGTTGGCGAACAGTGTATATCTGATCAGCTGTTGTGTGGATGGGCATACTAAATCGGGGCAGTCGCGTAAGCCATGAGCCCCATTTCTCCAGTCACAGCCACATATAAACACGAGATTCCTACATAAACCATGGTGGTCATCTCCAAACTGTAATGTTCATTTATGTAAAAGGAGAGAACACATGTGTCGTCTATTAAATATTAGCTACGTTCTTTGCTTGTTTCTTTTCGAACAAAAACATGGCTAGCCGCGCATGATAATCGCATCGTAAGGACACGATTCTCGTGCGCTATCAAAATATGTTATGCGATATTAAATTACGAAAGTATGATGGACATGCAGACGAAAACAAAAATCCCTCTACAAATTGTTAACGCATGCGCTGTGCTCCTCGTCGTCAATGCACATGTGCCGACATCATTCCGTGGCTACTGAGATTCGATCTTTCCGTGAAAACGACACTTCGTTGATCACTGCATCATTGTCCTCCGGGCACGCACTCATGTCCATGTAGCACCAAGTCTTCTGATCAGGATATGTCCCGAATACGGTCGCCGAGTCCGAACTCCGTCAACCCGATGTCTGTTGTTAACCTTTCGATCCTTAACCGGTTGTCGACGCGTACTAGTTGACGACCTCGCTGTTCCGGTAGCGTGCCGCGATCGATTTCTGAGAAGAGCGAGTCGATTGTGGACGCCTTGTACTGGTCTAGCGACCCTTCCCCGATTTCGAAACGGTTGGTCATCCACACTTCCCGCTGACTGGAACTTTCGCCAGAGGTCTGCGGATATCGTCTGCTGGCGTCTAACATGTCTTGCCGCCTGGAAAACAATGGTCGCCATAAATAAAGTGTCTTAACATTGTTCAGACTTTCTACATTATTCGATCATAGTTTACATACCTGGCGGGGTAAGTTGCAGAATTCTGGCGTCCTTTATCCTCAATTCATTCCCGACAAATGACGAAAACTGGCGTTTTTCCTACTCGTATAAAGCATGGTTTTCACGCAGTCGTCATATGATAGCTGCTAATCTACTAGAAACCAGTAACACTGATAGTGGATGTACCTCTCAAGAACTTCACAAATTGTTTAGTCATTTCACCTGAAACTTGGTAACAGGGTCCGCATGGGTGGGCTATATAATGAAACTATGGATGATGAAAAATAATCATAATCAAATTTCGAGGCAATCTGACTTACGGTTACAGAGATGCATGTAATATATACCCGAAAGCTTTAAGGCAATTTTCGGACAGACAGACAGACAGACAGACAGACAGACACACGAACAGACACATGAACAGACACACGGACGTACTTACGAGAAGTACATTGTGGGTTTCCCAATGTTGATGAATCCTAAAAACACACAATGATCAATCATACAGAAAAAACAAATTCATAACGTGGTTAAAAACGGAATAAGCCTCTCGTAACACGTCCATCACTTTGTGGTGAGCCTCACAATGTTGCTCTCGTATGTACTGACAGACAGACAGAAGGACAGAAAGGTCGGGGTACATAAAACATGATCGGATATATGATTTGTTTTCGCTTATTAGTAGCTATTGTTCGACGAACGCGCACATTTACTGCCGTTGTATACATGTACGTATTGTGTTTGCATTATTGTCGTTTTCTTTTTCTTAATTTCTCTACAAACGAGAAATGGATCCTCTTCCACTCCGACTCGATAGAGAATTGCAGAGCTCCAGATAAGATGCGTATTGGCGTATTGTTCGCACGTATTGTAGCTGAATACGCATTGATTACCAACAGTAAAAGTAAAATACGCATTTAATTTGAAATCAGGTGGTAAAATACTCTTTAGACACAAAGCTTATCTGGAGCTCTGGAATTGTGACAATTGACAACTCGTTATTGCCTTTTCTTTCGCTCGGGAAATCAGTGGTATTGAACGGAGAGATAACTTTGGTTTATTGTTTTGATTTCTCAAGTAAATTTAGATCGTCAACAGAAAGTTGTGTTTCATGAAATGAAAGTGAATGAGTTGAAAGTCCTACCAATAGCTAGGGTCATATAGAGACGGGACCACAGTTTAAACTCTCATCCGGATTGGAAGTCCTAACCCGATTGTGTTCTAACCCGAAAGATGTCATCTAAAGAGTGAACAACAACAATTATTGGATTTACATTTATTGAGCATAGGCTGCATATGCAGCCTATGCTCAATAAATGTAAATCCATCAATTATATGTCTCCTTATAGTACAACCTGGGGCGGGGGAGTGCAGGTTTAATGTGTCTGTAATATTACCCACACAATCAGGTGCCAGTATCATACATAAATAAATACATATCACAATGTTTATTTCCATGAAATAATTGCAATTTCCCACTATCATAATTACTAATTACTAATTATCAAATATTCATCGGTCCACTCTAAATAAAGTGTGCACAGTGGACTAATTGTCGAATATCAAATAAAATAAATCATGTTTTTTTGCAGACAAAATTAGTTTTGTGGATAGAATCAGTGGTGCCGCACTCCGCGCCGGCGTAACATGTGAAATATAAGGAATACTCATTATGCTATCACCAGGGGCGGATCTGGAAGGGGTTCCGGGGTTGCACGGAGCCAGCCACGGAGTTTACATGGATCACAGTTTAACACCAGTTGGAGTCTGAATTGAAATGCCGTAAAACACAGGAAAATGCATTTCGAAGAGCTCGAAAATAGGACAACCCCCTACTTGTGAACGATAACTCTTGCAATTACTCCCGTACCGTCCGCAGCTAGCTAGACAACACCCCCCCCCCCCCCCCGTTCCCCAAATGCTGGATCCGCCCCTGTACACGTACTATGAAACTCGCCTACGTGTAGCACATTACGGTGTTGTCCCTGATTCTACAATATGACAGTCTCCTCCAATTGAAATTGGAAACATCTATATTGGGATATCGAACACAGTGACACGCACGATAACAACACACCGACATACAGTGGGGTCAGCGTGTAAGTGCACACACGAACGAACACGACAGGTTGGTTCCAACCTGTCGTGTTCGTTCGTGTGTGCACTTACACGCTGGCCCCACTGTATGCTGAAACATGTCACGACTTTGAATGTTGTAATTTTGATTTGTAATTCATAAATATCGGCATACACTTTATGGACCAGGGGCCTGTTTCACTAAGTTTTCTACGATGAAATATTCGTACGAAGATTTCTATGAATTTGATTTTTTTAACATTAATGGTACATGCCTACTCAGTAGGCACAAACTGTTCTTTCCAGGAATTAAATAAGTGTATAATTGTGTCACTATTCCACCAGTTCTAACTAGAAATGTGGCCTATCGGCACACGAATGCCCCCGCTGGCAGCCAAAGAAAACGAGACATATTTGATTACAAGCCATTTACCCGAGCGTTAAGGTTTTGAACGCACCTTGATCCTGGGCTTAGTGGGGGCGGGACGAATGTGGATTTGTCACAGAGCGGTAGAGGACCATTGTAGCAATGCGTGTGTGAAATGTGAAGCAGATCCGAGCAAGGAAACACAAATTATAAGCCATTTAACTGAATGTTAAGGTTTCAAACGCACCAAGTATGTGACCTTGACCCTGTGCTTAGCGGGGGCAGGACGAATGTGGATTTGTCATAGGGCGGTAGAGGACCAGTGGAGCAATGCGTGTGTGAAAATTAGTGTAGGATTGAGAAACGCGCACGTAGATTTGTCCCAAAGTGGCAAGTGAACAATTAAAGTGGAAAAGGTGAAGGTCAAAGGTGAAGGTGGAAGTAATGGGTGGTGGAGTGTGTAAGGCATGTTCATATGTATCATGTGTATAAATATTTAAGCGATTGGCAAAAGTATTGAGAAGTTATTGTAGGATTGAGAAACGTGCACGTAGATTTGTCCCAAAGTGCTAAGTAAACATTTAAAGTAGAAAAGGTGAAGGTCAAAGGTGAAGGTCGAAGTACTGGGTGGTGGAGTGTGTAGGGCATGTTCATATGTATCATGTGTATAAATATTTAAGCGATTGGCAAACGTATATTTAAGCGATTGGCAAAAGTATTGAGAAGTTAGTGTAGGATTGAGAAACGTGCACGTAGATTTGTCCCAAAGTGCCAAGCAAACATTTAAAGTGGAAAAGGTCAAGGCCAAAGGTCAAGGTCGAAGTACTGGGTGGTGGCGTGTGTAGGGCATGTTCATATGTATCATGTGTATAAATATTTAAGCGATTGGCAAAAGTATTGAGAAGTTAGTGTAGGATTGAGAAACGTGCACGTAGATTTGTCCCAAAGTGCCAAGCAAACATTTAAAGTGGAAAATGTCAAGGCCAAAGGTCAAGGTCGAAGTACTCGGTGATGGAGTGTGTAGGGCATGTTCATATGTATCACGTGCATAAATATTGACATAATATGTGAAGCCATGTAGAAGTTACTAAAGAATATGGTAATATCGGGACGTACGTACGGACGGACGGACGTACGGACGTACGGACGGGACGGACAGACGTACGGACGGACGGACAGACGGACGGACGGGACGGACGTACGGACGGACGCCGGTAACACTATATGCCCCCGTACCTTTCGGTAGCGGGGGCATAAAAATTACAAGTGCCCGCTATACAGATATAATCATTTAGTAATATTTAGTTTACTGACACTGACGCGCGTTGGTATCATATGCAAATTATGCATGATATTTGTAGTGTTATTATGTATACTAATTAAATGAGCCACCTGAAAAAATAATATTTTCGACAGGTTATAAAGTATGATTATTGCACATCAAAAATAAATACAGAGAATAAATAGTAATGTTCGTTAATGTTTTAAGGAAACATTGTTATAGCCCCTGGTATCATTGTGAAAATTTAAGTCTGAAATAAAATTTATAATAATGACAATCAATACGTGGGGTAATGGTGAATGAATGTTTATTTTGCCAGAAAATGACTCAGATGATGTTTCTGATATAAAGAACAGTTTGTGAGTGGGCATGTACCTGTTTAACGTGTTTCTCTAATGCTACCAGTTTGTATCTACGGGTTCATGACATTAAATGTATCACATTCACGAAAGAATTTCCAAAATTGACTGTTAGACGAAATGTTGTTGTGCATTTCAAGTTTATACTTACGAATTGCTTAGTCGTACGAAGTTTAGTGAAACAGGCTCTTGGAGCCTGTTTCACTAAATTTCGTACGAATAAAGTGCAAAATTATTATTTACCTACATGTACAAAGTCGTACGAACTGTAGTGAAACGGGCTCCAGGTATGTTCATTTCAGTTTATATTTGTGGAGAAAAAAATCTAATTTCACTACAAAGAAGAGTTCCGGCCATATACATTGTATTATCCCGTCAACACAGTGCGTATGTGCCGTGAAACACGGTGCCATGAAACATTTTTGATATCCAGTCAATACTATTTTTGCATTTTACAGCCATTTGTAGGTGTTGACGGGATAAATAGAATAGTAGGTTAGTGCCGTGAATGGGAAAAAAATATCTGGCGCTGCACGGAAACGGGATGTGCTCGGCAGAGCCTCGCCCATCCCGTTTCCTGAGCCTTGCCAGATATTTTTTCCCATTCACGGCACTAACCTACTATTCTCTATGTATGCTAGTCCCTTTAATGACGAATGTTCAGCAATTGCCCGTCCGGTGAACGTAGTGTTCTGAATTATTACAAAGCCGACTCTAAACCAACTGTATTAGGAATACACTTGTATGCTACATTGTGTATACAAATATTAAAATAGTTTCTGTTCTATGTTTCTTATTTCTCAACCAAAGTATATATTGTGACCACCCATTTGAACCGTCTCGATAGTGATCGATCACCGCATATACTTCCAGCGAGAAATAACGAACTTATTTAATTATTTGCGTCGGAAAAAGACTGTGTATCTTCAGTATGGGTTAACAGAGACGGGCGAAGCTATTAAAACTGGTAAAATGAAAATGGCGTGCTGTCTACGAACTACTGATTCAATTAGCGGTTGTTCTGTTGGGCTATTTAGGAATTAACATCTTTTAGATGTTACATTATTGAAGTCCAACGACGTTTTCATTGCGACTTTAGGGAAGTTCAGAGACGTGTAATCAAGGACGGGTGTAAGCCAGAAAGGGACGCGATGTACGAGTAGTTGTATCTGTACAGTTTTTTATTTATTTATTTATGTAATTGTATTTAACGGTCTATCAACAGCTGGTGTCATTTTAGGCCGGGTTAATGAGGTCGAATCCCATGTTTCACCTGTACGAATGGAGGTAAATTCCAAAATCAGAACGGGTTATTGAAATAAATATATATACATGTATAGTCAGCCCTGAAATTAGACTAGCCTGACCTGCCTCCTGGTCCTCACCAAACCAGAATCGCTTACGGTAGTCTTTCTAACATGAACATAGCGAACAGTGCAGACCATGGTAAGATTGCACGGAATTGCAGGTCGATCTGGTGCTCCGCTGGTCATACACTCCATAACGCCCTTGTGTCGAGACAGCGTGTCACATGAATAGAGAAATGGGGCTTATGGATTTTGCGATAAGTGTAAATCCAGATCAGCTTGTGCATCCGCACAGACTGATCAGGATCTACACTGATCGCCATTTCATCAATGAAACACCCGTCATGCTTCAAACCAGCAATACATATCCTTATCAGGCTACACGAGTGCGCTATTTGATCAGGATCTACACTGGCCCCATTTCTTCAGTCACAGCCACATATTACTTACAACATGAAATATAGTATATGTGTATCTGCATATTGCATCACAGCGTGTATGACAGTGGCTAGCCGTGGTGGAGATTATTTGCCGAATAATTCCAGCACAAAAATATTTACACAATTCCCTAACATTTGATTGGCCCGTAGCAAGTCTCTGTCCAAAATTTATATCCCAGTAAACTCCCACGCCGAACTACTTTCTGCAACCGTGAGGCGCAGCTGAAATAATTATTAAGAAAACGGAAAATAAACACATTTTCTTGATGAATTTAATTCAAATGCTGGAATTATAAGGAATGAATGGCATTTTTGTGGAATTTATCGGGGATATAAACTTGGAAAAGTCGCGGGAATACTGGACGAGGCCTTCCGGCCTTCGTCCAGTATTCCCGCGACTTTTCCAAGTTTATACCCCGATAAATTCCACAAAAAGGCCATTCATTCCTATATTATTTGCCGATTATTTGCCGATTATTTGCCGATGGCTCGATATACACTGTCACTCACGCTGGGATAAACATATTGTAATATACGGAACACAACAACAAACATCAATTCTAGTAAAGCTCTTTCCTGAGATGCACTTGTGTATTGAGTCCCACTGGTCGTAGTTTCGACTTTAGCTCTGGATAAGTTGCCTCAAACGATTTCTGTGCAGCAATCGGACGTCGTTTACTCCGGACCTTGGACATACACTTGTATCCGAAGAAGAAATCACGCATAAAACGCGCAAGTCTACGCCGAACAGCATAAAGCTGCATCGTTGCTAAGGGGCGCATCTTGGACATGCATTTTGTCCCGATAACATAATGCATTAAACGCGCAAGTCTCTCACCAGATCGCAGTAATCTGCACCGTTGCTAATGTCAATCTTGGACATGCATTTTGTCCTATAAAATCACGGGTAAGTCTACACTGGATTTCAGAAGTCGACTCCGTTGCTAATCGGAGAATCTTGGACATGCATTTTCCCGATAAAATCCCTGCCAGGAAGCGTCAATATTTGCATTTGTGTGACACTACCATTCCAGGCACGTGGTCTCTCTGACAGATGGTCGTCTGTTGACGTTGACAGACGACACTTACAATTACAAGAGATACACGTCGTCAGAGAAGGGTCGTTGGGTGCAAACTAACCAAATTTCCATTCAGACCTGTCCACTATACGTACATTGATAACGTCACAGGCATTCGGCGCGTTTCGGCCCTCATCGGTATAACTCTATATATATTAACAAGGCTTCTAACTTTGGTCGGACACGATTTCGCGATTTTATTAACGCTAATGTGAATATTTTGGCGGAAAGTGCACATGTTCATTTCAGAATTATTGTTAAATTACTAAAATAATATAGAACATATGTATGCAAATAATATCGAATTACAGCTCCTTTTCCTAGGTCGAGTACAACCTCGTATCATAACAAATGAAAGAATGTGTTTAAGGCTCTAACGTCAAATTTGTAGTGGCAAGTTCATAAAATCATTTGAGAAGTATCGATATCCTGCAGAAATACATAGCATGCATAGAAAGTTACACTTTTAAACATGTTATTTTGTTATGATACGAGGTCGTGTCCGTCCAAAGTTAGAAGCCTTGTTCATATATATATATATAGTGATACTGATGAAAGCCGATTACATGCCAATGACTGTGGATAGAGTCCCCATCTACAAATACTGCAGATCATGGGGGCCGTTTCACTGTACGACTAAAATGTTCGTAAGTGAAAACATATGATAGTCTGTAAATTTCACATTAACAATGTTTTTTGTAAACAATTATTGGATTTACATTTATTGAGCATAGGCTGCATATGCAGCCTATGCTCAATAAATGTAAATCCATCAATTGAAATTTCCAGACGATTCTGAATTTGTACTTACGAACATTTTAGTCATAATAAGTTTAGTGAAACGGCTCCATGGTGAGATGGCTCGATGTAAAGAACAGTTTGTGCCTACTGAGTGAGCATGTACCTTACATTGGCAGTCACAACTATTAGGCTGAGACAGTTGTGTCCTGTGTAGATCCAGCTCAGCCTGTGCATCCGCACAGTCAGAGCAGGATCTACACTGTTCGCCGTTCCATCACGAAAGCATCCGTCATGCTTCTAACAAGCTGATATACTGTTATCAGGATACATGAATGTGTTAATTGATCGGGGAATACTCTGGTCACAGATCCAATACACCCAATGTTTGCCAGTCACAGCCACATTTACACTGGGGGAACATTCAAGGCAGGTGGCCGGCCGCTCGACAATCCCTCACTCACGCGAGGCGACTCGACACGACATCACGTTTGTGAATATCAGCCCTACAGTGGGGTCAGCGTGTAAGTGCACACACGAAAGAACACGACAGGTTGGAACCAACCTGTCGTGTTCGTTCGTGTGTGCACTTACATGCTGACTCCACTGTACTTGAAATAGACTTCATTTGTAAGTTGCTACCGTTATACAATGATGGATTGTAGCTAGTTATTTCCCTTTTAATTTATTTATAGAAATCCGGTCCAAATTTTAGGATCTTATTGCTTGTAAAAAGGGCGACTGTCGCATGATTTGCTTGAAAATGAGTAATTATAATGATTTCGGCTAGTGTTGATTCAAATCATCCGACATATCTGCGCAAACTGATCCGGGACTGCATTATTTGATTCATATGTTCACACTCATTGATGTTATTGCTTTCAGTGTAGACGCAGATAAACTGCGTTAGTCTGCAAGAAATAAACGATGAAATATGGCATAGGACCGGATCTCTATGAATATATTTGTAAAGGGAAATAAGCTAGATCCCTCAATGAATACACGTTAACTGAGCTAATTTCATTGAGTCGAGTATGAGAGGCGGTTGTTAATACAGCTATATGTTTAATTGCTTCTAGCCTACAATGAAGTAACAATGACCATGTTGTATTACATCTCAAGCTATTATATGCATGTATTTATCTGTGAGAGAAAACCCGTCAACTTACAAATACAATGTACTACACAATGAAGAGAGAGAACATCCGTAATCACCCGCGTGTACCCGCCTACAGTCGTCACACAAATGCATACACAGATACAAATGCCCCCGAAACATTATAAAATTCATTGTTGTTCGGAAATGTTATTACAAATGTAATAAATAGGATATTCCATCGTCCATGTTTGAATAGCTCGAACTAATACACTCGTGTACGTCGGCTTTCGCGTAAATAACTCCTTCGCTCCGCTTACGCAGAAGCCAACCATGTTCGATGAAATATCCTCTATGTATCCGCCTCTAGGCGATAACACGTGTTTATCTGGGCGGGAATATAAACATTTACATTCATCGGGTAACATAAAATTATCGGTTACCATACATGCATAGATCCTCCTATATTTGGTGCACATTTTTGGAGCTTATATTTACGGGGTTTATATTTACGAAATTTTGATAAATGTTGCATTTATTATGCAACATTTATCAAAATTTCGTAAATATAAACCAGACCGACGACCATCGGCCTGCTTCTTTACTGGGCTATATATCCCGGGTATGGAAGGTGTTCGAGCCAATTCCCACCCTTAAATATAAGACGAATCGAATAGAATCGGGTAACTCGTTATGCATTGACCGATTACTTTGATTGATTACAAATGGGCGTGGCTTGCCGTGACTAGATACGTATATCTGGACAACAACTGCTTTCTCTGGCGTTCCAAACGGGTGTTTCATTGATGAAATGGCGAACGGTACAGGTCATGATCAGACTGTGCGAATGGTAAAACGCAGAAGCCCCGAGTCTCCAGTCTCGAGTCATAGCCATATGCAATCTTAAGTATACTTCAGCAATACATACTATTGCCATAAGTTTGAACTCCACTATAAATTTAGTTCTCAAGCTTATCTTCGATTTATTTATTTACAAACATGATACATCAATTATCTCGTCAACCACAGAACCGCCTGCGTTAAACTTGCCCAGATTATCAATGTTTCTGTACATCTATTTGCAATGCCAACTCACAATCAAGCAGCTTGATTTTCTGAACCTGAGCTGTAGTACAGCTCAGGCTCAGAAAATCAAGCTGCTTGACTTCAAGCATAATATTCAAGTATTTTGCTATAATTCCAGCACAAAAATATTTACACAATTCTCTAACATTTGATTGGCCCGTAGCAAGTCTCTGTCCAAAATTGATATCCCAGTAAACTCCCACGCCGAACTACTTTCCGTAACCGTGAGGCGCAGTTAAAATAATTCTTAAGAAAACGGACACATTTTCTTGATGAATTTATTTCAAACGCTGGAATTATAAGGAATGAATGGCCTTTTCGTGGAATTTATCGGGGATATAAACTTGGAAATGTCGCGGGAATACTGGACGAGGCCTTCCGGCCTTCGTCCAGTATTCCCGCGACTTTTCCAAGTTTATACCCCGATAAATTCCACAAAAATGCCATTCATTCCTATAATAAAGAAATTGATAAAGTGTGGCAAGTCTGGCGCAGGCAGTAGTGTATGTTGATTCAATGTTGCCCAATGTCTATATATTCACTGGTGCTGAATTTCGCGCCGGCGTTTACTATTGCACTTAGAAATAGGCGGCGGATTCCTGATGAATTCCCATTTAGCTACATGCAGGAGATATATACTCCATACAAACATGTTCGTCTAGTAATCGGCGCAAGAAATGTGCACCGGATACTAGACAAAAATGCGATTATGCCTTAGCTCTAATAGTAGAACTAAGTGGTAGGAAACCGATACATTTTTAGACGTGAAGCATATTACGCCGGCGCGGACTGCAGCACCAGTGGCATATTATAAGTTATTGTGATTCTACACAGGCTATATGGTGTAATATTGCCCGTCTGGAGGTATGTTCACCCGAGGCGATAGCGGTATTTGTCATACCACAGATCCTGTATTTGGCCGTATAAACATATCTCTTCTTTTGATCTTTGCGTTTTTTTTTTCAGGAAGAAAAATAATCCGAGATTAGATTTTCTACCGTCAATCTTAATATAAAGGCGTAAATGAACATTTCGTTTTTTTATTAAACGAAAACAAACTAAATATGGAGTAAGAAATCCATCGAAAACGACTTTATGACAGTTTTTTTATATCGTGTAATTTAATTTATATTCCACTGCTCTATCGATCTGCTCTCCCTTTGGCGCCTATAGAATAATGCGACTGGTTCCCAAACATTCGCTGTCATTGCTACGCCGCGGTTTCGTGCGTGGAACCCATAGTTTGTGACCTAAATATAGCCGTGTCACGAAGGCAAGCGTGTTGAGATTTGAAAAGCAATTTTCGTTATTTTGGCTAATTTTTCGCTCATATTTTGATGAGCGAAGAATATTTATGGAAAAATAAACAATAAAGACTGGTTTTGAGTGTACAATTTGTTACTTGTATTGATCAATTCGGGGTTTTATTGTGTTTAGTGAGGAATACAATTCGCAATCGGTAGACGCTTGCAAAATGTGTCTTCATTGGACGAGAGGCGCCGGAGGGGAATCGCAATTCCTGTATGTCCGACGGCCTTGGCAGGTCATATAATATATATGACCAGGCAAGCTAGCCAATCAAAAGCCGAGAAACTTATCTGCGGTATGACAATATCCGTTCTACGTCGCGCGCACGTTTTGACTGGTCATTAAATGAGACAAGCCTTGTGATTTTGTACATGTGTGAATTGTCATGAAAAAATATTTACAGAAACTGTGATACTTTCTGTACATGATCTCGAAAGTTTACGAAATCTTTGTAGCAATACGGAACTTTATTCCGCATTTTCTATGAAGATTTCGTCAACTTTCAACGTCAGTTACGGAAGTTATCGTAACTTTAGTAACAACGAATCATGAGATATCGCACATCTTCGCGCATGGATTGTCTCATATGGAAATATGGCTGGTGTTCATTTCCAAATAGTTTTCGAAGACAACATGTAAACAATCTAATTCACACCCGAAATATTTTCCCGCCCAATTGGTACGAAAATATTTCAAATATCGGACAAAACATCCATTCCGTTTCCTAGTGGTATTGGCACTACAATACTGAGTAGTCGCCTGGCTCCAAATATTGACTGGATTTTGTCTACTGTCTGTTTCACGAAAGCTGCCCAAATTTTACGGCTATATAGACAATTCAAAAACAATATTTTTTTGATAATATTAAATTAAAGGAAAATTTAAGAATGAACCTTCTTTTTATTTCGTGAAATTTGGTTAAATATTGATTTTATTACGAAAAATTTATTTCTCTATGGGAATTTAACATGGGGGAAAAATAGGTAAGGAAGTGTGGGAGGAGTCAAAAAACGAAAAATTTTGGAAATTGACTCCGAAACCTGACTAGATAGCTTGGATATGATCTAACTAAGAAAACAAAAAAGTTAAATTTTAAAAATCGGTGCAGTATTTCTGAAATTCAAAAACAATTCCCCATGTTAAATCCCCATAGACCACTCTTCACTCCACTCCGTGAAGATATCTATGAGGAATTAATATGGGGAATTTTTTTTTCGCAATAAAATCAATATTTGACCAAATTTCACGAAATAAAAAGAAGGCTCATTCTTAAATTTTCCTTTAATTTAATATTATCAAAACAAATATTGTTTTTGAATTGTCTATATAGTCGTAAAATTTGGGCAGCTTTCGTGAAACAGACAGTAATTTCATAACTTTCTATAGACTAAATGTAGTGCTTCAAGCTGATCCTACCCTTTTCAGACTCGTAGCCTAGGCACATATTTCACTGACCTTTAAAATAAGTCAAAATAAAATTAATCTCACAAGGCAATCCGTTATTATTTAATATTAAAATAATTAATCTATTTTCTGTAATTTAAAAGAGTAATTTCAGCTTTCATAAAGCGTGATACGATGTTTATAAAGGTGAAGTTACTAGATTTATCTCCGTTTCAGTTCTGATAGATCAATCCATACAAATAGCAAAACGATGTAAATGGCAAAATATACGTAATATACTTTGCAAAATAGTAAATCGAAAGAAAGCGATTACGGACCCGACTATACCCAGTTACGTGATGTACATCATGTGTCACATGAGCCACGTTTTAATGGACAGCCGTTTGTTATCACGTCATCCGTCGCCAATTCCGCGTATAAGAGGGTCTGACAAACGCTTTACAGTGGAACCTCTCTAAACCGGACACCCTGGGAGGTCCCCAGGGTGTCCGGTTTAAAGAGGTTCCACTGTAATTCAAGCATGCGAGTCGTAAGAATCACGTATATGTGAGTTGTATTCACGGGCAATCATGTTATAGAAATATCACTGTGAAACCCATCAGAAGTAATCGTATTGATATTTAATGGATGTCCGGCTTAACGAGGTTTTACTGTATAACTGTCAATAATGAAATTGCCAAGAACACGACGAAGCGCTCGTTATATTCATTACACATGCCACTCCTGTATTCTGATGTGCGTTTGAAGCTTCATATAAAGGGCATCAGAAATGTTTCTCAAATGTAGAAGGAAAAGACAAACAGTGTAGGTCCTCGTCAGACTGTTGATCTGACTCTCTCTCTCTCTCTGGTCCCAACGAAAATAAGCCCAATTTCTTCAGTCACAGCCAAAAGTGCATTTTCCCCAGAAAATTGCATAAACATAAAAGGAAACTTATGTAATGCGTTTAGGCAGCTGGCAACAGACATACGGGTTAGCATATACGAACAAATGTGGAAAATATTAGTAGGAAATATATAAAGCAGCACATATAAAACATTTAACGCAAACGGGCTTTAAGTATAGTATATATACGGCAAAGTCCGTTGTATATGTTAACCCTTTGAACCCGAAAGCCCGCTATAGCGGTTTATGCAAACAGTGCACATACAGATGAGCCGGCTCGTAACGAGCCGTCTCATCAGGATCTGCACTTTTTGCAAGTACATATTTCTTAGAACAAAAACACCCCCTTTTCATAAATGGACGAATCTGAAAATCGTTTTGTGACCATTGGATTGGTCGGAACATTAGCATATCACAGTCCATTCCAGTTCCTCAGGGTTGAAAGGGTTAATGTTCACATAACAGTGTAAGCATTGCTACGTGACCGCTTGCTATGTTATAAGCGCAACTGAGAGGCCACCTGAAATATGCATCAATGTGTTAGTATTTTGGTAGTTATTTGAAAAGAAATAACATCGTTCGTGCTACGACAAAAAGGACCAGTGTAGCTCGAGATTCATTATAATACGGAACATCCGCTCGGCCGAACCGTTTGGAATGGGTCGAAGTGTTAGATTAAATATACTTTTTCCGCGATTTATATCAATTCAATTCAATCCAATTCAGTAACTGGAATGGACTGTGATATGCTAATTTTACGACCAATCCAATCATCACAAAATGATTTTGAAATTAGTTCATTTATGAAAAAGGGGTGTTTTGTTCTAAACATATGAAAAGTACTTACAAAAAGAGCAGATCCTGATGAGACGGCTAGTAACGAGCCGGCTCATCTGGATCTGCACTGTTTGCGAACCCCGCTTTATCGGGCTTTCTGGTTCAAAGGGTTAAATATCGAAAATGTCGAACAATTGTAAAACATAATAGTTATATCGTTTCATTTTTCTAAATAACACTTGTGCCAAGCCAAACGAGTCGTGCGATCAGCACAGCACAGCTTCCGTGCATCTACTTGGTCCGGTTCAAATTCGCCATGGCGCAGTCTGGTCACTATGGAGTTGATGTGGCAAACAAAATAGACCCACATCAGGATGTACGAGCCTGCTACTGAGCCTGTGCTACACAGGTCAACATCTCAACACGCGCTCTCGTTATGATAGTCAAAAAGGTATCTGCGTCTAGAAAGAATGGGGCTAATGGCATTTGTATGGAAGCTGTAACCAAGCGACAATCGGGTTTATGGAACTTGCGACCAGTGTATACCATGATCACGGTCTACGCTGTTCGTCCGTCCGACAATGAAACACAAACCATGTTTCCAACAAATATCATATTGGCACTACAATACTGAGTAGTCGCCTGGCTCCAAATATTGACTGGATTTTGTCTACTGTCTGTTTCACGAAAGCTGCCCAAATTGTACGGCTATATAGACAATTATAAAAAAAAATATTGTTTTTGATAATATTAAATTAAAGGAAAGTTTAAGAATGAGCCTTCTTTTTATTTCGTGAAATTTGGTCAAATATTGATTTTATTACGAAAAACATAGCAGTTACGACCTTATGTTACTAGACCATCGATATATCAAATAACAGAACCGAGGTAGCGGATGAGATGCTACATTTGCCATAAGCCCTATTTCTCAGTAACAAATGTGTCTACTCACCGGCCGAGATCCCCTCGCCACCATATCCACACCGCTCCGCTTGCCACCCGGGGGACAGTTCCGGATAAAACACCCTGTACACGTGTAAAAGGTCACTAGCGACACAAGCGCGAATGTCAACATTTGTGAGTATCCTATTAAACCCATTGTGCTTGTCTATTAGTTCTACCGCTTCAAGCTTCTATGGCAACGTTGATGTTTCCTGTGGTGATTAAACCTCAGGATTTTCCTCTTTTACTTCTTCGTCTGCGTCGCTTTGTTCTCCGAGTACGTTATTTGGCTACGAACGGTCGACAGACGCTGTCCTTCTGAGAAAATATGGAAATGTCGTTAACTATATTTTAACTATACATCACTGTGTACGAAATAAATACATATTTATTCATGCGCAGTACAATGTCGTTAATGCTTTTCTTTAATAGTTAGTATATTTTATATATTTGTAATAACTTTAATGTTCAGTTTGCTGCTTCTTTTTCTGTGTTCTGTTTCTTTCTCTGTAATTCTCCTATGCTCCGTCGCGGTAGTTTCGTTTCTTTGTCTTCGTTGTGTTCAAGAAAAAAAATAGTTCCTTCACAGTTCCTCGCTCTTTTATTATTTTTAATTTATTGAAATGCCAAAGACCTGCGCAGACGATATCACTGCGTTATTGGTTTCCGAGTCCCAGAGATTGTGAAACGTATCACTGCGCATCTAAGTCCGACTGAGGCACGTGACGTGTATGCGATCAATTGAATAGCTTCGGGCTTATACGGGCTTATATACTCTCGGCGGCGATTTGGGTCACGTGAATTCATACCATATTTTGACCCCGTCCGTGGGAAGATGTTTGCTCACACGTGTTACGCAACGCGTATTTGATTAAACGGGCTCTGACTAACGTAAAGAATGATGCAATTGTTGTCATCTGCGACCATGATATTGTATCGCCTGCGTAAATCAGAAACGCGTGTATTTTTCACTTGAAGCGCTTACCGGAAATACCATACCCGTCCCCATGTTGACATAGCAATGAACAATGTATTTATCACTTTAACGGGCTAAAATGATCAACTTCAGGTTGTCGATTTACATAGACAGATTGGACATGCGCACTCCAACAGTCTGCTCGCTTGTCTAAAATGCCCGTCTGGCACTCAGAAAAGAGTCATTTTAGCGAATTGACAACACATGCAGCTGGTGATTAGCATAATTAGGGGTCGTAGCTAGTTATCTTCCGTTGAATTTATTTATAGAAATCCGGTTAAATTGCTTGTAAAAACAGCGAGTGTAGCATGATTTGTTGTGAAAAGGAGTCAATATAGTGATTTCCACTAATGTTGATCCAAATCATCCTACATATCTACATAATCGACTATTACTTTCAAGATGCATGATCACGTGGTTACAACAAAAACAACGCCCACTCCAAAGTAAGTAGTATTTGATAAGTAAGAAATAAACGCTGAAATGCAGCATAGGACCGGATCTCTATAAATAGACTGGCAAAGGGCAATAACTAGCTATGATGCCTCATTATACACAATGAATATATTCGTAGAATCTACCAAGGGGCCGTTTCACTAAACTTCTTACGACTAAAATGCTCGCAAGTGTAAAATTACGATAGTCTGTAAATGTCGCATTAACAATGTTTTCTTGTAAACAATTATTGGATATACATTTATTGGGCATATGCTGCATATGCAGCCTATGCTCAATCAATGTAAATCCATCAATTGAAATTTCCAGCCGATCCTAAATTTGTACTTACGAACATTTTAGTCGTACGAAGTTTAGTGAAACGGGCCCCAGAAGTTTGGACGCACGGACGCCGATATTGAGCGCTACACGCGCACTAGTGCTGCACTCCGCGCCGGCGTAAAATGTGGCCGTGACTGGAGAAATGGGGCTTATGCGATTTATGATCAGTGTTGCTCCTGGTCAAATTGCACGCTCGTGTAGCCAGATAACGATCTATATTGCTTGCTAAGCGCATCACAGGTGTTCATTGATGGAATGGCGAACAGTGCATATCCTGATCAGACACTGCGGATACATACGCTGATGTGGATCTACGCTGGTTACAAAACCCATAAGCGCCATTTCTCCAGTCACAGCCACATATGTTTTACGTCGAATTTGGCGCCGGATTCCTGACGAATTCCCAGTCATCTACATGTGGAAGATACTGCATGAACACATTTTCGTCTAGTAACCGGCGCAATAAATTTGCGCCGGTCACTAGACGAAACTGCGTTTTATGCGATATATAGCTCTAAGTAGAGCTGAGTGGCATCTTGTCAGGAAACCGGTGCAATTTTCGACGTGAAACATTTTACGCCGGCGCAGGCTGCAGCACCAGTGACACGATCACTGGTTCTTACTCAAACTTGGAAAAGTCGCGGGAATACTGGACGAAGGCGGAAGGCCTCGTCCAGTATTCCCGCGACATTTCCAAACTGATTTATGTGTACAGTAATCATTTTTCCAGAATTATTTACCATTTCCCCTATAATAATAAATTACTAACATTATGTTGTTCCATGTTAATGACACTATTCCATTATTCAAGACATGAACATCTTAAATATAATGACACACATGTATACCCTGGTGAGATGATTCGTGACTAGCCGGCTCAACTCCATCTACAGTGTTTGCACAAGTTGGCTTTTTTGTCTGTTTTTGTGTCTGTGACTGGATAAGTGGGGCTTATGGGTTTTGCGACAAGTGTAGATCCAGATCAGCTGATGCATCTGCGCAGTATGATCATGCACTGTACTGGTCGCTAGCCCATCAATGAAACACCGTTAATCGTCTAACAAGCAATATATAGATGGTTATCCGACTACAGTGTGTTATCTGATCAGGAGCTGCACCCACAGGTATGAGAAGTCGTGCAGACATACACGTACGTGTCTGTGTTGTGTGCGGACTGAATGTCCACAAAGGGGCCGATTGAGACGCTACATAAACATTGTGGTATTGCACGGCGACGCAAACATTCCGTATTGAAATAAAATAAATGTTGATTTTGGAGTAAAACGTCCCGTCTCGGTATTTCATTCAACGGAAGTATCCACTGTCGGTATTCTGATACGGTGTATATTTCTCTGATACGGTGTAGCCATGCTGTATGTACAAATCGTTTCCGCATATATGTACTAGGGGAGGCTAACCGGTTAACAGAAAATAAAAAATACAGTTAACATGTACAATAACGGTTAACGAAAAACAAATGCCAATGATAGGCTAACAACATTACACTATGCCCCCCCCCCCCCCCACACACACACACACACAATAGTAATTTCGAATGGAACATGTAATACAGAAAACTTCTATAAACAGGAGCCTCACGGAGATTCCAGGATGTCAAATTTAGAAGTTTCACTTCAATTAATGTGAATCTTCAATACTAAAACGTGTGTGTGCTTTCCAATTATTGCAACGATCGTGTATGCATCTTATGCGCCTCTGATCTTGTTGCATAAATGGAGAAAATCATATTCAATCTCGAGTTTATCAGGCAAGGCTATGAAACGCGCAGAAATTCAGAGGCTCGCCGATGAGTTCCTACCTTTTCCGAGCCGAACCTGATAAATTTTACACTAGCCTGGAATTATATTTACCACGTAACCTTGGTGTATGATCACGTGGTTACAACAACAACAACAACAACAAGTACTGAAACTTCCAGAAGCCGTCCGATTCAAAGTACGTATTCTTTTATTATGTCCTTATAATGTAACGAATTTTGATGAAATATGGCGCATCAAACGCGTTTTGTTAAGCTGCATTTGGTGGTCTCGGTACTTTGGCCAAAACGTCTGCTGTCATCAGTAGACACGGCAAAAGATTCATCGCAAAAACGACATAAGTATGTGCCGAACCCCCGGGACCACCAAATGCAGCTCGCGTTTGCTGCGCCATATTTCTGCAAAATTCGTTGCCTATTAAGGAACGTATCAAATAAAAGTTACTTTGGAGTGGGCGCACTTTCAGCCATTGTTGTTGTTGTTGTAACCACGTGAGCATGCACCTTGGTAACTTATTATGCTAGTGTGTGGGCAAAACAAACATGGTTTTCGTTGAAAATAATATGGACTTGTTTCCCTTACGTCATTACCGTGACGTCATTCGGTAACGTTATGTATCGCCGTTCGACCAATGGAGGTTACTAATGGAATGCAGCAAGTTCTAAATTGGTCGACAAACTATTTGAGTTTCATACAATTGGCTCAATGTAGCTGTTCTGTGTTAACAACAAGTTATGTATTGTATCATAAGATTCCAGGCAATACTAATACATCAAAAATATATCTTATATTTTCAGGATGGCCGCCGAAATAGTATGGCCAATGACTACGTGTATGTCAGCGTCCGTGCAACGAGAGATTTCGAAGCGGCTCTATCAGTCCAAATATTTTGTCGAAGACACTATGAACAATTGCACTGCCTAATTACCAATGCATTTATATTTTGAGATATTAAAATTAGAAATCGGGTTCGCTCTTTTATCCAGCCGATATATCATGGCTTCAATCACGTACTTGGGAACGGTTACCAACGGCATACGGGTGTTAAAGTCAAATTTTGTACCAGGCACTTCCTGTCGTCAAAGGAAATGGCGTTATTGCAATTTAGTAATTTGGTTGTTGTCGTCGTCATCGTCGTCGTTGTCGATGGTGTTTTTCTGTATGTAACCAATTTGTCAATCAGTACATGTTTAGCGACGTGTAAACAAATGATACGAGCAATCATTTTTTTTTTTTTTGCTACGGATTCTTGATGTGCCATATGTATCAAACCTCATGCCCATTTTCTCACTGCTCACAGCGGAACAATTCGACTTGTTGTCAGTCATTCAAATGGTCTCTGTTATTACTTAGAGGTCTCAGTACATTCAGTGCTTTGATTGAATCGAGCGACATGTTCCGTGCATGTCAGCGATCCGCTCTGTTGAATCGTCGACGGGAGATGATGTAGCAGATGACTCACAATACCTAACTAGGATTGGGGGGGAATGGGCTGATTACATTTGCAACCAGTGTATATCCAGATCAGACTGCGCGGATGCGCAGTCTGATCAGGATCAACACTGATCGCCATTCAGTTGATGAATCAACTTTGCTGCTTCTCGAGAAGAGAATAGATCCGTATCGCGTCGCAAAGATCAATAGCTAGTCACCAATGACATAAGCCCAAGTATCCAGATAGTCACTGCATGGACCAGGATTTGACAAAACATGATTTATTGTTTGTGTGATCAGTGACAGACACCGTATATCCGCAGTCCGGTCATGGTCTACACTGTTTGCCAATCAAAAACACCGATATCCATCCTGCGAACATTAAAGATAATTAATAATTGGCTCGGCTATAATAGAGCACGCGGTGATGAAGATGCAAACTACTGTGTCACTGTGTCTTTGTTGAAACGGGGCGGATGGCATGTGTGGCCAGTCTAGCTTCTGGCCTGCACGTGCACGACTCATGTCACCTGATAATCGATAATTACAACAGCCTGACTTGTGTTTCACTCACTAAATAGTGACCTGTATATACACTGATCAGACTGCGTGGATGCGTCTGGATCTACACTAGACATTTCTTAAACACAACATACATTAAACAAATCAGGTTTTACCAGATATCGTTGTCCGTATGTTCTGTGACTAAGGGTGTTTGTCATATTTTCATGGAGCGGCTTCACGTGACTATGTCTCAGGTGATGTCTCAGTCACATGTGCAATCTTTGGTTGTACGATTGATTGAATGGAAATGACACATATTGACCAAGTGCCAACTTCTTTTATAGCAATTCAATGCATTTTCGATCGTTTTCACATCGTTTGTTATGCAGTGGAAGCTCCCTAAACCGTACACCCTGGGAGGTCCCCAGGGTGTGAGGTTGAGAGAGGTTCCACTGCAAAACAGACAGGTGACTACTTCAAGACAAGCGGGGGTGCTTTTAGATCATGAACACAATTTATCATTGGAGGTAAATGAGAATGAATCATATCAAGATTAAATACAACTAACTTGTATTTGTGTACTGTTTAGAAAGGTTCCACTGTATATATGTTTTCATATAAACGGGCAAAAATGGAATATATATTTCTCATACAGCTGTACCCGTAAACAAAATGCGAGATGTATAATGCTCATTAAAATGTGTAACATAATGTTCATTTGTGGTGAACAATGTTTTAATTTTGTATTACAAATAGAGATATTTTTCATTTCTCGACATCATTCTAAACAGTTTTAGAACAGTTAAACCAGTAACCATTAATAGCAGAAAAACGAGCTTTCCTGAGTAAATGTAAATGCAAATGCTTGGATTTAACGACGGCACTGGCTCGATGACCTTGTATGTCGTCTCCCAAGAAGGGGAGAAAGGAAGGAGGTGGATATAGAGGAAACCGGCCCCAATGGGCCTAGCTCTTATTAGAATAGTCCCCTCTGGTTCGTTAACGTGCCCAGACTCTCCTTTCAAATCTGATACACGGGACCGCCGTTTAAAGTCCCCATCCGAAAGGACTAGTATAGCAGGAAATACAAAGTATCTCACAAATACTGACGCCTATGAACTGAACCCTGAATAGACGGTGTTACCCCTCGGTCACTGTCTGCTCGTTCCTGAGCGAGTTATTCATCATTATATGCAGCATGTATTGTAAGAAATTCATCCGTGTGTTTTCTGGTTACTCATCAGTGTTACATGAATTTAGAAACAGGAAACAAATTTTCAAGTAAAGTAGGACACTTTCTACGTACACCTGAGTTCCCTTTCTGAGGTGTGCACAGAAACGACAACAAAACAACAGTGCCGAATGTCACAATATACGCCCGTCCAGGCAAGGCCTTTCAACAAGGGGAGATAAGCCACTGAAAACCAACAGAGTTTTTCATCTTGCCTTCGTACACATACACCGAATTTGGCTAAGATCCGTCAAGTAGAACTTGAGTTATTGCCACCAAGGGAGTACATTATCGGAATGTTGTGCAAGCCAATAGGTCTCTTCGACCTGCCGTGATAAACATGTATACTGAATTTGGTTCCGATCGGTCAAGTATAACTTGAGTTATTGCGTGGAAAAGGATACAGAGTCAGAAAAGGAAAAATGGCCGCCAATGGTAGTAAGTCAACCAATATTAAACCAATATGCTTCTTTGGCTTGCCGTGATAAGCATGTATGCTGAATTTGGTTACGATCGGTCAAGTAGAACTTGAGTTATTGCGTGGACAAGAATACAGAGTGTGAAAATTAAAGATGGCCGCCAAGGGGAAATAAGTCATCTGATCTTTTTGAAAATAGATAGAGTTCTTCACCTTGCCGTAATAAACATGTGTTCCAAATTTGGTTAGAGTAGAACTCTAGTTATTGCGTGGACAAGCTGTGCCTACCTGCCCGCCGGACTCCCGCCGCCTGCCCGCCCGTACAATGTGAATACATAATACATCCCGTTTTTTCAAACGTACGTATAAAAATTAAGAAAGAACGTTCATTGGACTATGAATCGTAGTTGTGTATAAATAGCGGCACGAATTGGTGCTGTCAGATCATCAATGTTTTCGGATGACGATCAACGTTCACATTTACTCCACTATACTATGCAGCAGCTTAATGGGGCCGAAATTAAAGGGGGCGAAGTGACGTTACAATGGTGACATATATATTATTGCAAGTAAAACACACATCTGGATAATAATTATTATTATACGTAAAACGTACCAAATTCCCCTCTTTTCGGGATAATTCATGACACAATATCAGGATGCAACATGTTCGCCAACTTCCGCTGTAATTTACGGAAATTACAGAAGTTGTTTCAGTAATGGTGGAAAAACATTATATAAGAATGGTGTGATTTACGGAATTGTTTCGGTAATCATGGGAAAAAAACCTTATAAGAATGATTTTCACGTGCATCTGGGCAATAATGATGTTATAACGATGCTAATGCATACTCGAGACTTTATGGGGACACGCTGTTTCCTCTGAATAGACTTGACGCTGTTTCGTATTAGAGAAACTACCGAAAGTGGTTGTATACTCGACCACGCTTTCAGTGAATTAAACCACAACTTCCGGTAGACTTTCAGACAACTATCGGTCTTCGTTACACGATCGGCTATTACGTCTTAGAGCGAACCTGGAGCTAAATATACAGATTTTATTGGCGGAATCGGTCTTAGAGCAAACATATGGGCAACACTCTGACCGAATGTGGTTTAATTTATTTCTGACATGATCGAGTAGAACCGATCGCAACGCATGTGTAGAGTGGATTATTCGGCTTACTACGGAAATATTTCGTAAACTGCAATTCTTACTTACCTTGAGAATTTGCTTTATTATTTTTAGAAATTGAAGTAAGTGGTTTAAAGCAACACTTAATATAAGAAAAGGAAAACTTAATATTTCAGACAATTAAGGGGGAAATTAAATACATGTACCTGGTTTTGTTGTTTTGGTTGCCGATTTGGACGCCATCTTAAATTTTGGAAAGGGCTCATGGATGACGGCGTGTCATCCGTCGGATTGCAATAATATATGGTCACGAGCTCAGTCCAAAATGGCCGAATATCGCCAAGACTAAAACTCCGGTAGGACAGAAGCTCGTGCTACATTGTACAAACAAGTCTAGTTAACCAATTAATACACATTGCTGAAATACGCAGTACTAAATCAGAACTTGTTAATAATGATATTAGCACAGATAAACAGTATTTGGCTCTGTTCAGAAGGAAATATAAGTATTGAGACTACGACTATCTATACTTGGCCATATAGTATTATATATAGTTTTATTGGCTAAATCATTTTGCAAAACATGGCTACATGCCCACACGATTTCGTTTGCATTGAGCATATACAATACATTCAGCAATCAACTACACATGCCTAAAATATAAACTGTGCAAATTGATTATTACATTATCATTTTAGAACACATATTCAAACGTTAAAATTTCAAGATCACAACCGGCGGCCATCCTGGATGACTGCGACTTTCTCGAGTTGATTCACTCTGTCGTTTGTTTGACATACAAGCTGAATTAGTTGTAGACACATGCTAGAATACCTATCACCAACGAAAGTGTGTAGAAAACCCAAGTTGTTAGGTTCAATAAGAGACAAGTGGGCTATTTAAGACGAATACTATTTATGAAGTAGCTTCTTCAAAATTCTGAAATGAGACAAATCAATTACTTCAGGAATGTGTTCAACCCTTAAAATCAAGTGCCCAATTTTTAGTAAATATTGACCGAGCATTTGCGTGGATTAGTGGTAATATGCGCCGATATAACACACTTTGTGAACAAACTCTGAATAGTTTAGCAATACGCCCCTGTCGCAAAAGTGACCGTATTGCATCTGCGAACAGCGTAGACCCAGGCCAGCCTGCGCATTCGCGCAGTCTGACCCGGGTCTACACAGTTCGCTATTTGTTAACTGGAATATTAAAACCTGCTTCTAGAAGGGTATTGATAATTATTATTGTTGTGGGTATGCGGAATGGTCGGCGGGATTCGCAATTGTCGCGCATGTTCATTTCCTGTCCATTTTGTCATCCGCTGGTCGTCAATGAATCCCACATGTCACCGGAAATGGTATGTCTGCCAGTCAAATACTTTACGTACGTTGACAAAGATCTTCCATAATGAAGGATGGTAGCTAGTTATCTCCCGTTGAATTTATATATATAAATCCGGTCCAAATTGTGTAGTTGAGGATCTTATTGCTTGTACAAAGGGCAAACGTAGCATGATTTGTTGCGCAAAGGAGTCAATATAGTGATTTCGACTGGTGTTGATCCATGCCATCCTATATATCTGTACAATCTGATCCGGTGCTGCATTATTTGTCAGATTTATATTTTCACACTTATTAATGTTATTGCAAACAGTGTAGACTCAGATCAGACTGCACATACGTGCAGTATGATCTGGGTCTACTCTATTGGCAAGAAACAACACTCATTGTTTTGTATTTATCAGTAACAAATAAACGCTGAAATACATCATAGGACCGGATCTCTATAAATAGATTTCCAAAGGGAAATAACTGGCTACGATCCCTCACTACAGATACCGGGTCTCAGATATGCAGTGATGTAACAAGGTGCATTTTCACAAATATAGTTGAGATATAACAATGATTTATGTATAGTATTTATGTATCTAAGATTTAAGACCGAAAGGCCTTCATCCATAATTGTTGGATTATCAAAAGTTTATATCCCCAATGAAGTCTCAAAATTCCAAATGTATTCCATAGTGATTAAAATTAATTGTAATCATATTTTTCTTAGTTTTCAAGATTTCAATACAATTTACACCATATTCTTATATCAGCGACGTAACGTCAACATAACATTATGGTGATGAACAGAGAATCCCTCAAAACAAATACAGTTATTCTCATTTACTCGAATAGGTATTCATCCAGAAAATTCGAACTCGCCCCGCAGTCCCGAAAAAATTGCCTACATAAATCATTCAAATGTTCACCTAAAATTCGAATTACGGCAAATTCTCGAGCTCTCGAACCAAAGGTGCTGTCCCTTGGGCAGTCAAACAACGTTAATTACTACATGTAGAACGTGTATATATTATAGTGTGTTGCTGTTTTGATGTTGTTGTATTTTTGGCATTTGAAAATTCGATTCGGTGGACACTTCCAACAGGTGTTCATGTACGAACTCTTGCCATATGCCCGGATGTGGCTACTCGCAGTCACAGAATCGTGTACACCATATGAAGTTGGAATTATTGGTCAACGGGGCGCGTTTCACTAAACTTAGTAGGACTAAAATGTACGGTACGTGCAAATTTATGATAGTCTGTAAATTTTACATTAACAATGTTTTCTTGTAAACAATAATTGGATTTATATATACAGCCTATGCTCAATAAATGTAAATCCACTGAAATTTCCAGACGATCCCTGCACTTACGAAGATTTTAGTCGTACGAAGTTTAGTGAAACGGGCCCAGAGTCCTTGAGTTTCTTGGTCATTTATCTCAGGATAATGTCTGTTCGTGATTGCATTTCACACAACTATAATTCAGCATCATCAAATGCCTGATTTACAGTGAAACCTCTCTAATCCGGACACCATGGGGACCTCCCAGGGTGTCCGGTTTAAAGAGGTTTTATTGTACTAGTGTGTACTAGTTTGCTACCCTGTATTGCTGTAATCTGTCGGTGTTTGACACTCGAAGGAAATGAATTGTCTAATTAATTGCACACCCACCAACGCCAGTAGATAATGCTGTATTTAATATTAGATGTGACAGCACTGTTTATGACTTGGCCGTAATTGCAGGTCATCTTTGTGCGTTTGATTTTATATACAGTGCGTATGTGCCGTGAAACACGGTGCCGTGAAACATTTTTGATATCCTGTCAATACGACCTAATCACTGCGTATGAATATGTGCGGTTGTCATACTAGTCGATTCTCCGATTTTGAGGATGCGGCTGATGTTATTTTTTGCATTTTAAAGCTATTTGTAGGTGTTGACGGGATAAATAGAATAGTAGGTTAGTGCCGTGAATGGGAAGAAATATCTGGCGCGGCACGGAAACGGGATGGGCTCGGCAGAGCCTCGCCCATCCCGTTTCCTAAGCCTCGCCAGATATTTTTTCCCATTCACGGCACTAACACACTATTCTCTATTTACGCAGCAGCTACACCCGATACCACAGGTTGAAGTAACGGACCGAGGTCTATAAATACATTAAATATGCCTAAAAGCATCAATAAATGAAGAAAAAAATAAGCTAAAAATGTTTTGTTTACTCCCTCCATGTACTCCATACATGTACATTTGTAGGTTTTGAGGGATAAATAGAATAGTAGGTTAGTGCCGTGAATGGTATGAATATCTGGCGCTGCACGGAAACGGGATGTGTGAGCCTCGCCCATCCAGTTTTCTAAGCCTCGCCAGATATTTTTCCCATTCACGGCACTAACAGAACAGAACAGAACATACCTTTATTGGATTAAATACATCTCTGGCCATAACGTGGTGGCATAAGAGATAAAATACAACACGTATGCACAACTATGGCGTGACGTACAACACTAACCTACTATTATATAGTTACGTAGCAGCTACACGCGATACATGTACATGCCAGTCGGGTTGCTCTTGACCGACGCCTATGATCATAAAACTACACCATTCATTCAATGTATTTA
This sequence comes from Conchocele bisecta, assembly GCA_029237695.1. Classification (NCBI taxonomy): domain Eukaryota; kingdom Metazoa; phylum Mollusca; class Bivalvia; order Lucinida; family Thyasiridae; genus Conchocele; species Conchocele bisecta. The sequence goes on along the minus strand of CM055272.1, from coordinate 94,053,340 downwards.
TTATCGTAAGCTTATTACATGAAAAGAAATGTAAATAACATACATCCTGCTTGAAGTTCATGTTTCTAGGCATAGCGGGCACACACACGCGCAATAATGCAGGCACGTGAATGTGACCATGTCTCGCAATATAAACAGGCATCAAATACTTGCTTAATTAATTCATTATTAATTAATTAATTAGTGCGCCATACATGTTCCGGCATAGTGCTTCATGCTCACAGTTAGTCCTCGCGTATAGTTCACGTTATGAGGAGCATCAGACGCATAGTGTCGCCGACAGACGGCCATATGAGACACGCCATGTGATTTTGTACCCTCGGACAAATGCGTAATTTCATTAAATACGTTTACAAAATTTACAATATTTTTTATAATTCTGCATGTACTCGGATAAATTTGTCAAGTTTTGACGCCATTCACAGACAATATTATACATTTTGTAAACGTATTTCATGAAATTACGCTGATTTCCGAAAGTACAAAATGGCATGGCCCGTCTCATATGTGCGCACCATGATTCCCAACATAAGCCAGCACAATAAGTACGTGCTCCATGAGTCACGTGATAATTACCAAAGAAACGTGCATTCTACGAGCTGTGTTATTGTGTAAAACATATTTTGGGCTGGTATTTTCGCAGTCCATGACACAAAGGCAAATAGCAAGGGCTTAAATGTAATTAGCTGCAACTGGGCATTTCGCTGTGAAACAGACGGGTTAAGCATATAATTCAGGTATGTACATATACTGCTGATTTAAGAGGAAATGGCTACCCGGTTATTATTGCCCGAGCATACGGAGTATGTCGAGGGGTATAGTTTTCGTATTTCCATCCGGTTGTTCGTTCGTCCGTCCGTCCGTCCGTCCGTCCTTCTGTCCTTTCGTCCGTCCGTTCGTTCGCGTCCGCCTTCTCGTGTCGGTCCCTCCGCTCGTCCGCCCGTCTGTAATCTTTGCTGATCCAATCCCAATCGTTATGAGCCTGCTGCATTGGGGGGGGAAACAGACAGCACAGAGGTTTATAGCGTTCAAACGGTTAAAAAAATGTAAATAAAGTGACCAATCAGTGTGGTTCGCTCTTGTAGGATAAACAAGGTACACTGGTACCTCTATAAACCGGACACCTTTGTGGAATGGATGTGTTAAAGCATGCTGGAATTCACTGTCAATAACTCTGATGTATAGATGATTGAAAGCACACAGCCATATTATCCATTGCTCAACACCTCAATTACAATAACCTCACAGGGTGTTCGGTTTACAGAGGTTCCACTGTACTGGAGACCTCCCAGAGTGTCCGGTTGACAGTTTGTTTATTGGTGTTTAACGGCCTATCAACAGCTAAGGTCATGTAAGGCCGGGCAAACGGGTTCGATCCCGTTTTAACCTGCTGCATTGGGGGGGGGGGGGGGGTGGTGGAATTCCAAAATCAGAACTGAATATTTACATCGAGAAACAATATATTCAGCCCTGAAATTAGAATAACCTGACCTGGTGGCAGGTCCATACCACACCAAAGTCACTTGGCCCCTTCCCCTAAAATACGATTACGAATTATCGTAATACTCACATAAGGGGTATAACCAGATTCAACTGTCACATACAAAATGCCAAAGACGTATGTGAGGGCTAAACCAGGTCTCCAGTCGGGATTCCGGTAAGGATGAACCCCGATCGTGAAATCACCCATCGCTTGCACCCACCTTCCACCCACGTCCGGTTGACAGAGGTTCCACTGTACTGGGGACCTCCCAGGGTGTCCGGTTTAGAGAGGTTCCACTGTACTGGAGACCTCCCAGAGTGTCCGGTTTAGAGAGGTTCCACTATAATGGGGACCCCCCAGGGTGTCCGGCTTAGAGAGTTTCCACTGTATTTCCAGTCTCACCAGACGCAGTTCTGGTTTGTGAACTTAGTCATCTTCTCTTCGAGTGTTTGTCAACATATAGTGATGTCATTGCCAGGGTGACGAAATCAAACGTATGTAAACAATAACAGGTACTAGTTTATGACATGTACTCACGGATTGCGTCTAGAATTATCTATCATCATCCACATACATGTATGCAATATGTTACTACTTTTCATCAAGGCCGTGTATTTTTAGCGAATATGTAATTTGTTTGGGATAGTCAATGTTTAAGAATTGAAATGCTCCTGTTTAGTGTCATTGAGTTGAATAAATAAGTAAACAAATGATACCAACTTGTACAAACAAGGCGTCTGATAAATAGGTTTTGGTTACAAAAGATTTGCTTATACGTAATACTAAAGGTGTTATGTTTCACAAAGTGTGCTCCCTGACACAGTAGAAGCCGAAATGTATTAACAAATATCACTTCCTCTAGTTTGTTTTGTCTCTATTATTAATTGATAACTTTTTTGTTGTTTTTTTTCTTTTCTTTATAAAACAAATCAAACATATACATATACACACAGGTAATTACATGTGTAATATACATTTATTCAGTAATTTAGAAATATGGAATGGAATGTAATTATGCACACGCATGTTACTAGTAATATGTCTTGTTTGTACATGTTTTAGAATAAAGTAAAATTAAATACAAACCCCTGATAGTTTGATCAAATAAAATGGTGCATGTGGTCGATATAAGCCATATGCAATAAATGAAGTAAAAAAGAATACTAATACCATACAGTTGGTTCGCTACCCACCCGAAGTGTATGTTGTTACCGCTCAGTTGAACCGTCTCGCCGAGACGGTTCAACTGAGTGGTATGAACATTCACTTTTGATGCGAAATGAGAAAAAATGCAGAAAAATATTTACATTTTTTTATACATGAAATAGAGTGGGGTCAGCGTTTCAACCTGTCGTGTTCGTTCGTGTGTGCACTTACACGCTGTTTCAACCTGTCGTGTTCGTTCGTGTGTGCACTTACACGCCGACCCCACTGTAAGTGTATATGAAATATCCGTGTTATAATTAATGAATAATCCTTGATTGACTTAGCCCCCTTCTTCCACCGACACCTTCGTTTGAGACACGGCGCTTTTTAAGGAAAATCAATGTAAGAAGGATGTGGAGCCTAGTCAGTCATGCACAGGCTGAACAGCGGATGCACAGGCTGATCTGGATCTACACTGGTCGCAAAACCGATAAGCCCCATTTCTCCAGTCACAGCCACATATACGGATACACTACGCAGGTATTCAATATATTTATGCATCATGTTATGGTGCATGTACATAAAATGCGCAAGTATACCGTTTTCGTTGAAAGGAACGTTGACGGATTTAGTTTTGCGTCATTCAACACTTCAACGTTATTCGGCAACGTCATTTGACGTCGGTGAGACCTACTGTCTGTTACACGTTTTGCTGCCGACGAACTGTTGGACATTAAACACATTAAATCCAAAAACTATTTAAATGTAAGTACTTCTTCATCGATAACAAAAAAGTCACCCTCCACCAAAAAAATTATTGGATGAAATTCCGTAAGATATCCCCCCCCCCCCTCCCTCCTCTTCTGCCTCTAATTCCCCCATGTTAAATTCCCATAGGAAAATCGTTTTTTCGCTATTAAATCAATATTTGATGGAATTTCATCAAACAAAAACATTTGGCGAAGGCGACTTTTTAGTTATTGGTGAAAAAGTACTTAAATTTAAATATATTTTAGATTTAATTTGTTTAATAGCCAAAAGTTCGCCTGCAGGAAAACGTGGAACAGACAGAACCCACATCCCATGAGAAAATTGCTTTCGGCGATTTGTTTTAGATATAAAAGTTTTCTGGTAAAACATGTATGCATTATAGGAATAAACGGCCTTTTTGTGGAATTTATCGGGGTATAAACTTGGAAAAGTCGCGTGAATACTGCACGAAGGCCGGAAGGCCTCGTCCAGTATTCCCGCGACTTTTCCAAGTTTATATCCCCGATAAATTCCACAAAAAAGGACATTTATTCCTATAATAATTCCAGCACAAAAGTATTTACACAATTCCCTAACATTTGATTGGTCCGTAGCAAGTATCTATCCAAAATTTATATCCCAGTAAACTCCCATGCCGAACTACTTTCCGTAACCGTCAGGCGCAGTTAAAATAATTCTTAAGAAAACGGAAAATAAACACATTTTCTTGATGAATTTATTTCAAATGCTGAAATTATAAGGAATGAATGGCCTTTTTGTTGAATTTATCGGGGATATAAACTTGGAAAAGTCGCGGGTATACTGGACGAGGAAATTATTATAATTTGTATATCAAGCGTGAATTGTCACTCTTTATATCAGTGGAGATAACCGTGTTTCCATAAAATGTTAACGGAAACGACTATTCAGTATCTCTATTTAGTGTTGGATGTGCAATGGTCCTACCTTGTATGTCGATGGAAGATATTTATTCAGGTGACGCATTCAATTGACATAAATAATTTAAAATGGTCTGCCTCATTTGCATATCAAAATAGCCTGATACAAATGCAAACTCTCTATCAGTAATTTAAAGATAAATAAATGATGTCCGCATAGCGGGCACTCGTAATGTTTAAAACTGGTGGGATAGTTCCACAAATCACACCCGTTATCCGGAGATACGCAACTAGGGGAGGAGAACATGGAAAGGGGAACGCACAAACTAGTGGGAATTTGGAGGGTTTGTAAAATTAGCTAAAACAATATATTTTATGCATGATCAGAACAATGTGAGCTTGCAACGTTGAGGAAGAATGATTGAAGCACATGTAGCAAAAATATTGAGCTCGAACGCCGTCGTAAAAGTTGAAAATTTATAAATTCAATATAGGATTTTATTTTTTTTTGTCATTTTTGTTTAAAAAATCGTCTTTCCTGCACCAATCGTATGCTTTTCAGCACTATCAGGCATACAGTTATGTTTGCTGATCATTTACACTGATACCTTGAAAGCGACAGCGACCAGGATCTTCTGCGAAAAAATGGCGGCCGTTTTATGCACCGTGGTATAGCGCAAAATGGTGCACAAAAACTATGGGACTGGAGGACACAAATTGGGGGACGAGTGCACACAAACTGTGGAACGCGCTGCACAGAAAATGCCAATATACGTGGGTTTTAAGTTGCAAATTCACGTATGTATTTACAAAAATATTATATTTGCAGACGAGGATCCACGAATATTTACGCAGGGGCCGGTCCAAATGTGTCTGTAAGGAATTTATGCAAGTTTTTAATCAATATTCACCACAATTATGCATTGTTTTAGTAAGTTCGCTGTTCAATGCAGGCTTCTTTAGCAGCGCTCGTTTATTAATGGGCGAGCAGAGCTCATTTCGTATGCAATCAGTAAACCCGTTTAATCATATCACACATTAAACCATAGGTCACCACCTAAACTCGCACCACACTTCGTTTATAACTTGAAGCACGGGGTTTGGGAGAATCAACCATGCGGAACTGAGTTAACCATGCTAATCGATGACCAGGCGAAGTAGTGCAGCCAAGGGTCAGGGCCGGATCCTGGATTTGGAGAAACGGGGGGGTGTGGGTGAGGGTGGTATAGGGGTCCTCCCCTAGAAAAATTTAGAAAATTTGAGTGTCTGATGCATTTTCCTGGCATTTGAGAACAGAATACTGATAGCCTTTTCTAATCTGAATAAAAAAAAATCATTGCTTCGTCAAAAATAGGGGGGGGCGTACGCCTCTCACGCCCCCACCCCCTGGATCCGGGCCTGAAGGTGCAACTCAATCTTATTATCATTGGCGTTAGCAAGACGTTTTGCAATGATAACCATAATGAGAGTGTCCTGTGTATTCTCGAGGCAGATAGCGACACATTCCAGTCGGAATTATCCCGGAATAAGGACCGACTCTCATTGCAATTGAGATACTGCACAGTCCGTCAGCGGGCTGCAAAACACACATAGAGCACCACCGCCACAAGTTTAAGAACTTTCCACTGGTAAAGACAGTGATGCTGGAGCGCGAGTGGCCTAGGGTGTAGCGAGATGGACTGTGGATCGGAGGTCCCCGAACTGCGCAGGTTCGAGACGCGGTCGGAGCCGGCGTGTTGTGTCCTTGAGCAAGACACTTTGTGGTGGTGATCGTGTAAATATTTTACACACATGTAATACATGCATGGTGACTGTCTAGATGGTACAATGTACACAGATAAGACGTACCGCAGTTACCCTTGGTGATGGGAAATAAAGAGATATCTCGCTAGGACGAGGGTGCTCCGAGGACACCGGAGGAATATATATACATACAATACAATTGCAGTGTTACTTAGTATAAGTATGGTGTTTATATGTGTATATACACATCACGGTGCTCTCCGACAAACAGTGGGTGCTACAGAAACAACAAAACGATTGCGTCACAAACATTCTATGACGGACGGAATGGTCGTAGGACGAACGAATGCACTTGTGAATCGATGGATTGGTTATCGCGGACAAAACTTTATGGCGACCCCCCGAAATTCTGCGGATGAAATCATGTCGACTTGTCGTATGCCGTGCAAGCTTGCTGTGGTCTTTCTCCGGGTACTCCGGGTTTCCTCCTGAGTTTAGGTGGTGACCTATGGTTTAATGTGTGATATGTATTAAACGGGTTTACTGATTGAAATACGAAATGAGGCTCTGCTCGCCCATTAATAAACGAGCGCTGCTAAAGAAGCCTGCATTGAACAGCGAACTACTAAAACAATGCATAATTGTGGTGAATATTGATTAAAAACTTGCATAAATTCCTTACAGACACATTTGGACCGGCCCCTGCGTAAATATTCGTGGATCCTCGTCTGCAAATATAATATTTTTGTAAATACATACGTGAATTTGCAACTTAAAACCCACGTATATTGGCATTTTCTGTGCAGCGCGTTCCACAGTTTGTGTGCACTCGTCCCCCAATTTGTGTCCTCCAGTCCCATAGTTTTTGTGCACCATTTTGCGCTATACCACGGTGCATAAAACGGCCGCCATTTTTTCGCAGAAGATCCTGGTCGCTGTCGCTTTCAAGGTATCAGTGTAAATGATCAGCAAACATAACTGTATGCCTGATAGTGCTGAAAAAGCATACGATGGTGCAGAAAGACGATTTTTTAAACAAAAATGACAAAAAAAAATAAAATCCTATATTGAATTTATAAATTTTCCTTTTACTTTTCACGGCGTTCGAGCTCAATATTTTTGCTACATGTGCTTCAATCATTCTTCCTCAACGTTGCAAGCTCACATTGTTCTGATCATGCATAAAATATATTGTTTTAGCTAATTTTACAAACCCTCCAAATTCCCACTAGTTTGTGCGTTCCCCTTTCCATGTTCTCCTCCCCTAGTTGCGTATCTCCGGATAACGGGTGTGCAAATAACAACTTATTTATTTCCTATAAAGAACAGTTTGTGTCTAATAGAGGGACCCCAGCATTAATGAATGTAAAATTACTGTTTAAATCCGAATGCACATGGATACTATATCAGCCATTTGCCTAATATAGAATTGTGTTGTCCGTCGGCTGTTAAAGAGCGGCTACATTGACGCATGGGGCCCGTTTCACTAAACTTCGTACGACTAAAATATTCGTAAGTGCAAAATTATGATATATGATATTAACAATGTTTTCTTGTAAACAGTTATTGGATTTACATTTATTGAGCATAGGCTGCATATGCAGCATATGCTCAATAAATGTAAATCCATCAATTGAAATTTCCAGACGATTCTAAATTTGCATTTACGAATATTTTAGTCGTACGAAGTTTAGTGAAACGGGCCCCTGTGTCCCACCTAACCCGAATGTTCTGCCTGTAACGCAGGACGACTAGCTGTAACAATGCACAACGCCCTGCGTTACAGCCATACAATTCGGGTTATGTCTCACCCACAGATGTAGACGTGATATAACGCCCATTGTCAGGTAGTGGGCACATAGTACCCACGCAGTTTGGCAAAATGAGCATTGGAACATTTAAAACAAGTGCGGAGCCTACCAATCCTAGCGAATAGTGTAACCCTATATGCTGTTTGTAAGAAATATGACGGGTGTATGGCAAACCGTGCAAACCTTGAATAGCTTCATATCTGAGTGTGACTGGAGAAATTGGGACTATGGGATTTGTGACCAGTGTAGCTCCTGATCAAATAGCACACTCCCGTAGCCTTGTAACGATCTGCTTTGATTATTAAAAACACAACGGGTGGATAATTGGTGGAATGACGACCAGTAGTAGTAAGGGAGTCAAAATGATACCACCTACCGTGGTATCATTTATAACCCTCTATAATACACCCACCACCCCCCCCCCCCACCACCCCCGAAAATCAAAAAATTGGTTAACGAGGAAAATTGGGTCTCCCGACAATTTTTGGAGAAAATAATTTTGAGAAGAGGGAGTCCCAATTATATTGGTAATTGACTTTTGAAAGTATATATTGGTGTCATAAATACATCATGTTTTTTTTCACGTCCAATTGAACAGAAAAAACGAGTACCAATATTATTAGAGAAAATGGATAATACAATACAATTTGAATTGAAAATTTTTAATGACTGTGTTGAAGAAGTTTACGAAGAATACGGGGGTTATAATCCTGTATATAAATTCTATAAAATGAGAACACTAGGCGATATCGAATATATGAAATACCAGCGTAATTTATTACGCTCCGATAAAAACGTTACATTTCCAATATTATACCGGCAATTATGTCAACTATACAAGAGGCAAATACGAACATTAAGACAGATAATGCGTATCGGATATGAAACTAAGGCGTATTATACAAAAATTTTAAAACCCAACGATTCGTTTACGAACGTACATTTCTACGATATCGCTTATAAATTCATATTGTAATCACAACACCAAGCAGACGACAATGTTTCACTTAAACGTGTTATAAACACGCAAATTATGTGTCCTACCTTACACGTATATTAAGTGTCCATTTTATAGAGAGATTACACGATTACGTCTTCCGGGATGAAACATAAACACATTATAATATATACTACACACACGTGGGTGTATATTACACAACCCGCTATCGATATTCCGGAATGGAACATAAACACACTATAATATATACTACACACACGTGGGTGTGTATTACACAACCCGCTATCGATATTCCGGAAGTATTTCTTACATTGTGATTGGTTGGCATGTTTTTTATTTTTTTAATTTTACTTTTAATAATTTAGAACGTTATAACCTATATTATTAAATAAAAAATGAACTTGTTATATATAAAACAAATAAAAATAAACGAGTAAATATTTGGTATTGCACAACACGGTTTTAACTTCATATATGTAAAATTAACAACAATACTTTGTCTTGGGGACGCCCCTTGACGAAAAATGAGCGCTCAGTGCTTCCGTGCAGGCACTTCCAAGGTTGCCTAGACTTTCGACACTGGTTCCTAGATCAGCCGATAGATGGGGGTGTGCTGTACAGGCAGCTATTACACCCGGCTAGCCACAACATGAGACGAGTAAGACAAAGACAAGATCAGAAAAGATCAGAAAAAGGTGGCTAGCCGGGTGGGCCCAGAAGGGTTTTGCTGGCGTGGGTTCGAGCCTCGGTGGAAGCTAAAAAAAAAATTCTTTTTTTTCTTTTTAAATTGTTAATAATAATTTTCCTAAAATTAATTAATAAATTGTTTACTGCGACAATATAATTAATTTTAATTAATTTTAATAATAATTAATTAATTATTTTTTAAAAAATCACAATGGTTGCTGTAACATTTCTTCCGACTTTATCTCCAACTTTTTCCCTAAATTTATCCCAATCAGTACACTCAATCTTGGCATGGTGGCGCGTGCCTTGATTCTTATATCATTTTTTAAATTTTTCATATCTCCGCATTTCTTCACCACGGATTCAAACTCTAAATTTGATATTTTCTTATCGGCCAACGCTTTGGACACCATAACGTCGATGCTATTTTTCTTAGACCTGGCGAGAACGGATATTCTATCATGTTTTCTACATTTTTTCTCGAGTTTTCCACCCGACGCCCTAATTACCATACACAACAACCCAGAAACGGCCGACACCGCACATAAAATCCCCGCTACGGGAACCGTTATAATGGTGGATATAGTTGCAGCTGTCCCCGCCCCACACAACACAGAAACACTCGCCAGAGCCGTGCTAGATACTTCAGCCATGTTCACCGCGCGCCTATATTTTTTAGCGTTTCTTTTTCTATTTGTATATTCTCTAACTAAAATATCCTGCATAGCGACGATATTATTCAACCTAAAATCTGAACTTCTTTCGTTAATTGTACACAGTGTTGATGGAGTGGTATTGACAATTGGAAGCGTTGATTCGTTCATATTTAAATTTTACAAATTTATTTCAATATATTAGTATTTATAAAATAAGTTCAATTAACAACGAGACAATAGTGGAAGAACTCTCTGAGTCACCGATTTTCGTAACAAAGTTAATAACACTACTTTGGGAAAGTCTAATTCGATCATTACCGGCGAACGGAACAATCGTCGAACTATCTCCAGAGATTTTAGTGACTTCAACCCCCCGTTCTTCCCCATCTACTACAATATTTATCGCGACCGCGCCCACTCGCTTTGGCACCGAACGAATATTCATAGTGCCCCTCAATCAATGGGCCCCGCTTCTCAGCCCAAACTGTTATGACACGTTTTGGCGTTTTCATTGTTTTCACTATTCCGGCAAGCGCCCTGTTTGCGTTATATGCCTCAGTACGAATCTTATAAGAGGCCTCCTCAAGAGCTTTGGTCGCGGCTATACGATCATGTTTCAGTTTATCGGAAACTTCGGTTATCTTTCCGTCTAGTTCGGTAAGTGCCGCTTCTCTGCTGAGAGAGTCCTCTAAGCGCAACGCATCATAAGCCTCCGTAATGGTCGCCTGGTGGCCTTCTAGGGCTTTCTCAACACCCGACCGGGCCTCTTTTTGAAATTCGGTTATTTTTCCGTCTAGTTCAGCAACCGCCGCTTCTCTGATGAGAGAGTCCTCTGAGCGCAACACCTCATAAGCCTTCGCAAGGTCCGCCTGGCGGTCTGCTCGGACTTTATGAATACCCAACCGGGCCTCCTTTCGAAATTCGGTTATTTTTTCGTATATGTCAGTAAGTGCCGCTTCTCTGTTAGAGAGTCCTCTGAGCGTAACGCCCCATAAGCCTCCGCAATGGCCTCCTTGTTGTCTTCTCGGACCCCCTCAACCCCCGACCTGGTCTCTTTCAGAAATTCGGCTATTTTTTCGTCTAGTTCGGTAAGTGTCGCTTCTTTGCTGAGAGAGCCCTCTAATCGCAACGCATCATAAGCCTCCGCAATGGCCTCCGCAAGGTTCGACTGGTGGTCTTCTCGGACTTTATCAATACCCGACCGGGTCTCTTTTCGAAATTTGGTTATTTTTTTATCTAGTTCAGTAAGTGCCGCTTCTCTGATGAGAGAGTCCTCTGAGCGCAACACCTCATAAGCCTTCGTAAGGTCCGCCTGGTGGTCTTCTCGTACTTTCTCAATACCCGACGTGGCTCTTTTGAAATTTGGTTATTTTTTTTACCTAGTTCGATAAATGCCGCATCTCTGATGAGAGAGTCCTCTAAGCGCAACGTAAGGGCCGCCTGGCGGTCGGCCCGGACTTTATCAATATCCGACCTGCTCTCTTTTTCGAAATTTGTTATTTTTTTTACCTAGTTCGTTTAGTTCAGTTTCTCTGATGAGAGAGTCCTCTGAGCGCAACACCTTATAAGCCGCCTGATCTTTCTCAATATTCGTTCGGGTCTCCTTTCGAAAATCGATTATTTTACCATCTAATTCAGTAAGTGTCGCTTCTCTGGTGAGAGAGTCCTCTAAGCGCAACGCACCATAAGCCTCCGTAAGGTCTGCCTGGTGGTCTTCTCGGACTTTATCAAGCCCCAACCGGGCCTCTTTTCGAAATTTGGCTATTTTTTCACCTAGTTCGTTTAGTTCCGTATGCGTTTCTTCACGACTTTGTGTATTCACAGCCAGGGCATATTCTCTAAGTTGTGACAGTAGACTCTTGTGAATCTCGTCCGTGGCCCTCGATATAGTTCTATTGATCAAGGCTTTTGTTTTTTGGGTAGTTAAAAAGTCGCCCTCTGTCGGGATGAATCCCCTTCTGCCGGTTCCAAATTCTTTGAATTTGTCACCCAATCGGAAGAACTGCCTGGTCCGTATATACTCATTTTCAATAATGTTGATAATATATATTACGAACATGCGTTTAATTCTAAATAATTTTCTTAAAATTAATTAATTTGAAAATTTCTAGGACGACCGAAATCGGTAATCGTTTTCTTCAACTCTCTCCCTTTATCATCGAGAATAGAAATCTTCAACTCGTGGATGTGTCCCGATTCCAAAACTTTCATCTCCGGGTGTGGGAAGTCTAAGGTCAGGGTCTCACCATAGAAACAGTCGCTGGCGGGCACGGTTTTCAGTAATATGCTGGGAGTGCCATCTACCGTGTTGTACGATGTGTTCACCCGATCCAGGTGCACCCCGAGAGTTTTCGTGACGGCGAAGTTCACCGGGGTCGTGCCGACGTGCTCGCCAGGATCAAACACGTCCGTCATCGTTGTAAGGGTATGTTATTTTAAATCCTAACAGTGAGCCCAACCCCGGTGAGATCCTTAAACGCCTATCAACGGTCAATGTCGTGAGCCCCGTGGCTTTCGAGATTGCGAGAGTGACTACACCAGGAACATCAGCAGAACCAGCTAAATTTTGCTGTATGGTGCGCAACAGCCGGGTGTGGAGTTTCACATAAAGACCATCTAACATCCAAGAATATCATGCTCCGAAGTGTCTACAACTTTCACACGTATTATACTATTAGGAGGATTCTCAAAGAACTAGGTATTTCTCTACCTCAAGACGACGCCTGGGATCCCATTTCCAACGCATACGACCGTATGGCGTTTGAAAGACTGTGTAACGAATTTAACGTTTCAAAAGACGCGGACTGGAGGCAGAAAGCATTTCCTACCACCACCGGCCTCGGGGACGTTCTCATTCGGGCCAGTCCGGGAATTGGACGCAGACTGATTTTAGACACGATTACTCCGGTGACCACATCGTCAGTCGGAACGCCGGGAATTTTGACCCGCGACTATGACTTTCGGGCCAGAAGTGTCTGGAGGTCGGCACTGTGGCGTGTTTTCTTGTAAAATGTTACCTCCGAAACTGGCTCACGTCGATTACATACAGCAGGCTGCTGAGGTTCAGAACGCGTGGACCACATTTATGTTAGATAAGGGTCTAGGGTTCACGCAGGCCGGGGTTACTCGCCTCAACGACTCCATTCGTACATATGTGTGGGCTATACTAGGTGCACAAAAACAAACTCGCAGTTCTATAATAGGATTCGGAACGGCGTTTGACGCGCAAAAACAATTCTTGGCACTTGTAGAGGACGCCATCTCAGCTAAGGTGGACCTGGAGAAGGCGATCCAGAATTATCAAGACGTTTTGCAGAATGCCAGCACCCCAGTGGACTATGTATTTGGAATAGGTCTTTATATGGCGCCGAGCAATATGATACTACGAGACGACCCGGTTGATGGTTACAATAATCAGATCGTAATCGCCACCGCCAATCAAAAAATCGGTCACAACGGTAACGTGAACACGGATATCATCAAGCGCACCCCCAAAATGATCGGGAGCGGAGTTGTAAATTCAAATAAATTTGAAAAAGATTTCATAAAATCCCCAAAACACAAAATGGATACACCTCCCTCAACACAATCGAACCCAGTACCCCCAATTCATAAATTGGATGCACCATCGAGTTCCATCAACAATGTTGAAACACCAATCGAGATTGGAAGCACAACACACGAGGAGGAGAAATTAGCGCTCGTCGTCGCCCTCGTGGCGATCGGATTATTTGCGCTTTTGTTTTAGGAACTCTCTGGCGAAGAATAGTAGGAGACCGGCGATTGCCACGATTAAAGCCCAAGTATTTTTGGCTAGCCATCCGGCCGTTTTTGATAATATAGATAGCAAGTAAGAAACTATACTTCCGATCAGTCCAGGTAGTGCGGCAGCCGCCTTTTCGGCTAATTTAGCCAGGAGACTGGCGAGGGCTTTTAGTTGTTTTTTTACCCACTCCTTGGCTCCGCCTGATGGCGCGGGTGCTGGTGCGGGTGCTGGTGCTGGTGCGGGTGCTGGTGCGGCACCACCAGTGAAAGCTAGAACTATGGTCGATATAGTCATGCTGCTAGCAACGAGGATGCTTGCTATCGTGATGCCCTGTTCTCTGAACAGAGTGCGAAGAAGCTCACCGAGTGTCGTCTCCTCGTTCCGGACCCTCGAGATTGTTTCGCGGATCCGACTTATTTGGGTGCGGAGTGTCTCACGGTTAGTAGATGCAGCCTCCAAGCGAGCTTCTCTTTGATCCCGCAACGACCGCAGGCGTTCGGTGATCCGCTCGGTAGATTCTCTATCGTCACCGGCTTCCTCCAGTTTTCTTTCTTCTAGCGCGATATGTTCATCCAGCGACGAGAGTTTGGCGAGGTTCGGACAAGTTCCCCAGATTACTGACAAGTTCGCCCCGGACCGTTTGCATAGCCTTATCGAGTCCCCGGAGTTCGCGAGGGACCTCGCTGAGATCGCTGAGCTCGATAGTTTCTATCGAGGAGGCCGCCTTAGCTTCTAGTCTGTTAATGGTCCTTATAGCTGAGGCCCTCAAAGCAATCTTCTTATTCATTCTTCACCAATTACGAATCCTAGTTCGCTCCTTACGAGTTGGCCACCGCCCAGGTTTCCGGCAACAGTGCCCAGCGCTAGGGGTTTACCGGTCCTCGTGTTGATGATTGGGAGATTTGGTGCTGCTTTTAGTCGCAATCTACCGTTCAGATCAAATTTGAACTTGGAGTAGTCGCGACCGACAGCTGGGACCAGACCTTCCTTTTTCTGCCAAACTGTTGTAGTAGTCGTTTACAGCTCCTCGAGTAATTCCCGACTTTGACTAGCGCCACCTAATTCCCCCGATTGGATTGGAACTGGAGGTTGTATCAAGGGCGTTTCGTCATTATAATCATCTATGTCATAATCATCCTCATCCGCATCGACGTAATCGTCTCTGCCGATTTCATACATGTCATTATCGTAATCAGCCATATTAATTTCTTAAAATTAATTATGTATTAAAGACAAAACCATAAGGGTTTATTTATAGTTTCACTAAAATTATGTCTTCGAGTCAATTACGGTCGCAAAACTCAATCCATACCGCAGACTGCGTGAGCCCTCGGGGCAAAAGGCGTGAGACAGAGTGTCGTTATTACGAACAACCCATCGACGATCGACCAGAACCAGCAGCTCTTGGTCCGCTTCCCCAACCTCGGAGCTAACGACGTCATTGTGCCGGGTACTGTTCGCCTCGCTTTCACTATTTCGCTGACGTCGACGGACGCGGACCGAACCGTCGTTCAGAACCTTGGTCGCGCCATCGTCAAGAAGACCATGATAAAGATTTCTGGTAATGAGGTGATGTCGATCGACGACAGCGACGTCTACCATTGTTATCAGGACCTATGGAAGACGGCGCAAGAGCGCGAAAACGCTGTCTATCAGGGTATTGACACCAGCAAAAATAAGAACGTAACCAAACTTAGAATTGGGGCTGGTAACAAGGTAGATAACAACGCGAGTGACAATGCGGTCGCGGGCGCTTACGGCAACCGCTTCTACATCCCGCTCGACTTTGAGTTGCTGGAGAGTCACATGCCCTACTATCAGAGTGCTTTGGCTGACCGCCTCGAATACGAACTAATAATTCAACGACTACGGCCGAGTTCTCATAACCAGCGACATGTTATCGAAGTATAGGATCGTCAATGTTTCACTGGAGTACGACATGGTCACGATGCCCGAACTCGCACGATTGATCAGAACCCAGTACGCCGGGCGCGTTGCCATACTTTACGACCGAGTTCTTCGCCATCGCAAGATGACGAAAGACAAAGGCGACACATTGTGGAATATTAACGTCAACGTACCCGCCCGCTCTATGAAAGGTATACTGATGTTGTTCGAGGATGCTCGGTTCGCGTTCGGTGCTAGAAAAACCGACAAATACTATAACCCCAAAATCACGAAGGTAGAGGTGACGATCGAGGGAGTTCCCAATCAACTCTACAGCGCGGGTCTTCGCGCGCACCAGCAGTGTGACGAAGTAAGAAAGCAGTTTGCTGCCGGCTCTAAGCGCTCTTCGGAGGTTGCAGCGGTTGCCAAAGACCTGCATTCTCTCGTCCGTCTCCCTCGCGGAGTTCCTGAATACCAAATACGCGTTATGGCTAGACATGCGAGCCAGCAACGACGACCAAAT